>JAWWLV010000100.1:11166700-11195380 GCA_035041135.1 Platyrinchus mystaceus | reverse complement strand
GGTTTGGGGTGGGGGGGGAACATCTTGTGGTGGGGTTTGGAGACTTGGCAGGGAGCCAGTTCCAAACCATATCACCTGGATATTCTTACTCAGTCAAAGATACTTATTGCTGTCTGAGTATTTGTGATACCACTTCTCTAACTGCCTAGTTCAATTCTAGCATGAAATATCTACTACCCTTGGGATACTCTGAGCAGTGCGCCTCTGGGAGGTAGAGAGTGTCCCAATGCCCAGGTTTACAGGTTCCCTGTGCTGCTGTGTGAAGAATGTCTTGCTAGCCTATTTACTTTGAAATCATTCTTAACTCAAGCCAAGTTAATGTAAAAAGGCAAGTAAAATAATTCACAACATCCAAAATATCAAATATAGTTACAGAGACCTAAGTGAAGAAATGAGGGAAAAAGCACTTTTTGTCCCTTTGCTGTTGAATTACATCAGAAGTAGCCACCCTGTCCTGTCATTAGGATAACTTTAATTTTTCCTAACACATATGTCTGTTTGACTCTTTAGGAAGAATCTTCAAATGTTAGGGAGTATTTAAATGAAACTCTGTTTGGCACCTTTCCTGTCCCCTGTGCACAATCACAGAATTACGTGATTCTGTGTTATTTTTATTCTCATGACAGATCTGTATCTCAGATGCAATATAAAACAGTGTTTCTTTGGAAATAAGACACTAGGAAAAATTTCTCCACTGAAAGGGTTGGAACAAACTCTCCAGGTGGAGTCCCCATCCCTGGAGGTATTTAAGACATCTAATTGTGGCACTTGGGGACATGGTTTAGTGGTGGACTTGGCAGTACTGGGTTAACATTTGGACTTGATGATCTTAAGGGTCTTTTCCAACCTAAACATTTCTGTGATTCTATGATTCTAATTTTAGCTGTAAGAGGAGCAGTGCATTTATTTTGAGAAATTTGTCATCTTTAGTGTCCTCAGGGCTTTAATGTGGCTCAGAGCTTTCTTTCTGTGCCTTTTCCCATATCCCCCACATCCCACTTTTGAAGAGGAACAGACTTCCCAGTGCACTCTTTATGATGAAGCAGAGGATTGCTGGAGAGGTGATTTGAAGGACTCCAGCATGCTCTTTATAAAGCCCTGCAGTGTGACTGGGATCTTTGTACTCTCACAGCTGCTGTTCAGGACCTCGTGACCTACACGGGGCTGTTGAGAATTTTGGCATAGGTAATTTGAAAACGGAAAAGTTGAAAATTGAAATTAAATACCATGAGGAAGAACATATATTTCCTATCCTTAAATTCTGGAGGATTTTTTTATCTACTTATGTGCTATTGTCCCCAGACATAATGATAGAAGTGTGTTCCATCCAGATGCAGACCCTAATTCACTCCAGCTCCATGGCCTGACTCCAGATGTGTAAGGAAGGGATGCTTTTAAAGGCACAGGGGTCATGGAAGAGTGAGCTGCAAACAGCTTTTGTTTCTGTCCTGACTTAGCACTTGGAGTTTTGTTTTTTTGGACAAAGTAAATGGCAAGTCACACTTTGTCTGCATTTAAAGAGTGTTTGGTCTTTTGGGTGAGCTCACTGTGG
Organism: Platyrinchus mystaceus; assembly: GCA_035041135.1. Lineage (NCBI taxonomy): Eukaryota > Metazoa > Chordata > Aves > Passeriformes > Tyrannidae > Platyrinchus > Platyrinchus mystaceus. The sequence goes on along the minus strand of JAWWLV010000100.1, from coordinate 11,193,828 downwards.
GACAAGATCTAGGCATATCCATCTCAAAGCTGTGGCCAACCTGAGATGCCATCATAGATTTTTTAACTGAATCCTGTTCATCCAGATACCCAAAGCAGAGAAGGAACAGGCAGCAAGTTCCTTACAGCGTTTCATCAGTTCTGCTGTTGGCTTGTTCAGGGAAATTATGATGCAAACATTAATACCCTTTTCTTGGCCTTTGTTTTCAAAAACTGGGTTTTCTCATCTAAATGAAAGCAAGGCTATTTACTACTAGCACAGGATTTAAAGTGTTCTAGAGGGAGGAAAAGTGGGATTTTCAGTTGCCTGCAAGCTTCTGGATGGCATAACGTATTTCTGTTACAACCTGTTTTGCTTAAACACATTGTGACACCAAATGTTCTCAAAACTGCCTTGTGTCTCCTCTGCTCCTAGAGGAGAGAGACTTTCTTCACTTAAGGACAGCTCAAGTGAACCAGACCTGTTCTTTGTAAGTGCTCTGACACAAACACATGCAGTATTGAAATGTGATTTCATTCCTCCACGGTTTTGGCTTGTGACATCTCTGCACATAAAACCCTGTCCTGTACACATTGCCTATAAACAAGAGAGAAGAATTGCATATGTTGCTTCTCATCCAAGCTGTTGGAAGCTTTTGGTCTTTTAACTGTGCACAACTTTGAAGGACTTAGTGCAAGCATCTTCCCAAAGTGATTTTACAGGCAATGATTAAATCAATCAAATGAATCAGAATAATTTCACTTCTCTGTTGCTAAGGTGATAAACGGGGATTTTAATACTGTGAAAGATAAGATTTGGGCTTAGGGACATCAAAAGTTGCCATCAATTCGTGAAGTACTTATGAAGTAAGTACCATCACTTACTGGAAAAGCTTTCATTCTTATAGGTTGATATAAAATCCAGCTGCTTAATGAGCTTGTAATGACAACTGTTTTGTCACACACACTACTGCTGTTGGCCCCTCTCTGCAAATCTCAGCTGTAGGGTTTCCAGTCTGTTATTTCATCTCTTCCCCATGGGAAGTTAGGGCTAAATTCTGACCCTAGTGTAATATACTCTCTTCTCAATCTGAGTTGTGTCCCTACCATGCTGAGGTTAACTAGGGAAACAGTGAATATCAGCATAATACCCAAATCTATCTCCTGCTTTGAGGAATTTAAACGTTGAATCTACTTTGTACCCTATTTGAGATATTCAAATATTGTTGCGTTCCAAAACACAGGGAAGAGAGGAGTGAAGGGCACTCATCTGGGCCACCAATTCCAGCTCTTCTTGGTCTGTGCTGATGCAGAAGGTCTCATGGAACAGTCTCTACCAAACATGTGGCTGGCAGCAAACTTAGGATTGTGGAACATTACCCACGGTGAAGGGCCAAGCTCTCACCCAGGATGGGGCAGGACACAGGATAAGAAAGCTCTTGGAATGAGATAATGGCAGGGAGATTGATTACCTGCTACTGTTGTGGGCCAGACAGATTCCACTTGGGAAAAATTAATCTAATTTACCGCCAAATAAAACAGATGTGGTTGGTGAGAAGCCAAGGTGAATATTCCATCACTACTTTAAGAAATTTCCTTTTTCTACCAGGATACCCTTCTACAGATTAGCTTCATGATCAACTGCTTTCTGCAGTCATCTTACCTCTCTACATCAGTGTTCAAATAAGCTTTGATCCCATGAATACAGATACACAGTCGGTATGCATGTTTTCAGTTTAGAGCTGAAAACTTCAAAGGTTAGCAAAAATATCCATCCCAGCAAACATGTTTCTTGTAGTGACAAATTCCAGGTGTGTAGTTTGATATAAAAATAGCACTGAAAATTACAAAAACCCCATGAAAAAAATCCCACTTCACCCAACATCTAAGTGAGGCTTTCAGAAACTGAATCTTTTTCCCTGCAAGCAGACATGGGTATGTGACTGATTGATCCTTTAAACCTGAGGAGCTCCAAATGGACACAGGTCTGTATACACATTTTCAGAGGTGTGTGCACACAACAGATATGCATTATTTGGGGTCCAATCTCGAATGCCATTTTCCACACATAATGGAAGAGACAGCTCCAGGATATGACAATATTTTGCATTTCCCTATGCCTACCTTTCCTGAACTAAAGCTCCTCTTCTTGCAAGTAACTTCTTGCCAAGTAGATCATCAGCCATCAGCTGAGATATTTTACAACCCTAAAAATGGAAGGTTTATAAATAAGGTGTATTTCTATGCAATTGCAATTGCATAAAATATGCAATTGCATAAAATTATGCCTCTTCAGGGAATTTGTAGTGGTTCTGAGTTTAGGCCTTCCTTGGTAACCAGGTTGTAACCAAGGAACCAAGGCCATGTTCCCAGTATTCCATATGATTTTTACGTAAGCAAAAGTATAAATAAGAAGGGAGGGGAAGCCCTCGCTCTCTTTCTTCTGGTGGACTGGAGGTGAAGGGTCTTTGCTGTAATCCTGCCCAGGTGGAGGAGTGAGGCCTAAGTGTGGCCTGGATGGCACAATTTTAACTGCATACAGAAAGTGGTCTTGAAAAATTCCCCCAGGACCAAGTAAAAATCTTCCAGAATATTATTTTTTAAAAATTTGAAGTGATGTGGTTGACATTATTATTTTTAATTAGATTAAGTGAAAATGTGTTCATTACCTGTAGAACTGCTTGTATCATGCTCTGGAGGCTGAACAGTGAGCAGAGCTGAAAGGCAAATCCTCATCAGAGCGTTTTCTCAGGGCCCCACAAGCTGTACCCTCATTTTTGAATGTGAAATGGTGCAAAACAATTTGTCAAAGTAAGTGAAATGCTGCCCTCTTCTGATTAAATTTGATTTAGGAGTAGCTGCATTTGCTGTGAAAGAAAAGATCTGAGAAAAAGACTAAATGCACTAAAAATGGGGGTCCGCAAGTGGATGCATGAACCCTCTATTGTGTGGCAAATATAGCATCTCACATCAAAGCAAGAGATATGGAGAGCCTGAATAAAAGCAACTTGAATTGTATCTGTGTATTTTAAGGTAATAGTGAAAAGAAAAGTGGCATATAATGAAAGTAGCAGATTTAAAGCATGCAGGGCATGTTTCTCCTGCAATTAAGCCATGAAACTTTTTGCTGCCCAGTTTTGTGCCACACTGAGCTTTTCAAATGTTCAAAAACAATCCAAGCCCCAGAAAGACAGGTACCCTGGAGGGCTATCAAACACAAACAAACGTTCAGGAATTGTCTGAGCTGCAAACTGCTCGGTAAGTGTGCTGCAAAAGTATCACATGTATGCCTTTGTCTGATGCTCTCTCCTAGGTATTTTTCACTGACAACTACCACTGACTAATTTCTGGGCATCTTCAGTGCTCACCTTAGTGAAGGATTTCTCCCCTAAGTGCAAAACATGAGTGGCATGCTAGGTACTGGGTGTTTCTCAGACCTACAAGCAGAAAAAGGTTCAAAAATAAGGTGTGATCATACAGAAATATGTACACATTGAGCCATTTGTCTGATTAGTTTGACTATTTTGATCATAATTTCCTTACTATTTCACACCAAACTGACATGAAAAGTTGTTCCAGCTGTAAATCACCAGTAAATCAGCTGAAAATCAGACTGCTTTTCTGAACTGTCACAAAAAACCTCAACCAACAAACCACTAACCAAAAAAAACCCCAAACCAACTAACTGGCATCCTTTAAAATGTAATTTCTTCAAAGGCATTGTAAAATACCTCTGGTATAGAACATTTTAGTTTATGAAGGCCACATTTGTTTCTGTACTGAAATATTTTATTTATATTCCTTTAAACACTCAGGGATGATACTAAAATTTAAAATTATACAAATTTAATGCCTGTCAAATTTAGTGCATTTTTGTACATAATGCATGAAACAAGATGATCTACTATTAATGTCTGTATGCAAACCTCTTCATACCAAAAACAAAAAAAAGGAAGATGTTTGGCAAGTAACGTTGTGAGCCCACAGATGGATTTTGATAGGTAATGTCAAAATTAGTGGGAGTTTAGTGGGAAAAGGTTTTGAATATTTATGTTAAATACATAATGAAGACTTTACCATTTTTATACAGCTGGCAGCTTTCATTTTAAGGCTGAATTTTTAATACTGTTCTACTGGTCCCACATGACCATTTCAGAACAGCTCCTGTGATGCAATATTTTTCATCACACAGACTCCTGTGATTGATTAGGTAACTTAATAATACACTAAACAGGAAGTGGAAAGCAGCTCTAAATGAAAGAAGAAAAAAAACATGTTTAATGTGGGCTTAGTAGCTTTTAGCAAAATTCCAGTCTCCACCAGTACTGCTGTCATGTCCATTCTAAGCACATTCTCATTTTCCTCTGGCTGGAACAGCAGATGCAGCTATTTTCCAAAAACAAGAGTCCAAGGTTTGCCCATACACATTTTAACATAATTGATATTACATCACTTATAAGCAGATAAAATATTTTTATAGTATTGGAATAGTATTTTCTGGAGATCCTAAAGCTCTTTTAATACAAAAAGATAATTTCTCTATGAGAAAATTTTACAACCCTTCTCTATGAGACAAATTATCCCTTATGTTGCATGTTTATATATGTTTGTATGTTTACATTTTGTACGTTTATGTATGTTTGCATGTTTAAATATTACTGTATAGATATGTATGTAATGTTTACTTATGTTTCGCTTTACTGGACACGGCACTCAGTGCCGTGGTCTGGCTGACAGGGTAGGGTAGGGTGACAGGCTGGGCTCGATACCCTCAGACCTCTCTCAGACCTCTTTCCCATCCCAAACGACACCGATTCCCTGGAATCCCACATTTTCCAGGCTGCCACGTGACGACGTAACCGCGGCCATTCCTGGGACAGGTCCTGGCAGATGCGTGCCCGCCGCACAAACAACTTACCCTCCGCAGCAGGGAGGGATGGAAGGGAGGAGATGCCGATTTGGGAGCGGCGTCTGGCTCCGTTTCGGCTCCTGGTCGATCCCGGCTCGGTGAGGAGGGGAGCACGCAAAGATCTTGAGCTGATCTGAGACAGGAGCGCTCACGCAGCTGCCAGGACCCACACTGAGCGTCGCTGTGCGCACGCGTCCCGCTCCCTCCCCTCTTGCTCCGCTTCCTCCTCCTTTTTTTCCCTCTTTCTCTGTTTTTTTCCTGTTTTTCCTCCTCCTCGCCCCCCCCGCCCCGCCGTGGCTATGGGGAAGCTGAACGTGGTGATGCTGCGGTATCTGTCCCGGGAGCACTTCAGGGTGCTGACGGCGGTGAGCGGGGCCGGGCCGGGCGGGACCCGCGGTGTGGTGTCCGTGCTCCCCCCCCGGGGCTCCGTGCTGGGAGTTCCTGAGGGGCAGGGACCTGGTCGGGCCGAAATCTCCTTCGGCCGCCCGGATGCGAGGAAGCGATGAGGGCAGGGGGTGCTGGGGGTGCTGAGGTGGTCTCTGGAAGTGCCCAAAGGGTCCCGGGTGGTCCCTGGGGATGCTCAGGGGGTCACTGGGGCTGCCCAGGGGGTCCCGGGTGGTCGCTGGTGGTGTCCAGGGGTCGCTGGGGATGCCCAGGGGATGCCCAGGTAGTCACTCGGGATGCCGAAGGGGTCCCTCGTCGTCCCCGGGGATGCCCAGAGTGTCCCAGGTGGTCCTTGGGGATGCTCAGGGGATCCTTGGCATGCTCAAGGTGTCCCAGGGGATGCAGAAGGGGTCACTGGGGATGCTCAAGGGGTCCCGTCTCATTCCTGGGCATACTTGGGTTGCTCAAGTGGTTACTCAGGATGCCACCCAGGAGGTCCCTAGTTGTCACTGTGGGTGCCCAGAGGGTAGGTGGGGATGCTCCGGGGGTCCCAGGTGGTTGCTGGGGATACTCAGGGGATCCCAGGATCTCAGCAGATCCCTGGGGTAGCTCAAGTTGTCACTAGGGATGCCCAAGGGGTCTTGTGTTGTTGCTGGAGATGCTATGGGGATGCTCAAGGGGTCACTGGGGATGCCCAGAGGGCCCCAGGTGGTCACTGGGGATGCCTGGTGGGCCCTGGGTAGTCCGTAGGGATGCTCAGGGGGTCACAACACATCTCCAGCAAGGTTACATCATCAGCATCACCATGTCTCCGCTCATGATGGCTTGGACTAAAATCTAATCTTCTGGCTGTAAGTGAAGAATTCCCCAGGTTGGATTGGCTGACAAATTATTTTTGTTTATCTCTTTTTAGGTGGAAATGGGCATGAAGAACCATGAAATAGTTCCTGCCAGCTTGATTGCTTCCATTGCCAACCTCAAACACGGCGGCTGCAATAAAATTCTGAGGGAGCTGGTGAAGCACAAACTTCTGGCTTATGAACGAAGCAAAAGTGAGTTTGAGTTTTGTGTTGAGACTCCCTCTCTCAGTCTGTTCCAAGTGCCTCACAGTTATACCTGCACAACAGGTTGGGATGTGTGAGCCTCCTCTTGGACTTGCCATGGGAATGTGGGTTTTTTGCAGCACCAAGTGCTGTGCATGCTGAGCTGTGTCTACCTACAGAGATGACAGGCAGAAAAGAGATGGACAGTTCACTTGCTTTTTTGCTCAAAATAAAATGAAAAGAATCATCAGTTAAAGCAATGTTCAAATGCATGTAGGAATCAACCCAGGTGAGTTTCATCCTTACAGTTCTGGAACAGACTGCAGAGACCTTGGACATTTCACCCCCCAGGAACAGCTACTGAAGCAGTTTTTATTCCTTGCCATGTGGCAAGTTGTGCAGGCCTTTCCCCATTCCCTTCAGCCTTTTAGTTGCATCTGGCCCTGCAAACATATTGGGGGAGTCTGGAGGAAATACCTGTTCCTTTTGTCCCGGTTCTTCAGAGGATTAAGGGTCTCTGTAGTTCATCACAACAATCCCAGGTCCCTGCTGTGTCTCCTGTATGTGTATCTTCCCAAATGCTGGCTTTTCCCAGGCTGTTTAAGGTCCTGCTATTGCCTCTTTTAGAGAGAGGCAGCACTTCTGACTATTGCACAGCTGTCAATTTTCATAAGTTGTGAAAATTCAAACATCTTTACCTGTCAGTCAAATTGGACTGATAAGGAGCCAAGGGGTGAAACATTACTTGGGTGTGAGCTGAAGCAAGACTAAAATGATACCTATTTTAAATGTGATGTATGCATAATAAGGAATGAAATGTCTTGTGTTTTATTTCTACCCAGCTGTCCAGGGTTACCGGTTAACTAATGCAGGATATGATTACCTGGCTCTGAAAACTCTCTCTTCCAGACAAGTCATCACTTCTGTAGGAAACCAGATGGGTGTTGGCAAAGAATCAGGTAAATAACATTTGTAATAATTTTTTTTAAGCAGACATGGCTTTAATGTTGCAAATATTTTGCTAGAAATTAAGTGAGCTTTCCTCTGGATAGTTGCATCAGTCAATCTGTGAAACACCAAGGTCAGTTGTTGAAATGGTACAGGCTTTTGGCTACATTTGAATATTTCTTAACAAAAATGCTTTTGTTGTTTGCCCGTTTTATCTGGTTCTTAGTTCATCACTTAAAAAGGTGCTTTGAAGGCAGATGCTGCTTGTTTTGTGCTTTGTGAAGAGTTTCAAACCATTTTAGCAAAAACAAAATTTCAACTTTTTCATCCCACTTAAAAATAAGGCAGTAAATTAAAATAGGCTCAAAACCATTGGAATACTATCTTGGTTCCTCCTATATTCATGTAATTTGACACAGGATGTAACTTCTGAAAATGGAGAAGGGGGTTATTGGGGGACAAATGCTCAAAATGAAACATGGTCTATTTGTGAACAGTGTTTAAATCAGGAGTCTCCCCCTTGGATGTCCACTCAGCAGAAAGGAGTGGCTCCTCCAGAGTGTGATTAAGAAGAGCATCTGCCCTGGATTTTCCTCAAGAAAGAGCCCTTTGCTGTGCAGATTGTCCAAGAGTGTTAAACCTGAATGTTGGAATCTTAAGCTGAAAGATTTTTCTCTGAAAAGGTGAACTCTGAAACACGTTCCACATCACATCAGTATTTCTTCTAGTGGAATAACATGAACTCCTCAACAGTAACTTCTTCATGTTCAGATCTCTGATACACACACTGTAAATTCCGTTGCCTTTACTGTAGTAGAACTTGCCATGCCAGAAATGGTGAGAAGTAACAAAGTTACTGTGGCTTGTTAGATATCACTTGTTCCTGAGATCTGTGCCCTTGTGTGTCTTCTAGACATTTATATTGTTGCAAACGAAGAGGAGCAACAGTTTGCGCTGAAATTACACCGCCTTGGAAGAACCTCCTTCCGCAGTTTGAAGAATAAACGTGACTACCACAAGCACAGACACAAAATGTCGTGGCTGTATTTATCTAGGATAGCGGCAATGAAGGAGTTTGCCTACATGAAGGTAGGTGGCCACTCACAGCGTCAGCAGTGGTGTAACAAACTGGAAGGTGCCTTGCAGACTGCCGTTTGATCGATCTGTGTTTTCAGGACTGGTAGGATTTAGGCTTTATTTTTTTCTTTCCCCTGATGGACTTAAACATTTCAAAGGCTTTCAATGTTCTGTACAATTTCCATAAGCTTTGCCATGGAAATTACATGGAACAGAAGCACAGTGTCAGTGAATTTGAGTTTGACATTGTTATTTATGGATAGATAATCTATGTTTCACAAGCTCTGCAGTTTTTCCTTTAAAATTCATTGCATAAGCTTGCAAACAGCTGAAAGTTCTTAAAATTCTTTTATCTTTTAATTTACTGTGTTTTCAGCTGTTGCTGTGCTGTTGAGAGAAATCTTTTAGTCCAGATGAGTGTTTTGATCTGAAAAGGCACACTTTGTCCTGCAATGTGGGAAAAGATTTAATTTCCAAGAATGTATTGCTACTCTCAGGGTTACGGATTTTTTGATCTGCTGAAAAAAACACAGTGTACATTGAAATATGATAGTGGAAAACTACTTATAAATAACTAGTTTTCCTTTCTCCTTTTGTGCTGTTCAAGGGTAGTATATATATTAAATATGATTTTTTTTTTCCAAAAAAAACCCTGTGAGGGGCTCTACCAGTGGTCTCCACAGAGAGAGAAAGAACTAATACCCATATTAGGACCTCTTTTTTGGTTTAGGTGGTTCAACTGGTAAAGCACTATGTGGTCAGAACTTGTGGGAATATAACTGTGGGGGTCACATTTCTCTGAACAGAGGGTTTGGGGTGGATTAATTGTGTGTTGAAAAGCAGTAATAAGTGTAATACTTAAATAACAAAAAGTGTAATTATATTACTTTAACTTGGGACTCTGTCTTAGAAAAAAATTCACACACCAGAATGAGTAAAAAGAGAATGAAACCATAAAAAAAGTTGAGTGGATCGAGTGAATGGATAAATGTGCACTAGAAAAGGCAAACAGGAGAGTTTTAAAATGTTACGACCTACCTTTGCTTAATCTTCAGTGTGATGTAATGCTGATTATTAATACTTAAAAATGAACTTAGATGTCAATATATGTGATGTTTCCTTAACTATTTAATTTTAATATTTCATTGTGTTGCCTCTCTCCAGGCTTTGCATGACAGAAATTTTCCTGTTCCAAGACCCATAGACTACAACAGGCATGCAGTTGTTATGGAACTTGTTGATGGCTATCCTTTGTAAGTAGTGAAGGTTTAATTCACTGTGTTACAGAGACCCTAACAATGCTAAGTTAAGAAAGGTAACAGGGTTAGGATTTTTCCTTGTCTTGGGAATGAATTCCGACTTCACCATGCTGAATAATGCCCTCCAGCCCATGCTCACTAGTATTCTATTTGATATGGTTTTGCTTCTCTTATATTTTTATCCATAAAAACATTTTTTTTCTTAGTCCAAGAAAGGAATTTATTCCTTAATTACTTTATTTCTACTGAGACTGTAAGATTGCCTAAAACAGGTGTGACATGAAAGTTTACTGATCCAATATTTAAACAGTGCGTTATGACTGTGGTGCTTGATGGGAGGCAGTGAGTGTGAGTTTAAATGAGATTTAACCTGGGTATAAGGAGACATTTTTCCTTGCTGAGTACAGAGAGGCAGTGGCACAGGTTGCTTGGGGAGGTTGCACAGTCTCTCTCCATCCCTGGAATTTTTCTATCCCAACTAGACACAGATCTAAACAATTTGGTCTAGTCTCAGAGTTGACTCAGCTTTGAGGAAGGTATTGGACCTGAGACCTGAAGGCCTTTTGAACTTGAATTACCCTGTTATTCTGTCAGATGTATTTCATATAACTTGTTTGCATTTTTAAGTTAAGTCTTCCAAAGTTCAGAATATTTTATTTACTTTTCAGGTGCCAGGTGCACCACATGGAAGATCCTGCTGCTGTCTACAGTGAATTAATGGATCTGATTGTAAAACTTGCCAATCACGGTCTGATTCATGGGGACTTCAATGAATTTAATCTCATCTTGGATAATGATGATCATGCCACTTTGATTGATTTCCCTCAGATGATGTCAACATCACATGCAAATGCTGAGTGGTGGGTTCAAATTTAAAGATATTTTTCGAGTAAATGCTGATGACAGCAAACAGTCAACCATGGCTTGTTTCCAAAAGTCTGTTTCTTTTTCTGTCACTGTTGTCATGCAGCACAAGTAACATTTCAAACAAAGAATAGGTAGAAATGTCTCTGTAGAATAAATGCATAATTGTTTTTCAGAGACAATAATGTTGTTCAGTTAGGAAACAAATTTAAACTACATCCAGTTTCTTTTCCTAGATTGTTGTCTTGGGGTCACTGATAGAAATAATTTTAAAAAAGGCAGTAAAACACAAGAAATATAGGGTAAAAGTTTCTCATTGCAGTAGACTTCATTGATTTTTTTTTGTTTGTAAAATTCTGTGCTTTTTACAGGTATTTTGACAGAGATGTTAACTGTATTAAGGAGTTCTTTAAGAAACGTTTCAACTACGAGAGTGAGCTCTTTCCAACATTCAAAGACATCAGGTAGAAACAACCAGATGAATTTGAGTTCTGTTATTTATGGCATTAGTGTTGGTTTTGTGGAAAACAAATGAGTGCCTGTGAGAGATATGTGTACAAGAATTAAAAAAAAATAGGCCCAACTATGCAATTTTAAAGTATATTTTTGTCATTCCTGTTGTGTTTTCTTCAAGTAAAGTTACTGTAAGTGGTCTTCAGAAGCTAAAGTGTGCTTTGAAATGCTTTGCTGCCTCCTGTCTGTCTTCTTGTAACTAAGGAAGAGAGATCAGTCTGAAAGCTTGACCCAAATGATGAATGTCCAGGAAATGTTAACAGTGATGCAGAATCAGCCTATATGACAGTTTTGGTATATTGAGGATTAATCTGCATTTCAATTTTAAATCTGTTTTTAAATATGGTGACTGCCTCCTCAAGCATTACATTCAAACTTTTCTTCCTAATGTCTTTTTTCCCTTTGGAAAAGCAAAGCAGTATTTTACTCATTTTAAGACTGAAGCTGTTGCAATACAAATGGCTTCATTTCATTCTGAGCACTTTTCCAAAGGGGTCCCTCACTTGAGTCAGTCTCTGTGCGATCCTTTATTACTCTGTGTGCTTCAGCATACTTTGAACTTAAAATGAAATGGTTTTCCTGCTAAAGTAAAACAATTTCCTGTAAATAAACCTAAATGCATGTTGTGGAGATGGAATCATCTTCTGTAGAAGTTTTTTTCTCTCAGGTCACTTTCTGTTTATACTTTACCTAAAGTGCACCACTATCGTGTGTGTTTCAGCAGAGTATGTCTTCTTTGTTAACAGTATAGGTAATTACAGTCTAACTTGATTAGCATTTTTAATCCAAAATGTAGCACATTGGTAGCTTGATAATTTAGCCTACTAAAAACAAACATCCCTCTTTTACAGGAGAGAGTGTTCTCTTGATAAAGAGATTGCTGCCAGTGGCTACGCAAAAGAAATGCAGGAAGATGATGACCTGCTTTATCCACCAGGTTCTGACAAGGATGACAACACAACAGAGGTACTAGAGCTTGTAGAAGATGCTGAGAATGAGCTCAACTTTTTCAGCAAAGATGGAGAAAATAATGAAGACTTCACGTACGAAGTGGGTGATTTCTCTGAAAGCAGAACCTCCAACAACGCTGTGTGTAGCAGTGAGGAAGAGGATGATACAGCTGAAAGTAGAGAAAATACGCAAAGGCTGAGTATGGCAGAATTGAGTTCAGCCTTGGAGAACGCTGGAGGGCAAGCTATGCTTTGGAAGTGCAGTGGAGATGCAGAGAGTTCTGTGATTACTTCTTTTAAATACAAAAGCATAAACAAAAATGCTGCGGAAGTGGAAGATCAGAGGGGTCAAAGCGGGTCCTGTAAGGACAAGGAGAATGAAGATGAGTGCCCAGAGCTGGTTGACTCCTCAACTTTAAATGAGGAGTTCAGGCATTACAGGTAAAGATTCATAATTACTATCTAGGAGTGGATGTGGTACCTCCCCTCTTCCCAGTAAACGTGAGTCTTTCAAGCAGCTCAAGAAGGACTGCTCTTCAGCTGCCCTTGTTTAAACTGAAGACTAAAAATGTAGTTTATTTTGAAAACATTGCTGTGAATATCTTTCTCGTTGGTCTAGTGATTGTCTAGCTGTGTAATAGTGTCTAATGAGAAAACAGGTGTTGCACTTCATAGACCAGCTTAATTTCTGTGGAAAATTTTTTCTCCTTTTTATTTCAGTTAATATTGGTAGTGGAGGAGTTCTTCATGTTAAAATACTACTTAATAACTTTTATGAGTAAGTTTATAATTCAGATACTCTGTGTCAAAGTGTTCTGCTGCTTACTCAGCTGAAGTAAGCAAAAACAAGTGCCTTGGACTGTAGTATTAAAATACATTGCACCGTGTGTTGTTCTAGCTTTTAATCCCTTTCCCAACATACTTAGAAATTCCTGCTTACCTTCTGACTAGCCCCTTGTATGTGAAATTTAATTCCTGAATTTGCCCGCCATGTACCTGGATGCATAGATCAAGCTAACAGTCCTCGTTTTTTGCTTTTCAGTTAAATGACTTGTCAAAACATTGTGCAGGATCTAAAATGGTTTTTTTTAGTGCCCTGAGGCTTCTCTTTGTGTGCTTGATACACATGTGACTGTTGCGCTACAAATTTCTTCCTTTCATGAAGTGCCTGTTTTGAAAAACTGGTGTTAATATTTAAAATAGAAATGTTTTGCAGCACTTGGCATGTTCTGTTGTGAGTTTTCAGGTTATATCCCAGAAGGTTATGACTCAAACACAGTGCTCAAAAAGGCAAAGGTCTTGCTAGTGGAATAATACATTGATTTATGTGTTCTGTTAGTGAGGAGTGTGTCATTCCTGTTGCTGGACACAGAACAAGGACTAAAAGTATCTCATCAGTGCGAAGTGTTGGGAGCTGCTCCACCATTCCTCCGGTAAATATTGTTGTTATCATGCTCTTATTACTCTCAGACCACATTAAATTTCACATAGCTGCCAGCACCTATTTGTAAAACTGTCCTCTGGCATTTATCAAGTTTACAAAGACTGTTACCATGTCATCCATAGCAGAATGAAGCACAGGTGCACGTAACATGAAATTTCATAAAACTACTGCAGTTTTGTGTAAATGGCAGTCACTGTTTTTCAGTGCATATACTGTGGAGGCAGGAGACAGTCCTGACCTTGTGAATATTTACAGAAGAGACCCTCACAACGGGAAAACTGGAGCAGGAATTGTACATTACTTGTGACTGCCCGTCTGTCTTAGCCACACTTCTGGCAAGAAGTTGTTGTTTTCCATTAGAAGCACTCAGATCTTTGTAATCTAAACTTTAGAAAAACCAGGGTGCCAAAAAAAAACCAGGCACAAACCAAATAATTACTGCTGGACATGAAGTGTTCTAGAATATTATTACCTTCTACATTTTTGTGGAAGGAATGTGTTTTGCATGGAGAGGTGCTGGTCCTATATCATCTCTGTAAGAAAAGACACTTAAAACTCCGTAAGGCAGGATTTAAAATGCTATTTATTAGACCTAAGACTATGAGAAGACAATAGCATAGGTAACCCCTTTAGATGCTGGGAGTCCTTGGGTGTGGCATTTCACACACATGCAGCATTCCTTGCAGACTTTGTCCATAGCAAGGAATCTTCCTTTTCAGTCAGCTGATTTGTTTTATGATTTTCTTACAAGGAAACAACTCTACTCATCCTTTTTGTAGTCAACATCATGTTCATGTTGGTGCTGAAAAAGTGCTGTTGTTGTGTTGTGTCATGGTGCTAAATGGTCTAAAAAAAGTTCTGATGCTGAATTGTTTGTTTGTAGGAACTGGTGAAGCAGAAGATAAAACGTCAGCTGACCAAGCAGCAAAAGGCTGCTCTGAAGCAACGACTGCAAAAGGGAGAAGCAAATGTTTATACCAAACAACGCAGGGAAAATATGCACAACATCAAGTCAAGCTTGGAAGCAGCCAATTTCTGGGGATAATTTATTAAAGATCCTGTGGAACATGAGAAATGTATACAGCTGAAAGAATTAAGCCAGTTTACCAATAATCAATTGTCTTTTATAATGGAGCAGTCTCTTCTATGCAAATCCACTGTTTTTCTGGAATTTAATAAACCTCATTCTGGTTCCTGAGATTTTGACTTGGGGGGGATTGTGTTTTGTGTTTCTGGTCAAAACTGTTGACTGTCATTTACATTTTATCTGTGGTACTGGTTAAGATCATGGCAGTGATTTCCAATAGTATCTCATTGTAAATCAATTGTACTTTGCAGTGCAGAGGATTTCTCTTAAGAGGGTAAGAAGGTAAATTTTTAAAACCAATTTCTGCAATTACACAAGATTTAAGTACTTGCATATGATGAATATGCATTCTCTGAAGTCAACAATTCTCATATTTTCCTTCACTCTGATATCTCACGTAAGGATTTCAACAGAGCTTGGCCATGGGTTCTCCACTCTGCTTCACCCTCCATTTCATTCCCCCTAGAATGTGCTGAAGGCTGCAGAATTGTGCATGTGGGGAGTCATTGTGGAATTGGTTTCAGGGATGCTCTGCATTCCGTCTGACTCCTACCACATTACAATCCATGGCAAAGGATTCAATTCTTGTTCTCACTTGGAATCTGATTAATTCAGATACATCTGTTAAGTGAAGGCCACTACACTTTCTGAACGCAGAATATGTACATAATGATTTGAATGAAGTGGCTAGTGAAAATAAACATGCCAAACCTTCCCATCAGAAAACATTCTTCTGTGAGTGTGATTGAAGCATTTGGATGAGATTCTTTTCTCACTTATGGTACCATAAGTCAATGGCAACTTCACTGAACTCATCAGAGTAAACAAGCCCAAAATTTAGTTTACTTGTTCATCCCTTACTTGCATTCACCTTGCAATCAGAAATTACGTAAGGTTTCAGGAAAGATAAACCCTTTGTTAGTACCAGTCTTGACATTTGACTCAGTTGTCACAGATACTTCCATTTCTTTTGGCTCTACAGTTCTGTGTTTTTAGAGTAAGGCTAAAAAGGAATTTAAGAAGTTATCCTTGGTACCTATGCAAAGCTTCAGGAAAAGATTAAAGTGGAAAAACATAAATCCCTTGGGATCGGTGATATTTCACTATGTTTACATGCTGTATAGAATTGGAGTATTATATTTTTATAGTATTTTAATACCTTTTGGTCTCTGAAATGCCATCAGATACACTTTTATTGCCAATGGAAAGCCTTTAACATTTAGTGTAGCTTATAAAGTGAAGTTACTGACATTAAATAATATGATTTTTGTAGTGTCTTTTTAAACAAGCCCTGTTATTGGTGCCCTAATTGTAGGATGCTCAACCTTTACATTCTATGTAAACTATGTTAACTTGTGAACAAATCCTAAAGCTGTGGTGCAGACCCATATGTTGAAATGGAATATTTTTAGCATAAGTTAGTAAATGGTGAAGTTGTTCTATGTTGCTGCCTGCAATGTTGGGAGACCAGCTGGCCCTGCCTCCAGCAGCATTTTAAACCCTTATGCAGGCTACTGTGTCCCAAAATTCGATGGCCAACATCTCAGCTCAGGTAAGATGTAATGAAAATAACTTTGGTTGCTTGTAAGGTAAGCAGATTTTTTCAGTAGTGAATACTTCAGAAAATAGGCTTTTCTATTCCAGTCTTAAAACCTTTATTGCATTTGCAACTGGCTATTTAAAATGCAGCAGGAGCTGTAAAGCTGGATTTTTTTATTATTTTATTAAAGAATCATTGAAGTATAGCCTTTTTCCCTTTTCACCCACAAAATAGAAGTCTCTTGAGTTATATCTCTGGCAGCCTGGAAGTGGTGACCCTCTGAAGAGAGTGTACACTACTAGCTAGTAGTATCAAAAAAAGAAGAAAAAAGGTAGTAACAGGAAAAAAATCCTTTTAGCAAGTACTGATTTAATGACATAATTAAAACCTAAAGGCTGACTAGTATCAGGAAGTTCAAAAGGCAGCATACTGAAAGTAACAGATGCTAATTCTTGAATCCCCCTGACTGAAGGCTGACTCAGTTTAAGCCTGTTCATGGGGCTTTTGTAGTCCAGAGCCTCTAAAGTATCATCTCATGAATCGTACCTGCATATAATACTTAGTTCCCACTGACAGTAGTGAAGAATACAATGTAGGTACAATTGTCTTAGTTCTGTTCAGGAATGTGAATTTTGCAAGAAGTTTTCCCTAAGTTTTATAAAAGATTTGACAGACACTTCTTATTTGAAGTCATATGTTCCAAAAGTCTTCTAACAGCCTGGTGAATGCTTGCACTTTCAACAGCAGAAAGATTTTTACATTTTAAGGGCGGAAAAAATGTAGGCATCTGAGGACCTTCAGAATCATTATAAAGCAATATTAGTCTTTCAGAAAATATTACTGATAACATATCTGATGCAATGCATCTTTTAGCCAGTTTTATTTCATACAACCCTTTGCCTTTTATTGGCCACAGTACTGAATACATCCAGTATATATATTGGATATATCAGGACCATGGTCAATCCGAAGTTGTAGCTTTGAGAAGGTTTTAAGCCTTTGACTATGATTAACTTGAAATTGTAATTGTGTTTTTGTTCTGGGAGCTGTTAAGTTGGTAAATAGTTACTGAGCTAGTGGCATGCAAGAACTATTTTGTTGAAGACACTGGAAGCTGTAGACTGGAGGAGAGTAGTCAAAACCTCAGTAGTAGAAACCAACTGGTATTACACTTTGCTTTAGTTTTTCTTTCAGCTCCCCACGAGCAAAAAACTTAAGATCAAGATGTGTGTGTGAAGGCACAAGGGATTGCAGGGATGGACATCCCATTGTGACACCACTGGTTGGTGGATCCATCACTGGGTGGTGGATTATTGACATCACCACAGAATGGATTGTGACCTTGTGTTCCTTGCTATTCATGTTGAGGTGTGAGATGTCCCATTGTGATATCACTGAGTGGCAGATTGTGACATCACGAGAGGACAGATTGTGATGTCATGTCCCTGGCTGATTAGACTTGGGTGCTGCCAGAGCCTGGGTCTGACTGGCTGCAGCCCTACAGTGCCTGTGAGTGGGAGCAGCTCCAGGTCTTCAGCTCCCTCCAGCCTGCTGGGACCAGACATGGCCACGGAGACACAGTGGAGCTGCCCCATCTGCCACAACACTCGGAATGACGTGGCTTCCACTCTTCCCTGCCACCACCAGTTCTGCCTGGGCTGCATCCTGCGGTGGGCAAAGACAACTCCAGCGTGCCCACTTTGCAGCAGGCCAGTGGAAACTGTCAGGTTCTCTGAGCGAGGCGAGCAGGACTACATCCAGTTTGAAATCACAGCCCCCGAGGAGCGACCGGAAACCAACTGCTGGGCAGGGAGAGCTTGCTTCTGCCTGGCTGAGAACAGCCCGCAGCACCCTGTAGTGGCCACTCCACCTTCTCCACAGGGAACACTGTCCCCAGCTGGGCAGGAGGATGCAGGGACAGAGTCTGTGGGTGGCATCCTGCCCGAGGTGTGGGCAGCACTTTTCCGTTGCCAACAGCACCTCCTGGACCCTGCACGGTCCTGGCTGTGCCAGAGGCTGGCTGCACTCTATGGGGAGCAGTGGTGGAGGGTAGAGGCTACAGAGGGATACATCCTGCATGGCCTCTGCACCTGTGGGCTGCATGCTGAGGTCCTGGTGGAGGTCCTGGAGCCCCTTCTCAGCAGGCACACAGCACCACTGATCCATGACATCATCAATGTCATCGTGGGCCAGTGCAGCGAGGAGGCACAGAGACTGCAGGCCTTCCACCAGGCCAGAGATGAGGACAACAGGCCTGCGGCCAGTGCCAGCTCCAGCAGCTCCCAGGAGAGAACTCCTACCGGCAGCTCTGCGGGCTCCAAGGTGGAGGAGGCAGCTGGTACCTCACAGAGTGGCCTCCAAGGGAGTCCCAGCTGCCCCGGAGCTGTGCCTCACCCTGCAGAGCAGGACCAGCCCCGGGAGGGGCCGGAGCAGCCAGAGGGGGCAGGTCCCTGTGCGGAGGGCAGCAGCCGCAGCCCCTCCTCTCCTTGATGGGGCAGGGAGTACTCACCCATGGGATCCCAGCAACCCTCAGAGAGGATAGTCCCCAGCCCCCAGGATTCTCCTTAGCCGAGCAAGAGGTGGCCTCTCAGGTTAGCAGTAGCAGGGCTCCAGAAACTCTTTAGCCAAGCAGAAGCAAATAAATGACTATTTCCCTGACAAAGTCTTGAGGTGCTGCTTTCTCCCTCTTATGGTGCCTTTCCCTGCCGGCTCAGGACCAACAGTCATCTGAGGGACCCCAGAGCTCCCAGGGCCATTCCAGCAGCACCTCCTCACACAGGAAATCCCGCTGCAGCTGCCGTGGGGGAAAGGCTTCTAAAACAGTGGTCATCCTGTGAGATGTGTGGGGCTGCCTGAAGACAGGACTCACCCCACAGGAGCCTGGGTGGCAAGAACATGCTCCCAGGAGGAGGCCACCTCACCTGGTGGCCTTCTGTGATGGACTGACCCTGTCCCGGTGGACAAGGTTGCAAGTTCCACTGGTCTGGAATTCTGTGAGGCCTTTGACACAGTTCCTGCAACATCCTTCCCTTCAATGGAAGAGAATAGATTAGGACAAACCATAAAAACCGAGTGTGAGTCAGCAGATGTGTAAGCATAAATCCTGCTTAAAATAAGGAATCAAAATACATCCTGAAAAGCAGGACCAGCGCCAGGATGAGCCGTCTCTACCCAGCCTGCTAATCATGGAGACACGGACACAGAAAAGGACTAGGAGTTGCCAGAGGCCAGCAGCCAGTCAGAGACAGCTGCCAGCACCCTGAAAACAGCTTTAGATATATCAGTGTCTTCAGCTTCTCTGTCTGGGGGTTCTTTGTTTGGTCAGTTTGTTATTTGGTTTTGTCTTGATTGGTCCATTCCAGATGATCTTCATTTTCATTAGGGCTCATTAGCTGCTGACACACTGCTTCAGATAAGGCTAGAATAAACATTTTCACGTATATTTCCTCAGAACAATCATTTTTATCTTCTTTCTGACAAGAATGTCTAAACATTCTTTTAAAAAGATTTAATCTCGCAATTGCTTTGGGAGAGAGCCGGGGTTTTTCTGCATTAGAAAACCATTACTTAAACAGTACTAGATGACTTATTTCCAAATTTTATATACACTCACAGCAGAGAAATCTGTTATCGTAGGGTACCTGGAGAATATTCTTATCATTATTAAAGATACTCAGAAATGGAAAGGAAGAACCCAGATTTAATTCTCAGTGCAGTATCTATGACCAACTGGTAACTATAATTCCCAACATTTAGTGAAGTGTGTAAATGTGAGCTAAATGTGGATGGACTGGAAGATACTGTTACTGTAAAATGTTAAAAAGTTGCTGTCACTTCATTAAAAAAAAAGACCATAGAAACAAACAAACAAAACTCCACTTCTTTTTTTTTTTTTTTTTTAATCTTGCCTATGGTAATGTATTTTGATTTTTTCTCAATGCCTTCTACGCAGCCAGTATCCACCACATCCCCAACAAGCTAAGTCTAATCAACTGTAGCAATCAAAGATCAAAGAGTGGACAAGTTTGTCACAAAACTGAGCCTTCTGAAAGAATGATTTCTGTTAGAGACTCCATCAGCTCTTTCTGATTTAATCTCATTCTTCCATTAATTCCCAGTTCTCATAAATACTACCCAAATTCATCCTTAATTAAGGGCCTTTTGTCAAGGTGAATGTGTTTCTTTATACTCTGCTTGATTGGAGTTGATTCTGAATTCAGCCTATTCTTTTGTTCTACTTCTTCCTTCATTTTCAGATTTCTCAGTCAGAACTACAATACCACAATCAAAAGCTTAGCAGTTCTTAGGGGCTGAGGGCTCAGGCGGAAGAGTCATAAGCCATAATAAAAATAAAGGAGCAGTCACTAGGATTTCAGCAGAAAATGCTTTTGGTTCCTAAAGCAGCTGACAAAGGACTGAGCTTTCACTGAGTTCATTAGGATCCATTGTAAAAACCAGTGTTTTTCACTAAATACATGCTTGGTTTTATATTTGAAAAACAGTATAAAAAGGGATGATTACTACAAAATCTGTTGTCGAAAACATGGATACTTTTATAAATAAATAGACAGGCATAAACACTGTTGTTCCTTGTATTTCAAAAAATGCTACATACAAATTTATTCCAATTTTATATGAATGCTTGTCGAGTAGAAAATTAAATACAAGAAATACATGTATTAGTTGTATATATAAACAAGACAGAGATCCAACAGCTAGATTTAAAAGCATGAAGTATAAAAATTGTACAATAACATCTCAATTGCACATTATCATGAAGCAAAGTAATCAGTATTTCAGGAAAGCAGTAAAGAAAGCAGTGATTACATTTGTGCTAATATGTAGATATACTACAGGAAAAATGTACAGATGGTAGAAGTCTTCATTATTTAACCACTTAAATCCACTTTGTTTTCCCAGCTCATAGCCTCCCAAAAATTCCTGAAAACACTGAAAGCAACAGAGTTCAGCTGAACTCTGTGTGGGGAGAACCTGTCATTAAGGACTGACCCAACACACAACTCAAAATTATTTCTCATTTAATTTTGTTTATTCAGTCAGCTACTTTTCTAATAGATTTTCTTTAACCGATCTGGATTACATTTGTAAATAATTTTGTGCTCCTCAAACTATATTGATTGATCAGTAACGCTGTTATTTTACTGAAAAGGTAAATTTGAAAAAAAAAAATACTTTAACTAACTTACCATTTAAATTAAAACATTATGCTTGCAAGTTTAAATCTGACAAGTAAGAAAGACCAGACCCACCCCAGGGACCGCCGCCGGCCGAGTCCCTCCTTCCGGGACGAGGAGCCGCCGCCCAGGGCCGGCCGGGCCGAGCAGCGGCCGCAGACGCGGCTCCCGGCGGGGACCTGCGAGCCGCTCAAGAGACGGGGGGCTGAGGGGGCCCGGGGCGGCTGCAAAGCCGGTGGGGCTGTGAGGGCTGAGAGGGTGCGGCGGGGCTGGGAGAGCTGAGGGGGACTGCGTGGGACTGAGAGATGGCGGGAGGTGGTTTGGGCGAACGGGACTGGGGGGCTGGGAGGGGTGTGGGCGATGGCGGCACCGCGGGCGCTGAGGGCGATGGGGGAAGGGCAATGGAGAGCTGAGAGCTATGGTGGTGGCTCTGGGAGTCTGAGGGCAATGGCACTGGGGGTCTGAGGGCAGTGGCTCTGGGGGTCCGAGGGCAGTGGGGGCCTGGGGGTCTGAAGGTGGTTCTGTGGGCCTGAGGGCGAAGGGGGCTCTGTAGGCCTGAGGGCAATGGCGGCACTGGGGGTATGAGGGCGATGGTGGTGATGGGGACTGATGGCAATGGCTCTGGGGGTCTGAGGCTGATGGGGGCTCTGGGAGTCTGAGGGCAGTGGCAGCACTGGCACACTGGTGGCCGGTGGTGACCATGGTGCCTGTGGAGACCTTGCTGCCATCAGCCTGCAATCAGCAGCTGTTGAAGTTGTGTTTCAGGTCTTTGAGGAGACGCTTTCATCATTCTGCCGTAAAATGGCTGCTTTTTTGGAGGTAACTCTACTCGATAGCAACGCTGGGGTCTGGACTGAGAGTTGTTTAGTGTTGTTGCATGCCTGAGAAGTAAAGGCTTCTTTAGTTAAGCTTTTAATGGACAGTGAAGCATTTGCTTGGTAAAGCAAGATTTTGAAAGGAAGAGGGAATCAAAAATATCCCATATTAATGAGCATAAAACATGTTATCCTGTGTTAGCCAAGTTCAGGTGCTCATTTTCATGGGAAAGATACATAGTGCAGGTGTATTTGTGAGGATGAAGTGGAAGCCTTTTATGTTATAACTTAACCAAATCTGGGCTCTATTTCTTTTGGTTTTGAACACAAAGGAAAAGCAAGATCTGGACTGCACTTGCTGCTGCTGTGTAAGACGTACCTTGCCTATAGCCACTAACAGAAAGCCATGTTTGTGTATGTGCTGGAGCTGCAGTTTTATTGTCCTCTCAGTATCTTGACACCTTCAGTAAAGTTTCTAGCTGGGAAATCCTCAGCTGGTGCAAACTGGCCACTATTGCTCTCCATGTTTCAGTGATTAGTTCACGTTCCTCATGGGTATCTCCCTAGAAAGAGATATGTACTCTGATCAAGTCCCTGCAAAGCTCCAGCCTGGATAAGATTGTTTTGCTCACGGCAGAGTAGGGAGGAGCAGGTCACTGTGCCAGTACAGAGAGAGTTGGCAGGACTCCTTTCTTAGTGCCCTCTCAGTGTATTGTCTCCTGCTCCTTAAACATTGTCAGCTGTGACAGCTTTCGAACTGCATTTGGGAAGTTTATCTTTTCCACTGTTGAAGGTTCAGACTTTGGGACCCAGACTTCCTTGTTAGGAATGAGGGATTAAGTGTGTGAGTCATGGAGTTGGGGTGCAAGTGTTCTGAGGCCTCCTGACCTGTGTGATTGGTGACAAGGCAGATGTTGATCCTGGATGTGAAGTGGTTAAAGAGCTTGGGTTTATTCTGTGCTGAAGAGCAATTCAGGGACTATTAAGCCTTTTGTCTGACAGATTCCCTCTTTTGATTAGAAGTCTGCTTTCTCTTAACTCTTGCCTCTTCCCAGACTTCCCTGGAGTGCTCAGTTCCAGTATTGGCACAAGCCTTTTTTGCATATTTTTATACAGCTTTGCCAAAGTTTTTGTATTTCTGTATTTCTATTTCTATGCAGTCCCATTGCCTGCTGTATGTTTATCACTAAGTGAGGGCAGACTCAAGGTGGGGAGTGGGATTTTGTGGAACTACCCATATCTTATTACCAAGTTCTTTTATCTCCTGTAAAAGCACACATACCACTTTTCAAAAGCTTGTCTTTCCTTACCTGAAGGAAGTGTTACAGGCTCTGAACAGCCATTCTTCTTTATCATACTGATGACTGTTCACAGAAGAGATGAATATTCTAGAACAGGTGATAGTGTGAATATCTTTCTGTCTAAAGGTAATTTCCAGGTGCTTAACTTGGGCCTTCACTTCCTCAGTGGAATAGAAACCTAACATGGTTGTCCACCTTTTGGGTTTGTTTTACCCAACAGATTTTTGCTATGCGATCCTGGAAATACACCAGTTTGGTAGAGGTTTGCCTGCAAAATACATATGGAGGGGCAGCAGAGGACTCCAAAGAGCAAGCAACACATTAGGATTTAACGTCTTAGCAAGTGGATGGGGTGTAGGGTGAGATTCCCAGCCATAAATCTGTGGTTTGTGTGCAGTTTTGCACCACACAGCCCTGTGCCGTGGCTTGAGTGAGGTCTGTTCTTCCTGACACACGTGTTGGTGACAAAGAGGGGGCACTTGGATTTCTGCTGGCTACTTTCTTACAGCTCATGTGATAAGCAAGGGCAAAGTTCAGACTGTGAGGACACACAGCCTCACTTGGTGTATTCTCGTTTTCTGATTTCATGTTTTGCTTAATAGGCCTTTTTGTAAGAGCTTGAGTTTCAGTTTTGCAGCCTTAATTCTGAGTTTAAAACACTTGTCATGTAAACCATCTGGGTGATGTTCACCTTGTGTTACATGTCCTTCTGAAGTGGAGAAGAACAGTTATTATTTTGTCCCTAGAGTGATTACAAGAAAATACTGAGTGATCTTTAATTTTTTAGAGTTTTTTTGTGTTTGTTTTGTTTTGGTTTATTTTGTTTTGTTTTTCTTTTAAGAAGAATATTAGTATCTTCTCTGAGTCTTCAGGAAGGGAGTCTGAGAACAAGGCTGCAGCAGAGAGAGCTTCACCTGGCAATGTGAGCTGTGGGAACAGTTCCCCGGAAGCAGAGGACACTGGTAAGAAGAGAGTCCTGGTTTTCAGAGATGTCTTAGCCTGACTGTGACAGAAGGAGGGATCACAGCAGTTTAGATACTGTTCTGTGTCAGTGCTTCCTTGTGCCTTCAGTTCAAATACTGTACTTCTACAGCCTCACAGGGCACTCACCAACACACTTCTCTAGATGTGCTTACACTCAGTGCTCTTCTGTGCAAAAGGGTGTGAATTAGAGCAGAGAATAAAACCTGACAGTCTGGGATTTGTCACCAACCCAGATGTCACCACTTCGAGCTGATGTCCATCAATGTTTGCTGCAGAGTGATAGTGCTACAGAGGCAACATTGAGTAATGAGGTGACTGTTGGAGCAATAGGGAAAAACCCCACCAAACTGATGAATTCAGTGCAGAAGTCCAAACTTTCTGTCTCAAATCACTAACTAAATTTAGTACCAGTCTGCTGATACTTATTCTGAGACACATGAGAAAAGAAAGCAGCAGAACACCTGAGGTCAAACAATTCACAAATCCAGTAACTAAAGGAAAAACCTAAATGTCCACAAAATTAGTGAGACCTAAGAGCACTTTGGATTCATTCTAGAGAAAAGGTGGTGCAGCCTGCAGTCCTTGTAGGGAGCTTTTTCCCTCCCAGCTCTTCACCCAAGAGCTGATGGCAGAGTTGAGGAAGCTGTTGCTCACTTCAGAGGGCGGTTTCCAGGTCCCAGATAATGGTGCAAGATAATAACTCACACTGCCCATCAGTTTCCACCATTTAAGCAAGGATTGAGGTCTGTCTGCCAGCACAGAGAAAGAACAAGGCCAGGGTGGTTGTTGTGAGATGTGACTGTCTCAGTTTAAAGCTCTCATGGGTGCCATTTGCAGTGCAACTGCAGAGAGTTTATCAGGTACTTCAAAACTTTCCAGTTTTGAAAACTTGGAAGGATTCTTGTTCTCTAAAGAGCACGACCCAAATTCTCAAGTGAGAGCCTGCCTTCTGGGCGGTGTTTTATAGTCCCTGATGGAAGTACAACTGCTCCATGTGCTGTCAGGACTCATGTGGACTCAGTATTTCCTTTTTTTGCTTCCCAGATATCCACCTGCTGTACCTCTCCAAAAGGGCTGCTCTGCGCGGGAGGAAGCAGCCAAAGCCCAAGTCTGGGCTGGCCCCATCAGGTGGCGATGGCTGCAGCTCTGCAGGGCTGGGGCACCTTCCCCAGAGCCCCGAGCCACCTGTGGTCACCAAGAGGCTGAAGGAAGCCGACAAGGAGAACCTCGGGACCGGCCTGAACGTTCCTGAACACCCCCCCAGCCGCTCCCAGCAGCGCTTGGACACACTCCCGAGCAGGGACCTGCCCTCGGCCAACAGGAACGGTGAGATGGGGCCATGGGGGGGTCAGGTCTGACAGGCATGTGGGATTTGGAAGCCTTTGAGAGAATGGGTCAGGCGTGAGCACCCCGTGGGTTG
This sequence comes from Platyrinchus mystaceus, assembly GCA_035041135.1. Classification (NCBI taxonomy): domain Eukaryota; kingdom Metazoa; phylum Chordata; class Aves; order Passeriformes; family Tyrannidae; genus Platyrinchus; species Platyrinchus mystaceus. The sequence goes on along the minus strand of JAWWLV010000100.1, from coordinate 11,168,117 downwards.
TGTGCAGAGGGGAAAAGACCTGGCAGTGAGGTTTCTGGCAGTTGTCTCCTGCCAAAGAACTGCAAGTGAAGCAGTTTTTAAAGAGGATTGAATGGATAGGTGAGAGCTAAATAGACAAGTTATTTGTTGCTGGAAAGCCCCAGAACATGTTTTTTTTTATTCTTTCTAAGTCTACTTAAGAGGATCAGAGATTTTAGAGTCCCTGACAGAAGTGCAATTGCTGCCAAGGGAATCATACACATGACCAATATTTACTCAATATTCCTTTTTCTGGATCTGCCTCTAGATGCTTCCAGGACAAGTGAAGCTTCTCTTGGATTGCTTCCAGGGCATGAGGCTTCTCCAGCTCTTCCAGAGAAAGTTGTTGCCACGCCAAGAATTTAGAGGCTTTCAGTTAAGGTCACAGTCCCATCCGTTTCTACAGTCCTTGTTGAAACTTATACATTGTCAGGACTGTTGTAACAATCTGTAATAAGTTTTTAAACTGAAATTGATGTTTGCATGTATTGGCAGCGCAGTTGTAGCCCTTTGCAATAAAATTTTTAAATTGAAATGGGTGTTCATTTGTGTTATTCACAGCAATTAGCAGATGTCAACGTTATGATGCTGGAGGATTTTGGGAATGAGTGAGGGGGACTGGGGGAAAATATCCAGGCATGCCCAGCAGATCTCCCAGTGCCAGTAAAGCTGGGAGTGAAATCACAAATTTTTGATAGGCAGCCCAATCCACTGTGTAAATAATCTTGAAATCCAAAAAACACTCTCTATAGGAGAGGTAAAAAGTCCAGAGAAATACTGGCAAATAGATTTCTCTGAACACTCTAAATATGGGTGTTCCAGGTATCTGCTGATATTAGTGGATACATTTTCAGGACACCAGCTGTGCAAACAGGTCTGCACAGAACCTTATATACTTCTGTAACACCAACAGAGGGGCAAACTTGGTATAAAATCCTCCACACATCACACAGATTGAGACTGACAAAAATTTACACTGTTTCAGCATGGGTTTGGCCATGGGCCAATTTTTTTTTCACTCCCCCCCCACACAATTGCTGTAAGTTGAGAGAAGGTTTATGCAGACAAAAGAAAGAGACCTGGTATGGGGAGAAATAATGTTAGGATTTATTATTTAATAAATAAAAACTAAAGAATTATAAAGATACAACAATTCTAACTACGTAAAAATACTATATATTTACAGAAGTATCCTTCCCCCCTTCTTATCAGTTCTGGAGGAGAAAAATAGTCTCTTTTTTTTCACTTCCAAAGCTCCAGGATGACAGCTTCGATTTATGGCAGCCGAAACACTTTCTCTCTCTCTCTCTCTCTCTCTTCGATGTCGACCTCAAGGCTGGGCCTACCCTCTCCTGGGTTAAGACCAGAGGCTGGGGGGTTACCCAGGTCCTGTGGGGTC
>JAWWLV010000100.1:11124602-11153612 GCA_035041135.1 Platyrinchus mystaceus | reverse complement strand
CAGCACAGCCCTGATGGGCAGCCCTTACCATGGACCTGCAGGGCCAGGCACAGCCCTTCCCCACATGCACACACACATTCACAGTAAGTTGGTTCCAACCCATATCAATAATTCAGTGAGATTCAGATCCAGGATCTCACAAGGTGTTAGGTCTCTTCCACGGTGATTTATGCCAGCCACTTCCAGGAACAGTTTGGAGAACATCTCAGCACAGTTTAACAGTTTACTGAGAGATAGACTGCGTCGAATTAGAATTGTGCATTTCTCTGATGGCATCTGCTGTACCGGATGCTGACTGATGTGTTTACTAAAAGCATCAAGAGCAGCAGCAAAACCTCGTATTTTTCTGTTAGAAAACCCAAAACTAATACTATTTCCCTCTGGCACTAGTAAGTGCAGAAAGAGCAATTGTTTAAGAAACAAATTTTGGAAGTATAAAGCTCCAGGAACCAGAACATTACTAACCGCAATTTGCAAAATTCTGTAAGATCTAAGTGACAGAAGTAACAGAAACACGGGTGATGCTGCATTCCTTTGGATATTTAGTGATTCATCTGCAGCAACCTGCATGACTGGTCACCTTTGGATGAGGACAAATCTGTTGGGAATGTGTTTGACTTCTTGAGGTGCTGTGACATCCGCTGGCTCTGCTCTGCCATCAGCTCCACACCATGTTAAACATCAGGATTAAAAATGAGCACTAAGTGTTTCAAAAGCACTCAAGCTCCCTAACCAAGAAAACAAAGAAATTCAAACATTTATGCTTACACGCAATCATAGATTATTAAAAATCTTCCAAGTTTGCCATTTTGAAGTGTTTTACTCCAAACATTTCTCAGTTATTTTCCAGCTGGAACTCGTAATAGACTGAGGGGGGTAATCACCACGTTCATTACTGTGTGTTTCTCTGTTTGAAAGATTTCTTTTAAGATTTAATGCCTTGAAATAGGTACACTATGCATTTAATCAGACAGCATCAGTTTCTATAACCCCTTGTCCAATCACTGCTGCAATTATAGCAAACCACACTCAGAAGCAGGTAGTAGCTAGTGATAATTTTCTGGTTTAAAATTTCAGACTTAATAAAGAAAATTTAATTAAAGTTTGTAGTCCTTTTAAAGAAGCAGAAACTGTCTAGAATATTATCTCTAAGGCAGTGGAGGAAAGAGTTTATTTTTACTGAATATTCTTTTGAATTAAATGTGGTTTGCTTTCAAAATGTTGAAAAAAATGTCTTCTCATCTTTTATTTGAAGTTTTTAACAGAAAGCAACTTCTAATTTTCACTCAAACTCAAAAATATTTTTAAATATTTTAGCTATCACTGGAACTATTTGGTGATGATATCCCCGTGCTGCCTATGACATTTTGGGAAGCACAGTTATGTATTTTTTTTCAGAGAGGTCGAGAGAGATCCTCTGAATTCCTCTTACGCAGTTGTCAGGAACTAAAACACAAGACTCTTATTCTGGAATTCTGCTGCTAGTACATTATTTTTGACCATTTGATTAAATAGAAAGGAAAAAAGAGCAGCAGGTATCATCCCTATGTTTTGATGCAACTGAATGTGATCAGGTGTCTTAGGGGGAAAAAAGACTTTTTTTTAGTCTTAGGGGAAAAATAAAAGCAATATTTGTATTATTGGTATAATAAATTTAAAAAAAAAATACAGAAAAGGAACACATGTATTGATCAGGAACAAAAGGTTCTTGTTTTGAATAGCAAGTCATTTAATGCCTTTTATTCAGAATATCTTAATGTTCCACCAGGAGACCTGGGACATAGATTAAGATATCCAAAATCTTAGTTTACTTTATTTAGGACTTTATATAGAACAAAAGAATGAGCAATTATATTGTGTACAGCAAGTGTCCAACAGTCTGAGGCTTTTGATTTGCTTACAGAATCCACTGCTCCTGGAAATGTTTACCAGGATGCTCTGAAGGCCTTTGTATACAACAACACACTCAGGTGATATGGTTTTCTCAGTCCTTAAAAAATTGTGAATAAAGTAATCAGCCTTTTTATGTGAACACCATTCAACCTGGGTGACCCCAATTCCTCCAAGATCCACACATAGAATTTCCATCAGAGAAAAAAAAAAAAGCTGACAACCAATCCTTTGACAGTACCACCTCTCTGCTAGTTCTTCAGTTTTTTACCATATAATTCTCATCACCCAAATATGTATAGTCCATTGCTAATGACATTCTGGTAAATCTTCACCCTGGGGATATCTTGGATAATTTGAATTCCTCTTAACCACAGTTGGAACTTGTGATTGCATTTAAGTATCTGAAATCCAAGTCAAATATTAGGGGTACCTAAAGTGAAGACAGCATATTTTTCCCTTCAGTCCTAATGTATGGGGGGATAGCAAAGGACTTTACTCTTCAAGCAGCATTTTGGCATCATGGAAAAATACCTCTGGGAGTAAAATTCACCAGGTAAAACTAAGTGTAGTGCTCTGAGCTTTCTTAGTACTTCCGCAGATGACTTTGGAATGCTGACTTACAGTGCAGTTCACTGGCTGACAGCCAGATCACAGGGGTTGTCTCAGTGCAGTATTTGCCCCCACTGATTTTATGTATCCCTTTCATTTCCTCCATGATGCAAGCAAACATTTTTCCTTAGATCAAACAGACCACAGCCAACAATCCCAGATCTTTTGTATCACTATTTCTCTTACTGCTTGGACTGGACAACTAAAGCTGCCACAAACAAAACAAACTTGAGCAGAGTGGAAACTCACCTGTGTGGCCAATAAAATTCCTGAGGGGGAATGTGTCCCTCCTAGAGAGCAGAAACCATACATATGGGACAACACCTCACCTCAGCACAACGAAGCTCACTCTGTAAAAGCATGAGTGGATCTGCACAGAACAATTCCCCAAGCCCAGTCCCAGATGCCACTGCTGGCACTATGGAGCATAGGGAATTCTCTCTGTCCCTCACACTGTAGGATGTCTGATATAGTCCTAGTGCCAAACACCATTGGAAAAGGGCTTCCTGGTTTCCCAGTCATCCAAATGTTGAAGCTGAAAAACACAGCTTGTATTTAATTACACCAGTTTCCCAGTTTGATTGCTGTGCTCCCTGAGCTCCATAATACATCAGGAATTCAGCATGGGAAACGGGGGGATAAAGCAATGGTGTACTGAACATAACTCTCTGATTTTTAAGAGTTTAAACATGGACACTAAGGCACAAAAACATGACTGACAAGCTGCTTAGTTGCTTTAAACACCCAGAGAGGACAGTGGTGTCTTAATGTTGATGATGATCTTAACTGACACTGATAGAAAAGATTCCCCCTAAATCCTTCCATCCACAGAGAAATGCAAAGTGTGTGATAGAGTTGTACCATAAGCAAAGGGAGGAATGTTGCAGCCAGTAATTGACAAACCCCTCCAAAGCAATGAAGCTTCTTCACTATTTGTAGGGGGCCAAGGGGAGAGGATTGGGAGGAAAAATTTCTCCCTTTCCCATAACTTGTCACCTAAGACTAACACCATGCAAGTCCCATGTCCAAATTATACCATGCTTCTGGAAAAGAAAGTCTGCAGAAATAAAAGTTTCAAATAAATCAGAGAGGCCAATGAATTTGAGTCTTATTTATGAGTCACATTTTGCCATTATCACAGACATAGTGAACATTATTCTTTCAATATACTTTTTTAAAATCAAAACCACTTCAATGGTTTCCTCTTCTTCTCTCAAAACACTGTTTTGGGACAAGAAAGATTGATTTATCAGCATGTTCCTTCAGCAGCACTGTGTTTTTTCATGCAAAATTATTTTGCCAACATTTGTTTTATGAGTTTTACATCTCTTTAACAGAAGAGGCAGGAAGAAATAATTGTCTTTATCTTACCATTTGTGACTTCAGCTTACTGGAAGGGGCCTTGGGAAAAGGCAGAAGTGATGTGCTGAAATGAATTGCCACTGATAACTTCAACTTGGTAATATATGCTTAATATTTTCTATAAACAGAAAAGGTGAGATTTTGAGATACAACTGTCCAAAACCAGCTCAAGGCACACCAGCCTTAGTACATGACATGCAAAATTTGCCAGAATTGTGCTGATCCCTGGTTTATTTGGGAGCAAGAGGCCAGTGACTAAATTGTCGCCTCATTCTACAAAAAATCCCTCACAGGAAATTTATGTGGTTTGTGACTGAAGGGAAGTTGGAGTCTGGGTTATGCAAAAGAGCACACAGAGACAGCATGAAGCACAGTGTAAATGTTAAGATTGAAACTATTCCTGTTATTCCTGTGTGGACAGACCTGTTTAACATCCACATCCAGTGCTGCTTCACTTTATATTACATCATCATGTGTTTGCTCTTTCATCACCAAAACTTTACTTCAAGGCATGTATCAAGTTAGAAACCTTGAAAAATCCCTTCTACTTTAAATTCATGTCTCCTCTACCAGGATGCAGGCAAGAAAATGGACTATTTAATTGCCTGTGACATCTCCTTGTGGCATTTCTGGTTCACTTACCTGCTGCACTCTTCTTTGATGAAGACATAAACCAGAGTTCACATTGTGAAACCTGCCCCAGGCTTTCCTCATCAATATGTGATAGGCTTGTGCAGCTGTGAAACTGCAGTACACTGGAGAGAAGCTGAAGTCCAAGAGGTCCTGTTTCAATCTGTGCATTATTATCTATTATACTCAGATATACTATTTCAGTATACTGAAAAAGGTGATAAACTGTGACAGGTTTTTCTGTAATGATCTTCATTTGCATAAAGCCACAATGTGGAAGGAGGAATTCAGTCCTACAAAGGAGCGATGTCTACATGTGTTAAATACTTCACTCATGTGTCTGAGCACCTCATGTAAATAATATATTATGCTAAGAGTGCTAATGAGGTAGAGGTGGTTCATCTCATGATGAGTGGTGCCTAAGATAACTAATGGTTTCTTGAAGGTCACACAAGGTATTGATGGTAGAGTACAAAATCCTCATACCTTCAATATCCCAGATCACATCTTAACCATGGCATCTTTAAAACTCATGTACTGACATCCAAATGCACAGTGTTCAGAAGAATTTCTATGTCACCCTCCCAAATGGCCTTTATTTTCCAATCAGGATCCTTGGAAACTTCTACCACCTCAAGGAGCATGTGTCTGTTCCCATCCTGTCTCTCAGAGGTCTGATCCCATTTCCCAGGGATACACATTACTGACCCACCCCTCCCCCCGCCCCGAGTAACAGTCAGGCCTTGGGGGTTGCTGTCGGGGAAGACATTGTACAAAGCTGAAGGAGTTACATTTTTCAGGATTTAGATTTTCATTTAGAGCAACCCCATCTTGCTAGTAGCCTGGATTTAGGCTTGTCCTCTTTCCCAGGAATTGGTTGTTTTCCTCAGCACTACTGAGTTATACTTCAGTTGGAAGTGAAGAATGGTTTTGGAGTAACTCTCAAACTTAAAAATTGAGCAGAAGCATTTTCCTTCCTCTCTTGTTGGACAGAAAGAGTTTGTATTCAGAAAAGGTATAATTGAAGGAAAGCTTTGATTCCCACTGACTTGGATGCATTCAGGATTACATCTTCAGCCTCAGTGATATACAATCATGGGCTGATATACAATCTTGGTCACCCTGATGTCAAAGTTTTGCTGCTATTCCTGGACAAACTGAAGAATAGATCAGAGTGTCAATAAAATATCAAGGGTTAGTTCTTCAGGTACCAGGGTTTGCCTACAGCCTGTGCTATGGTGAAGCACACATTTTATTTCTGTGAGGTAAAGCTTAGAAAAGCAGCATCTCAAAAGACACCAAAACCATCAGCAAAAAAATATACACTGCAATAATTAAGAAACAGTGTTGCATCTTCTTTAGAAGATCATTGTAGAACATCATTGTAGGCACTATGTTTGATGTCTGTTTAAGATGTTTCCCCCCAGTAACTAGAAGTCTATAGAGTAGGTTCGAAGTGTATTGCACATTAAACAAGCCTTATCTTACAGGATGAGGGATAAAGTGTGTGGGCAAAGAGAGGGGACTGGATGAAGAAGAAGAGAATTCAAAACCATAAGTCTGTGTGTACAACCCTCTGCAATTCATTCAAAGTTAAAGTAGGCTCTGTGAAGGATGAACCAACAGTAGTGTCAAGTAGAAGTGCAACCCTGTTTGTAGGTGGGCAAGCTAAAGTAGCACCTGTAAACCAGAGACCTGCAACCCCTGAACATGCAAATTCCTGTCTTTATTTATAACTGCTGTCAATGACATTTCTCTGTCACTCCTTCAGACAGTCAAAAACACTCCTCATGCAAGCAAACATTCTCCTTGGGTATGGGCTGTAGATTTTCCCGAGGTTAATGAAATGCCACATTTATTCCAGCACACATGCTAAATGTGTAAATTGCATCTGTCATAACCTGATGCTGGTGCTGGGAGAGAGAAAAATTACCAAAGGCACATGCTGGTCTTTCTTTCAGGGAAATCAATACATTGCCACTCAAGTAACACCTAGTGAATGGATGTAATATCAAATCAACCTCAAAAATTTAAATTACATATTTTTGTGGGTTTTTTGTAGTTGTTGGTTTGTTTAGCAGTTAGTAGTACTTGCCGTTGACATTCTATTTGCTTGTTTTAACCTTTTTTGCTTTTTTTTCTAACAGTCTTACACAGATATGCTGTACATGAAGATGATAGGACAAAACTGGCACCTCTGTAACCAGTTTCTATTCCTGTCAATGAGGGAATGAGGGTTCCTGGCAATGAGGGCCTCTCAGCCCTGCTCTCTTGGCCACTGAACCTCACTGATACTCCCTTGTACTGGCAGGACTTTTTAGCCTTCAGTCCCATGAATATTCTTCAGTTTTCATTACACTGAATCTTCTGCTCAGAGAGATTTCATATACAACATTTTACCTGTATCTCAGACAGCAAAGAGATTTGGTGGTGAATTTAAAGAAACTAACTTTGTAGCCTTGGATCCAGGCATTATTCCTCTCCATCCTTAGCAAATGCATCAGCTGAGACTTCAGCATGCCAAGGGAAAGACCGTGCCAAATAGGGAGCCTGTAGCTTATGAATGAGCTGTGCTTTTGGAGAAACCTCCCTCACTGAGGGTCCTTCATCAAACAACAGGATGACACTTATCTTCATGTATTGAACAGCTTGAAAAACAGCCTTTTGTGTAGCATTATCATCCAGGGGTCCCAGTGTTTGACTTACAGGTACGGTGAAGGCGCCCTTCCACAGGTCAAAGAGGTGAGATCCTGCCTCCCACAACTCAAGTAGTCTTTAAATCCTGAAAGCAAACATCAGATATCTCCAGATTCCTGCAGTGAGAGGTTAAATTAATTTGACAGGATCACCACACACTGCATGAAATAAAGTACACATTTCATTTCTCTGGCTTCAGTGCTGTTTTAATATTGTTGTTCTGTTTCCAATAGACCTGCATTATGGTCACATTAGAGAACAGATGCTAGACAGACCCCTCAGAGCACAGTGAACCACAGGTCAAGTGACAGACACATTTGCCTATGCAACCCAGTCTGACTGGCATTGCCATTGAGCCTGTGAGGTGTCTCAAATATGCCTTCCCCACCTACAAGGCACACTGGTGCATTAGTGTGAATAAATGTCAGCCAAAGGCACTATACTCTTTTCTCAACTTGGAGGAATATCAACAACATTGTAAGATTCAGTGTTAAGGAAATCCATATTTCTTTATGTCTTGATCAGGTAGCCTTCAAATACACTGGAAGAGTTCTCTAAGAAATCACCAAAACTAGAGAAATGAAAACAATCATAGGTCATGCTACAGTACTGGAAAATAAAATTATTAGTTTAAGATAGTACTTCAAGTCCATCTATAATCAAAAGGAAATGGTATGTTTGCCTAGCAAACAAAGACAAAAAATTGATTAACTAATTATGTGAAGACTTACACAGAGATTGTAGAAGCATTTGTCCCCAGTATGTCAGAATACATCCTGAAGTATATGAGTTTGGGTTTGTTGTTCCTAAATAATTAGTCAGAAGCCTTTTTTTTTACTTTCATTTTGTTTGTTAGTTTGTGGTGTTTGTTTTTTTTTTTTTTTAATTTGATTTGGGTTATCTTTCTTTAAATAAAGGAAAGTAAATGTAAGAATTTGAACTTGCATTGATTCCAGCTCCAAATAAAACTGCTGTGATATTACATAGAACATGGAGAAAGCTGCACCACAAATGGCTGTAAAAGATCTTAATTCCAGAGGGAAGAGGAGCAACCTGAGCAGTTTATATGACCAGTTATGGAATTTGATCAGCAGAAATTATACTCATTTAGACTCCAGAAGCATAATTTTGCTATAATCAACTTCCTTGAAAGTCTTTTATCACACGATCTGGGTTTCTTTAATCTTGCTTTATGACCCTGACTCCTGTGTCTTTAGCAATTTTACTTAACAGCAACAGAAGTGGTTTATTCACAGGGAAAAAAGTCATCATACTCTCAAAACAACCACCAGCTTGACTATCAAAATTCTTCTGGTTACAGCTGCGTACTAAGACATCATTGTTGTGCACACCCACACATTTGGCCATGCTTTCAAGCATTAATCATCGTTGATTAATGTTACCTTGATAATTTACTTTCCCAAGATTGCAGATGGCTGCAAGGACGGTGGGATTTCCTTCGAAAGGCTGCTGGACCAACCATCTGCTGCTGTGATCACACAGGACTGCAAACCAGCTCCCTTAGGGGAATCCAGCACAGGAATTCAGATGCCACCACTTAGAACGCAACTGTTCAGAGGGCAAAGTCAATACATCCTCATCTCCAGGTGGGAATATGGGAGCAGTGAGGTGTCTCACCAGATATTATCAGAACCAGAGAAAGGGTCATGGTACCCCACAGGAAGATCTGGTGTAACCCAGAGCAAAACTCAACCCTAAATTAAGCAGCTGCTTTCCATTACAAGGTTTTTGCATCTTTGCAGAAGCATTTCTATAATGCTGTCTTGCTGACAGTACAGTGACTCTGGGCTAGACAATGGTTTATTTTGTAAGATCCAAAATTTCTATGTCTAAAAACTTCAGAAATGAAAAGGAATCCAACTCAAGGAAGAATTTGACCCTCTATTCTCAAGCAGAATATTCTGAATTTAGAATTAATTTTTTCCCCATGCTGTGCTCAGCTCAGCTCTTCTTAAATTTTTTTTTCTTTAAAAAAAAGGGTGTTTTGGCCAGCTCCTCGGGAAAACAGCACCCAAGTAGAACATAAGACTGCTTCAGATCACATGAGGTGCTTTTGGCTAGACAAATGTAAACCCCCAGGAGGTCAGGAGTTAGTCCATCACAACTTTATGCAGGAGAATGACTGGCTCCAGGGGAAGAGAACAGCAGCATGGTGACAGAGCCACTGCCAGTGGGAAAAGAGCAGATGTGCCACCAGGAGCTGGCACTCGCTTTACTATAGAAGCCATTGTGTAAGTTCTGTGTGACATTCCATTATATTTGGGTCTGGAAAGAAGTTTAACCAGCATGCTTTTTCCTTTCATAGTTACCTTTTTCCTTAACCAGAAGGGCGGGTGTGTTTTTTGCTTGCAGATGAACATTAATCCTTTAATGAGATGGGGGATCGCATGCAGGGTGGAGGCTTTCTGAGAAAGTAAAATCCACTTATCCTCTGTAACCGGGCCAAGCAACTCCAATTGCACCACCACTGGAGATTTCTGCATCTGTTCTCACTTCATTTTCTTTCATTTGTCTGATGTCGGCAGGTACAGTATGAGTTGCATACACTACCAGTAAGCATTTACTGTGAAATACTCAGTGCCACGCTGCTCCAAGGCTGGTAATAGTGCCAGGCTCTCTAACAAGCATCTAATTTCTCCTGAGCTCCTACAGAAACAGCAGCATGTCTACAATCAACACCACGAAACATCAAAACTTAAATGGCAATAAGGAATGAAGTTTTCATTTTATTTTATCTCAGCTAGCATGAGCACATACCACAAGATTAAGAGAAAGAAAATTCTTCACATCCTTCTCTACTCATACTCTAGGCAAATTCTCTTCATCCGCAAGCGAGCACAGCTAAGTATCTGATTCAAAGCCTCCCAATAGGAGGGGAAAAGGCAGATTTATCCCCATGTACCACTACTTGCAACAAAATCTTATATTAAAATTGTTGCCAGAAAGAGCCCAGGACTCCCAGGATGTGTTTCGCTCTCCTGCTGACTGCAGTGGGTGTAGGGATATTGGGTGCCCACGAGCTCAATTTTCACTCTTGCGGTTTTATAGTTTGACTAAGGGCAGGTTTGGGTTTTTGATTACTCTTACATCTGCATATCATAATCTGCAGAAAAGCATTTTCCAAAGGTAATTCAGGCACAAAAAAATTTCAGTAAGCTGTTTCAGATGTCTTGTCCTGGGCTCTGCTTCAATGTAGTGTAAGTAGCTGTCCGTAACAGGAACTAAACTGCAATGTTTTGATTGACACATGTCCCATAGTTTCCCTAAAAGCATCTTTTCCAGTGATTTTCAAGGATTGTGTTTTTATCATGAAATAAAAGTGTAATTCTTCCTTCCACCTCTATTGATATACTTCCCTGACACTCAGTTCTGTTGTATCCTCCCAACACCAGAGCAAAAGTCAGGAAAATTGCTTCAGAAAAGGATTTTCAAGCCCTGCACAGGTTGCCCAGGGCAGTGGTAGAGTCACCATCCCTGGAGAGATTTAAAGACACATAGATGTGGCAGTTGGAGATATGCTTAATTTGTGGGTTTGGCAGTGTTAGGTTAGCAGTTAGACCAATGGTCTTAGAGGTCTTTGTCAACCTAGTTCTATTTCAACCTGATTCTATGGTTCAAAGATCTCTACAAATTGAATTTTCAAATTTGTGAAGAATCAGGTAAGAAAGGGAAATGAGCAATTTAAAAGGAGTAGCCTGATCGTACAGACATGCAGACCTGATAGAGATAAGAGCCAAGGGTTACACGACTCAGTAAATAATGTCCTAGTGGAAATGCAAATCTCCTAGACAAATGCATCCCATCCTTCTTATAAACAACAGGTGGCTGGACAGGACAATTCAGAGTCTGGCAGCCAAGATCATCTTCTCCAAGGATGCTCAGACAAGTCCCTGATACAAGGAGACACATGTTTAGGTACTTTTTAACATTTTCCACTCCTAAGGAGGCAGAACCCTTTCAGGGATCCTTAAAAGTTCCTGTCCTTGAGAATGAGAATGATCCAGGACAGGCCAGTGACAGTTTTGATGCTGGCCTTGGCACCTGAGAGGGGTCAGTGCAGTGAAAGAGCTGAGACAACATTTAGACTGATCGCCCTCAGCACCACAGAACCTGAGATAACAAAATCATTCTCCAAAGCAGCAGTAGCTCTACTTTAAAGTTTCACTTTGTACTGACTACAAACTAAAGGGCCTGCTCAGATGGCACCTGTGGAGATCAGATTTTTAGGGCTGAGGAAGGTGAGGTTGTTTAAACTCCTAAGATGTGCTGAGATTTCTTCCTAAAAGATATGCCTGAGAAGATGGTAATGAAGAGATAGAGAAACTCCCCTGTTGCTTAAAAAACTCTTCCCTGCAAGCCAGGCTTCCAGTTGTCGCTCACTTGGTCACTTCCCACAAGCTGTCCTGAAACAAGCTACGGAGGCAGGAGCCTGGATGCAGGGATTTACAGCTGCCTTCACATTGCAGCTGAGGGGACTTTGGAGAATAATGGTCCCTACCAGAACAGAGAGGAGGGTCACAGCTTAATGACAGGACAGGATTGCTTCAAATTTTTGGAAGGGTTTGCCCAAAATTTTCCTTATGTACCTATTTTTCTGTCATCTATCTATTCTCAAGTTTATTTTGGAATGGGATGAGAGCAATACAAGGCTGTAATGAAGTCACTGAGTTAATGACTAACCATGAACATCTTATCTAAAGATATTTTCTTTATGTTTCCTAACTGGAAGAGGAAAGTTAAAGAACAGAACTTTTGATTTATTTTCTTTTTAACACCCCTCCTCCCCCCCAAAAAAAAAAAGTAGGATTTGTGTAATTCATACACACTTTTATTTAGTCCCACAGTTCTGTAGCTTGAATGATCAGGAAAGGGCTTTCATTTGGTCGGCAATGAAGGTGTCAGGCTGCAGCCTACCAGCACAGTGCCACTCAAATTCTTCAGGCTTCTGGTGGTGAGGACGGTTTCTCACCAAAGTGTTGTGAGGCAGGAGAACACAAGCAGACCTGCACACCCAGGGCCAAGGGGACCATTTATGTATTTGAAGATTTATTCTGTTCAGGGGGCCAGATGCTGTCCTTTGGAGCCTGTCCTTGTCACTTCAGGAGTGTTCCCAGAATAGAGGCCCATCCTTGTAATTGTGCTGGTAAAAAAAACTGCTGCTGAAACAAATGGCATAGAGAACTCCTTCCTGGGTTTAGAGCTCCCCTACTGCTAAGTAGGGAGAAAGCGAGAAGTTTTCCTGGGCAAGCAAGGCAGAATAATTGCACACCCCTAAAAACAGGCACCAACTACCCTTGTGCTCATCACCCCAAATCCCCGAGAACTGCAGAGAGAACAAACTCTGACTTTAAAACTAAACAGGAAAAATCTTGTGGAGGGAATGGCCTGAAATGCCTGAATGTGATGGCCTTTTCCTGTGAGGCAGAAGAGAAGCCCTGTGAATAGCAAACAGGGACTGTCGCCTGGTGAGATTTTAATGGGCAGAGCCATGTCGCCACCCCAAACAGAACCACTGACCTTTCACCAGCCAGCCCTGAAACTAACAGATAGTACTCTTCCAAATGGAAGAAGAAGTGCTTGGGCTAATGCCTCTGCATGATGACAGTAGCCAGAGGCAAGAAGGGATGGTGGGACAGCCCAGCTCAGGTGGTGATGGATCCTGGCTCTACAGAGTCGTGAGCAGGATGCCAGCAGCCCTTCTACCCTACTCTGGAGGGACAGCAACTCCAGCTCCTTCCTGCATGTGTGGGGGCAGGCTCCATCACTTGTGCTTTTGAGCAGCACCAATGCACTGTCTTCCAGAAGCATGGAGACTTGGCAAGTGGAGAAGGACCTGGCACTGTGGATCAGTGCCAGCGGCACTGGATGGTCTGGAGCAAAGCATTCCTTTCTGCTTTTTCCTGCCAGTAGGGACACAAACCACAGCATTGGCAGACTCTCACACAGGGCTGGCCACCAACCACCCAAGTTCTCCAAATCCTGGCATCGCCCAAGGAAAGGCAGTGAGTGGAGGATGTGTCATCCAGCTGCAGACAGTCCATGCTGACTAGTCCCACCACTTTGCCCCTCACAGGAAATTTTCGCAAGGCATCAGGAGCAGGGATGAGGCACATGGCCACAGGCACATAATGCACATGGCCAAGAAAGAGCAACATAGAAATGAAGAAGTTGAAAAAAAGAGACTTCCTGAAACACCACCTGAAAAATGGTGATTTCCATTTTCTACTGACACCATGAGCCTGCAGAGGTGGTCATCCCATTTTGACATCACTGAGGGGTGGAGAGTGATATCACTGAGCAGCAGATTGTGGTATCGTAGAGGGATGAATTGTGACATTTCATCCCTCATTTCTTATATTCACATGTCAGGAGAACACTGGCCATGTCTGGCTTGAGACAAAAATGGGCACAGAGGCAGACAGCACCTGCCCAATTTGCCAGGACACTCAGAATGACATGGCTTCTGCTCTGCCCTGTCGCCACCAGTTCTGCCTGGGCTGCATCCTGCGTTGGACAAGGAGAACTCCATCGTGCCCACTCTGCAGAAGAATGATAGAGATTGTCAGGTTTTCTGAGCAGAGTGAAGGGGACTACATACAGCTGGCCATCGTCTCTCCTGAAGAGTCACCAGAAGCCCATAGCCAGGCAGAGAGAGCTCCTGGCCACCTAGAGGACAACAGTCTCCATCCCCCTGTGGTGTCCCCTCCATCTTCTCCACAGCAGATAGTGTCCCCAGATGAGCAAGGGACTTCTAGGCTGGAGCTTGTTGGTGACCTCCTGCCCGAGGTCTGGGCAGGACTTTTCTGTCGACAACAACAGCTCCTGGATCCTGTGCGGCCCTGGCTGCACCAGAGGCTGGAGAGAATACACTGGGGCCGGTGGTGGTTGGTAGAGGCCACAGAGAGCTGCATCCTGCGCTACCTCTGCATCTATGGTCCAGATGCAGAGGTCTTGGTGCAGGGGCTGCTGGTCTTCCTGGAAGAACACACAGCACTGCTGGTCCATGGCCTCATCAATGCTATTGCAGAACAGTGCAGTGAGGAGGCCCAGAGGCTGCTGCATTCCCACACTGTTTGGGATGAGGATGGCAGCCCAGCAGCCAGCACCAGCTCCAGCTCCAGTTCCAGCAGGTCCATGTCCAGCAAGTTCCAGAAGGGCACTCCTGTCAGCTGCCCTGCAGGCTCCAATATGGAGGAAGAAACTGCTACAGTAGAAACTGCCCCCCACCAGGGTCCCAGCTTCCCCCAGCCTGAGCCCATCCCCTGCAGAGGTGGACCAGCCACAGGAGGAGCCAGAGCAGGCAGCAGTGCAGGTCCCTCTGCCCAGGGCAGCAGCCATAGCCACTCCACTCCTGGTCAGGGCAGGGGCTGCTCACCTGGGGCAACCCAGTGTGCCCAGAAGAGGAGGGCCTCCAGCCCTCTGGACTCTCCCCAGCCCAGGAAGAAGCCATGACATGGACAGACCTGACCCTTGCAGTCCTGAGGGACACAGATGAAGTGATGAAACTTCATCTCTCTTCGTTTCCCATTTCCCATCCAAGAACTACAACCTGAGGCTAATGGTACCCATGGCAGATTTCAGAAAGTGGCTTCACCTTTCCATGTCTGGCTTCCTGAAGGAGCCAAGTGAGGTGTCCCTAAGGTCCCACAGAGCCAGGGGTCTGAATAAATCTATAAATATCTGAGTCCCTCAGTAATTTAGAGAGCTTGACGTACTGAAACGCCAGCACATCTGAAAATCTTGTGCGAGATTCTATTTGGCTTGTGAAAGGAAAATCTGGATCAAGCACCACAGAAGCTATGGAGAAAGAGAGTTCCAATACAGGTCTTGCAATTTTAATTGTGGATTTGAAGTCGATTGTTAAGTCTTTAAGGACCTAAACAAGAACTCAGTAGCTGCTAGGCATCAGTGACTTTGCTCCACAAAGACCCCTCTGTGAATGGGTGGTCAAGGGCAAACAGTCTTAAGATGGTTGAGTCAGTTGTTCTGCTCCAATCAGCACAGAAGTTGTTTCTTGAAGACCTTCAAGCAGGAAGCCAATATCAGATAGACAAGGTAAAACTGAAGCTTTAGATAAAAATGGTGACCAGACATTTACTGTTATTTTTGCTGCTAAAACTTATGTAAAGTTGCAATGGCAATCCAACTTGTATGCTGGATATATGATTTGTGCTGTATCAAGCAAAACTTCAAATGTGCTCCATGTGCTCTTAGACAGCCACAAATCACCGGTGTCTGTGAAGAAAGATTTGGTGAACCTTGGCATAAGGGAGAAACAACAGTACAAGCATCTTTGTCATGAGAGTTCTTAAGGTATATTACAAATAATAATTAAAATAAAAATAATAATAATCCCGTGCCCATTTTGGTCCATCCCTTTTGGATTTTGGCTCAGATTTCTCCCTCCAAGTGTGGGGTATCTTAAAGAACCTGGTCAGAGAGTACTGCACTCTGACACACACCTGGATAGAGTCATATCTGACACCAAATCCTTCAGCAGCTTAGCTGAGCTCTTTTAAAGCCCCTCTCCTAGGAGAACACAGCTACTTGTTTCCAAGGCTCATAAATTTTCCTTTTTACTTTCTGGAAAAAGGACGCACCTTGTATTTGTAAACATCAGAGAGGCACAAGAGAAAAATTTTGTATTTAGATGGAAAGTAAAAGGAAGATCACATGGAAAACTTTTAGAAAAAAAATTACTGTTTTGCACCTCTAAAACCTTTAATCTCTCTCTGATGAAATTTCCCCAAAGCACATTTTCTGTCCCTATTGACTGGCTGCTTTCAAGAATTGTCCCAGAAGGATGACACTGTCTTGTTTTAGCTGCTCAAATTCTGTTTTCTGTTCTTTCTTGACTGTGATTTCCTTGCCGTACTGCAACATGCTCAAGGAAACCTGTGGGTTTTGGAGGTGATCATTATAGTCCAATCCATAAATAATACATCCTTGCAAAGAACACACTAGACCATAATATTTGCACGTGATTTGGTCTAAATGACCTTGATCTGATTTCTGGAGGGTCATTTTGTAATTTAATGGTTCAGTTGAATTCTTTGTCCTGAGAGATTAAGTTTCTCATCAGGAGCTATTCCAGACCTTTTCAAGATGAAACCAGCCATGAGAGTACTGCATATCTATGTGGATTTTCTGAAGTGATTACTTTCCTTGTCTAATGCTACAGAAAAATTATCCTGCTGAAAAACAATTGCTGTAATTGAACTGAAAGCCTGCTAGGTAAATTTATTCCAAAGTATCAGTTTAATAAAGTTATATATAAAGCAAAATATGAATTTTGCCAGAGACTCTTTCTAATGCCATTCTGCATATTTTCTATTGGTGGGAGTAATTCCTATGGTCTTTTTTTCAGTCCCACAATTGCAAAGAATACTATGAAGCAAATTACAACTGAATATTTTTAGCTCCCATAGAACCATTAAGCAAAATAGCAGAAACAATTACACTTGAGCTGTATTTCCAAAGCAGGTTTTTTACTTTAGTACTCAAGGGCAGAGAAGGGAGAAGGAGAGGATATGTGTGTTGAACAAAAAGCCATAATGGAACTGTGCAAATTTTTTCTGTTCTCCCCCAAATAGATACTCACATATTCAAACCATCATTGAAGATTGAGGCAAAATTTCAAGTGATTTTATTTCAATCAGCTGTGTTAAACCAATATAAGGGGCATTGTTGGTCTGGCTTAACAAGTGCCTGAATGAATGATAGCAGAAAATCTGCACATTCTAAATGCTGCTTTCTTGCATAAGTCAGATTTTCCAGAGGATTCAGAAAACTGGTTTGGGTTTGGTTTTTGGGGTTTTTTCTGTCTCTAAAAGAAGCCAAAAGAGCTCATATCTTCGCTTAGTCAGTTCAAGGTAAACAAGTTCTGAAGCATCATCACTTGTCTGCCACTGAGATCGCAGGTATTGGATAGTGAGCACTTCCAAAAAAACGTCCTTCATTTTCAGACTTATGACCAAAAAATGTAATCAAAGAAAAAAATCAAATCAATTCAATTCAGACACTGTTTTGCTGTCCATTAAACCACAAAACTACACTCTAACCTTCTCATTAATATAAATACATAAGCACTGACAGCACTGGTTTGGGGAAAAATGAAAACTGTCACTACCGGTCACCTCATCAAGAGAAGAGCTGTCAGTGTTGGCAGCAGTGCTGCATGTAAGTCTCTAGCCATTCTATTGACTTACTGTATTCAGATTAAGTGGAAAATGCAAAATAAACTCTATATTTACCTCCAAATGAGCTACTGTGAATATAAATTTGATTACCTGTTTGTCATCCAGGCCTTTATACCAAAAGGGAATGTAACATGAATCCCACAGAGAAGACTCCTTTTCACCCTAATAATGCTGTTACTTTATTGGTAATTTAAAATAAGTTATAAATATCTAAAATATCTGTGGCTCTGCACTCAGAAGGATTTATATCTGCTTTTCCTAGATAAATCCAACTGCCATTTCACAATTGCAGTTCTGTTCTCAAGAATCAAGGTCATGTAAAACAACAAAGTGGAAATGCAACTGAAAGGTAAAACTCTAAAAGATTGTGTGCATTTAGGTGTAAGAAAAATTTGCACATTCCACAAGACACCTTCATGATGGAAAACAGTCATTTAAGGCTGCATTAATTGTGTAATAGATTTTGTTTAGTGACACTGTAGCACTAATTTGAATCCCTGATTTATTACAAACTCTACTTTTAATAAAGAAGTCATCTAGGTGGCCACACCACAAGTTCCAAGCTCCATCCTCACAAAGTTAAAAGAGATGGACCACTCAACTGTAGCTGGAGTCTGCACTAGGGAACAATTGTCCTTACCAAAAGCATACACTGCCAAAGCTCCTCCAGCTGTCACCCAGCCATGAAATTTCCCCTTAGGTCCCCACAAACCTTGTCCATGTGACACAGGGAGCATGGCTGAGCCATTTCATCTTTCCCAGCTCATCTTTCCCAGCAGCATCAGCATAGGCAAACTTTTCTCCGTTCCTGCCCCCCTCAACAGTAATTTTATCCTTAGGGCAGTCGGGGTTTGATGAAGATTTAGTTTCTTCCATCAAGTATCAAGAAAGATCATTTTCTAGCTCTGCACTGAGTACAAACAAAATTATGTGTGTACACATATATCTCTATTGATTTCTCCCTGTAGCTATAGGGCCTAGAAGGGTCCAGCTGTGAAGGTATTTCAAAAGTAGGTACTGTCCTGGAGCCTTCTCTGAGCTGTGTGTGGGACAGATGGACAGCCAGCCTGCCCCAGAGGGTTCTTTGAAGCCAAGATCAGCTCTTGGCCAGTGAGTGTTTTCTTCTGCTCTCTTTTCATGGGCCATTTCCCTGCAAACTGAGCAAGGGAGAAACCTCTACACTGCTCTCTGGTTGACAGCAGAGTTGTAGCACCAGGATGTCCAGGAGGCTGCAGACACTGCGTGCTGCTGCTCAAAACAGCTCCAGGCACCATCCCAGTGACGCTGAAAATGTGTTCTGGATGTTTGCACAAGGAGAGACTGACTGATCACAAAGGGACATGCTCCAGGGCTCTGAACCACACAAGGAGAACAAAAATGACTGGAGACATGGAAATTGAAGTGCCGTCAAGCAGAAAAGCTAGACAAAACTACATTTAAATTCATGTTGTAATAGAACAGGCTGAAAGATAATATCAGTTGTTAGATCTCTGAGATGTGACCTGGAAATAACATGATAGATCATGTCAGTATCAGCTGGATCACTGTTCACATGGATTTATTTTCACATTTAAATAATCCATACTGTATTGATTTCATGAATCCTCTTTCACATACAGATTCCAAACTGTAACAGGCTTTGAGGTGATTGATCTTGTGCTCTTTATTTAAGAACTACATCCATTGCTTAGGCACGGTTTCCTATGCATGAATCCAGAGGCAAGTGTGATGCAGCACACAGTGAGAAGAAAACTACACCTTAGAAAGGTCTGGAAGGGCAAAAGCTAGTACTAGAAATGCAGGTTAATTTTGAAATCTAGACAACAGACTACCATTTTCAAAAAAGACTAAAGAAAAAACACTCATTAAACTGCCACTCACAAAGTGAAGGGAAACCTGAGAGACTCAGTTTTGGTTGGTAATTCCTGGTTTTGAAAGGGAGGGGTTCAAAATTCAGGCTGCACTGCTGTACCTGCAACTGGGTAATCTAATCCTGTGATGTGTCCGAGTCACTATCACTTGTGAAAATTCTGCTTATACTTAAAAGTATCTGGCACATCTTGGGATGCTAAGACAAGACTATTTCCTATGCACATGCTCTCTCCAGGAGGGACATGTGTTCCTCCTGGCTGGAGTGCAATCCAGTGCCATGAGAAAGGATTTAATTTCATTCTTTGGAATGAGCATTTCTTTGTACTTCCCTTCATAATACACATTTCATACTTTTCAGTGCAGTTCAGTTTACAAGTTGGTTAAGAGATTCAGTCTCCTTCTCCCTCTAAAAAGGTGAGGTAGCATTTTGGTGAACCCTAGCTGGGTGAAAGGTTCTGCTGTGGTTTGTGTTATCTCAGGTCTGGTGTAGTTTTGTAGAAGCCCTTTTAGTATCACTGAGCGCTTAGCTCATGGTTGAATTTAATCAAAAGTAACAGCTCTTCTTCATTACAATTTAATAGTATGAAGTATTGGGAGAGTTTTAAATATTACAACATGTAGAGTAGAAAGAGAGTAACATTACTCATTCCTTCCACACAGGTAGGTCACTTTCAGCTTCCTGAGCTGTAGTTGACTATTCTTGTGTCTTCCTCTGCTAGTTCATGACAGCTGTCAACAGATCCACAGACCAGACAAGGAGGTGTTCTCCCCTCCCCTCTCCTCCTCTCCCCTTCTATTTCATGGTCAGAAATAGAAGTCATCAGCCCTGTGGGCTTTTTTTCCCCCAAATCTCTGGCAAAACACTGTCTAATTCACAGAAGAAATGAATAGTATCTAATATTTCAAAAATCAACAGCCTAATTAATAATAACATCTTTATTATATGGATTATCAGGTCCTTTTGCAGCTGAATTAAAAATCACAGGTTTGATGAGAACAGTGAAGGTCCAGAAACCAAGAAGCCAACTGCCTTGACTATTCTTTACCAAAGCATGTCAGAAATTCAGGTGTTCTTCCCTGGCTATCTGTAAAATTAATGTTGTATTGCACACCTTGTAGAAGGTGTGTGCCTGCTGAAATGACTGAGGTGCTGTAAGGTGTCTGTTATCCTGCTTATCCTTCATTACCTGGGACCCTACCTCTGCAGCAGCAGCAGCAGCAGCACATGACAATGAGATCCTGAGCTGTCCTGCATGTTCTTTGCATGGTTTGTGTGAGAGGCAGAACAAGTTTGGGGTTTCCTTACATGTGAAGACACATATGCGTTCTGCAAATTCATAATTCCCTGAAGGTCAGTGGATCAGATGGCAGGAACAGCTGATCATCTCAGTAGACCAACTAACAAGTACCACTTGTTTGAGCTCTGCCAGTGGGTGAAAAGTCTTATCAGAATCATGGTATATAGGGAGAAGAGACACAATACGTATACAGAGTGCCAGCTCCAAGGCTGTCTCGGAAGGGAGTCCTACATGTGTGCAGGCATGTTGTAAGGACTTAAAGAGTACAACTGATTGGATACAAAACACTGTCAAAGCCACCAAAGGAATTTGAGATAAGCACAGAAGAGTGGAATTTGCAACATGAAGGCACTAATTCCAGGCCGAGCAAGGCAGATATGGGTAGCATATCCTAGTTAATGCACCCAGACAAAAATTTCCAGTGTGCCAGACTGTGGGAAAGAAAGCAAATGCTTATACAAATGCCATCCCAAATTATGGGATTGGCATCTACACCTCGTGGATACCCAGAATCTGAACTGTGTAAAGGTGGTACTTTCAGAAGAACTCCAGGACCCCCATCACTGAGAAGATAAGGGTGAAGAAGGACTAATGGGATGCCCCTGGATCTTCTGACAGAGCTCCCTGAGGCTGTGGCTTGATACACAGCCGTGTGGAACCAGAAGGGTGGCTGAAATGAAGAGAATTCCCAGTAACCGAGGTTGTTACTGAACCAGTACAGACTTTACTTTTTCCCCATACATTGACTTTGAACTACACTTGCTAAACAAGCATTTTATTAAAAAGTCAGGTTTCAGCCCCTGAAGGTGCATTAAAAATGCTGACACAGAAATCACTAGCTCCAAGATAATTCTCTGAAAATTGTGTGAAATGAAAGAGGAAGAAAAACATCAAGGTGGAAAATACGAGCTTTTAGCCACACTTGGAGGCAGAGATATTCTCCTCCTGAGCCCTTCTAATTCAAAAACAGTTGCAAAGTCTTCCTTGCTTTCTAATGTACTGTCCAAAGTCTGTTTAACCTTCAGCAACAAAAGTTTTCTCTTATCCTGAAAGAGATTGATTGAGGAAGTTTTAGGCAGGTAAGAAGAGACAGATTTTTTTTCAGAATATGTTTCTTCTGGATTAGCCTTTCAGGAATGCATCCAGAAGTGAAGGAAAACATTTTAAGCACTGCAACTGAAATAAAGAGCTAATTTCAAGCACATGCATCTTTTCCTCACCCTCTGAAACTGTTCCCCAAGCCCCAACTGAATCTTCCAATTTTGGTCTGTCCACTTGAAAGTGCATTGATGTGATTGCTTCCTGGAAAGCAGCAAATTTTTAAAGATCTCTTTGATCTTCCTCCATCTATTCCCAGTAGGAAGGTAAGTCACAACTGCTTTAGAGCTTCTGCCATGTGAAGGGACCACTTTGCAAAGGTCACCTGGAGACAGGTTCTGAGCACCCCTTACCTACATACCTCCTTCTCTCTGCTCTCTGTACTGGCCCACTGCATGTGCTTAGCAGCTGGTATGGTGGCTTTTCTGTTAGGCATTTGCTTTAAGAAATATTTGCTTTGAGAAGTGCTCTCATTCTGCATAGTCTCACAAAATTCCCAACCATTCCCCTTATAAAAATCATTCCTTCTTTGTGTCATTTCTGTAAGGTGTTGGCCCATAGGTCATGGGTCACAACTAAGACCCTGTTCTGAATGCATATCCAGAAGCAGGTGAAGAAGAAGGTAAGTTTTGCGATATTCCCTGGGTTTTTCTCTCCCACTTAGAGATATCAATTAAACTCTGTTTGTCAAGGCAATCAATCTGGAGGGGAAAAAATCCTGCAGCACAACAGATAAATAGCAAAATGCACAGCACCTGAAGTACAGAGACTTCACAGCCCCTTTCTCCACAGGGAGATACTTTGTAGGTCGAGTTTTCTTTCCGTGCTCTTCAGTAACACTGACCTACAGCCCTGAGGTCTCTTTTCTCCCTTGGTAGGCAGCAAGGACTAAATTACACTTGCACTTACCAGGTAGTGCAAGCCTTCCCACCTTTGTCATTCCCTGCAGCGTTCCATTGCCTCAGCTGCTCCTCCCCATCAGGTCTCCGAGCACATCTTGATCACCATCACAGCACGTGCTGCTCTCCCCTGGCTGAGATCCTCCTCCCAGCAAAAGGTTAGTGCAGCTACCAGAACTCACACAGTCTTCCCACGTAGGAAAATCCTGAATGAGAGAGATGTCTTCCATTAAATGCTGCATGTTCTAATACTGCTCTTTATCAGCTGCTGATAAGATGAATTTCTGTGCCCTTTTCTTCTTCCCCAGATGCTACGTTTTGCCCCCCAAACCTGCAAACCTTTCATCTGGTCAAAGTTGAATGTCTACCCCATCTGTAGTTAGATGCCACCACTTGACTCATCCCCCTTCCCTTAGACCTACAACTTTTTTCCCAGTTTGTGAAATGCATCCTCTTTTGTCAAGGCACGTTACAGAGCTTAACAAAATGGTGGGGATTGAGAGCAGCCCTGCAAAGATGCATTGGGGGGATACTGGAGAATGAAACATTGGATGTGAGACAGTGCTGTGTGCTTGCAGTCCTGAAAGCCCATGGTATGCTGGGCTGTGTCTAAAGAAGGACATCCAGTGGGTCAGGGAAGGGAATTCTGCCCCCCTGCTCCAGTGAAACACAGGAACAGGCTGCCCACAAAAGTTACAGATGCCCCATCATTGGGGATGTTCAGGGTCAGGTTGGATGAGGGTCTGATGAGGCTGGTCTAGTGGAAAGAGTCCCTGAAAACGGCACATAGATTGAACTAGGTGACCTTTAAAGGTCCCTTCCATGACCAGCCTTTCTGTCATTTTATGATTTCAGGGCACATAAGATAGGAGGGAAAAAGAAATTAAATGCCATTGAGGCAGTGAGATAATGAGGGTAAGTTCTGGGGTACATGTGTGCAAAGAATTCCAGAGTATCACAGCACCCTGGGGCAGAGTCCTTTTAAAGCATGAGATGCATCTCCTAAAGTATCTGTGGCCTTAACTTTCATAAAAGGATACTCTGAATTTCAGATACTCTGAATTTCAAATGCTCTGAAATTCCAGGTGCTGCCTGCATCTTTGGACCTTTACAACTCAAAAGGTAACTAAAGTTCAAATCTAAAGGGAAAGAAATCAAATGGCATACTTTAACAGGCCCTTATTAAAGCAAAGAGAAATACCCCTCCTAATAACAACACAAAGAAGTCCTCACGTACAAAATTCCATCTTTCTCTGTGCAGAGATTGCTAAACACCAAAGTGTGGTACTGAACACCCTCCCTTTGCACAGTTTTGAGGAGAGATCTCTGCACCCTGCAGCAGAGCCATGTGGATGCACACAGCATCCTTGGCTCATACCAGTCAGTCCTCAAAGCAGCAGATGATGTTCTTCCAAATGGAGAGAGAAGTGCTTGGGCTAATGCCTCTGCATGATGACAGTAGCCAGAGGCAAGAAGGGATGGTGGGACAGCCCAGCTCAGGTGGTGATGGATCCTGGCTCTACAGAGTCGTGAGCAGGATGCCAGCAGCCCTTCTACCCTACTCTGGAGGGACAGCAACTCCAGCTCCTTCCTGCATGTGTGGGGGCAGGCTCCATCACTTGTGCTTTTGAGCAGCACCAATGCACTGTCTTCCAGAAGCATGGAGACTTGGCAAGTGGAGAAGGACCTGGCACTGTGGATCAGTGCCAGCGGCACTGGATGGACTGGAGCAAAATGCCCCTTTCTGCTTCTCCCTGAGGCGGGGACATGACCCCCGGGGATGGGAGACTCACACCCAGAGTTGGCCACCAACCACCCAAGTCCTCCAAATCCTTGCATTGCCCATGGAAGGGCAGTGAGAGGAGGAGGTGTCATCTAGCTACAGACAGTCCATGCTGATTGGTCCCACCACTCTGCCCTTCACAGGAGACCATGACATGGGATGAGACACACAGCCACCTGTGGCTGAGAAAGAGCAACACAAAAATAGAGATGTTGAAAATAGGAAACATTATTTCCTTTTTTTCTCCTGACACTGTGTGCTAGTCGGGACAAATATCATGACATCACCTGCTGGCTGAGTGTGACATCACTGAGCAGCAGATTGTGACATCATGGATGGATGTACAAGGACATCTTGTCCTCCACTGTTTATATTTGGACTTGGGCAGAACTTTTTCCAGTCTGGCTCTGACCTGAACTCCATCTGAGCAAGACTGTGAGGCCAAGAGGATTGAGCCAAGCTTCTCTCGTGCTGGCTGGTGCTTGTCACTGACAGACCTCAGTGCCAGACCCAGAGCAATCACTCCTGTTTCCCTGGCCCTGGATGGTTCAGGCAGTTGGGCACTGCGGGTGCTGCTGGCAGCAGTGAAGGTTGGCTGTGTGGGACATCCTGCTAAGGGTGGCTGTGGTGTAAATGAAGGGGAGAAGGGAGCTGAGAAGGTGCTGTTCTCAAGGGGCCTGAGCATTTTTTCCTCCCCGTCCCAGGACATCAGTGACCATGGCCTCTCCTTCCTGAAGCGTGTGACACCAGTGAGGAAAAGCAGGTCCTGATCCTCAGCTCTTACCAACATGCTGCAGAGCACAAAAATAGCCATGGAGAGAGACAGGAACTGCTCCATCTGCCGGGACACTCAGAAAGATGGGGCTTCTGCTCTGCCCTGTCGCCACAGGTTCTGCCTGGGTTGTATCCTGCGGTGGGCTCAGAGAAATCCATCGTGCCCACTCTGCAGAAGGACGATAGAGACTATCAGGTTTTCTGATAGTGAAGACGACTATCTGGAGACAGCCATCACAGCCCCCAAGGAGCTGCCAGATGGCAGCAGGCTGGCAGGGACAGCTCCCGACAGCCTGGATGAGAACAGCCCCCATTTCCCTGTGGCATCCCATCCATCTTCTCCACAGGGGACACTGTCCCCACCTGAGCAGAGGGCCTCAGGGCTGGAGTTTGGGGGTGGTCTTCTTCCTGAGGTCTGGGCAGGACTTTTCCGTGCACAACAGCAGCTCCTGGACCCTGTGCGGCCCTGGCTGCACCAGAAGCTGGAGGGAATATACCGGGGCTGGTGGTGGCTGGTCGAGGCCGCAGAGAGCTGCATCCTGCACGACCTCTGTGTCAAGGGGCCAAATGCACAGGCCTTGATTGAGGGGCTGGAGCCTCTCCTCGAGCAACACACAGCACTGCTGGTCCATGGTGCCATCAACATCATTGTGGGCCAGTGCAGCGAAGAGGCCCAGAGGCTGCTGTGCTCTGATGCAGTCAGAGACGAGAACAATGGCCCTGTGGTTCGGGCCAGCTCCAGCTCCAGCAGCTTCAGCTCCAACTGCTCCTGGGAGAGGTCTCCTGCCAGTGGCTCTGCAGGCCCCAATGTGGAGGAAGAATCTGGTACATCAAAGGCCACCTTACACAGGGTTCCCAGGCACCGCCCTCCTGTGCCTGTCCCTGCAGAGCAGGACCAGCCTCAGGAGGAGCTGGGGCAGGCAGTGGCAGTGGCAGGTTCCTCTGCCCAGGGCAGCAGCCGCTGCCAGTCCAGTCTTGTCCAGTGTCCCGGTGGGCCTGAGCAACCCCCAAATAGAAAGGCCCCCAGCCCTAGGACTCTCCCCAGCCCCGCAAGAGGTCACCCTGCTGGCAGCACTAGCAGGGCTCCTGCAACCCTTTATTCAAGGAAAAGGAAATAAATTGTTGTTTCCCTCACACAGTCTCTCTTGCTGCTTTCTCTCCCTTCTATTGTCTTTCTCCTTCTCCTTGTGCCCCATCATGGGTGCACCCACATGCTGAGAGACCCAGCCATGGGCCCCTGCAGACCAAGGGCCATTTCAGGCATGATTCTTCCCACAGGAATTCCTGCCGCAGCCGCACACTCACAGTGCAGCAGATGCCAGCCAAAGGCAGAGTAGGCAGCAGGGGCAGCTGGGCTCATCACAGGATGATGCAAGTTCTAGTGGAAACTTGATTCTGATAATTTTATCTCTATGTCCCAAACAAATGAAATTGTTTCAGCACAGATTTATGGTTATTGACAATATTATTGAAGGAGACAGTAATAGCTTTGGCTTCAGCCACTATTAAATCTTGGAAAAGCACTTTTTAAGACAATACTCTTCATTTCCTATTTATACAAAGGCTGGTGTTGCCCAATTTGAGGGAATTTAATGAAATTATACATCAAGCAGATACACTGTCGGAGGAGAGTAGAATAAAAATGACATTGCAAAAAGCAACTAATACAATAGTGCTGAATGAGAATCATATATCTGGCAGGGGCACAGATGACTGAAATTAACCAGGACCCAAGAGTTTAACAGCAGAGGGATCTGTTTTGTTGTTCAGTATATAAGTGGGCAAATTCTAGAAGCCCCATTGCCTTGTAATAAGAGATAAGACAATGACCTTTTTAGAAAAGTTGTTTTAAAAATCTTATTTTTTAAAAATATTTTAAAATAAAAGAAGAGAAGCAACTATTTTTATTCGATAAAGAAAAAACTACCAGTAGGATGGATAATGGACAACTTAATTTTCAAATATTGCATTTTTTTAAAAAAAGAGGACAGTTATTTCTCACCCACTATTTACTATTCAGAATCAATTCTGCTGTGTTAATCGAAGGGCTAGAAGTGTACAGTCTCTGCATTTGAGTTATAAAAGAGACTGAAACATTGTTCCAATATTTCTTAAACAAGAGCCTAAGCAAGCCTTTCAGCTTTTTTATTTCCTTTATTTTCAGCACTAACCTTTTTACTTTCTTTTCCCAATTCTCAGTGCATCTCCAGATGGAAGGCATTGGGTTAAGTCCTTTTAGAACCAAAATCTAATGCTTGTGCTGAATGTGTGTGCACCGTATTCTAGGTACAGCATAAGAAGGACTTCAGGAGTAACATGGGAAAAGTTCTGACTGACAAGATGTGTCTTATAGGGGCATTCAGTTCTTGTGCTTTACTTCACAGTTACTCTTGTGGCTGTTTGAATAGTGCTAAGTATTAGATGGATTGTATTTAGGCCTTAATATAAAAATGCTGAACTTCATAAAGGTTTGGCCTGGAATGGATCTTTAAAAATCATAGAATCATGGAATGGGTTGGGTTGGAAAAGTCCTTAAAGATCATCTGTTTTTTCTTCCTTTCTGCAGGCCTTTATTGTACATTTATTGGATTGATACTTCTCCCAAAATCAATTGTCATTTTAAATGAATAGTCATATCCACAGTGCACCACTGATGTTGGTTTTATAAAATTTCAGTCAAACTGATAAGTTTAACCTCACATTCTCCTTGTAGTGGAGCATATAGGGTTTTAAGACACAATTAACTCGTTAAGTATGATACAGTTCCAGCAAGGTCAGTGGCATCTTCAGTACCAATGAGAGCAGGAACATTTTTAGTATGCTTATTTCTCAACCTAAAAATCTCCCCTCAAATAGATATTAATATTTAAGGGATGAAGGACTCTGTTGCTCATTTTCTTCATTCTCCCACAAGAATATTTAGCTATTCCTGCCACACTAGTTCTCGCCAAACCCAGCAATTTTCAATTTATTGTTAAACAAGCCCAGGTATTTTATTCATTTTTTTTCTCAGACACAAGCACTGAGAGCATATAAAATCAACTCCCTTAAGAATCTCACATAGTCAAGTGACCTGATTTTAAAGGATCTAGAAATAGGTTTTTTTCCAAGTAATTTTCCATAAAACTTGCCCTTTTGTTTTTTTACGTTAAGTTGTAACAGTGAAGGTATTTGCTGCTCAAATTCCCTTCTCCCAGATTTCTGTTACCTAACTAGTGGCATTATTAAATTGTTTGTACTTTCAAAGTCTGTTGATTCTACATTGGTTGATTTAGAAGTTATGCATGACTTTTTGTGTTTGTCCTGGGATAGAGAGATAGAGCAGTAATTCAGAAGGAATGTAATGCTTTATGAGCATCCCTGCTTGATACAAGCCTTATTTTTCAAGCTGAGGTCTCATACACACAAAAATCCTACCATTTGTAGATGCATTTTACTTTACCAAGATGATTTTTCCTTGGTGAATTTGTTCTGTTCTGCTTAACTATACCACAGGAAGCAAGAAGACACTTATTATAGTAACCTCTCTTCAAGCACAGTATAATTTATTATGAAGTCCAAACTCCTCCTAGTTAAGATAATTTTCTGAGATTCCTTCTTAATAGCAATAAGCTGAGTTCTGGAGTGCCTTTGAAAAGTTTGGAAAGTACATGTCAATGTAGTTACTAGAATATGGCCATTACTAACATCTAGATCCCCAAATCTTTGCTTCATAAGTTGTAATTGAGAGGTAAGTCCGAGGTTGGTCTAAAAGAAAATTAGTAAGGATAAAGGTATAGTCAGACGGGGGTGCCCTGCAGTTCCAGGAGGTACATTGAGGCCAATTCTTTAGTTTCATTCCCTCACAACACAAAATTAAAAAAAAACAAACCCAA
>JAWWLV010000100.1:11107030-11124502 GCA_035041135.1 Platyrinchus mystaceus | reverse complement strand
ATAAAAAAAAAAAAAAAAAAAAAAAAAAAAAAAAAAAAAAAAAAAAAAAAAAAAAAAAAAAAAAAAGCACGCGCACACACACACACGAAAAACAAAACCCAAACACAAAAAAACCCCAAATCAGCCTCAAAACACACAAACACACTTGTTAAAGTAGTTTACTAGCAGTAGTAAGTACAAAGTCATCAGTTGCACTGCCATTTCTGTAGATACTTAAGGCAGAATAGTCACTGTACATGCAAACCCACTCTGTTTTGCTGTCATGTATCTGGGGCTATTTTATATAGTATGGTTCTTGTAAGTTTTCCTTTCTACAAATTTAGAGTAATACAAATATATAAAGTTAGAGCATCTTACTTTGGCTTAGCTAGTTGGCTGGACCCCCTCCATGATCCATTAACATCCTTGTTCCAAGAGAAGAGATAAAAATTGCTAGAATTAAAGCAGCAAGCTGATGGTCACAAATGCCATGCTGGCCCACATATTGTGACTTGCAAGTCATGGGTGGGCCCTTGAGAAATGGAAAGCTGTCAGAGAACAAAAACATTTGCAATGCCAAGTTTTACTGTTTTGGGAAGTGTGGAAAGAAAAACAGGACCAGTTGTCCTGGTTTTTTGCAAGAAACAGATGGTAAAAGAACTCAACAGAAGTAGCATGGCAAACTACAGAGACTGTTGCAAATGCCACCAGTCTTCCTTCCACCAGAGGACATGTGTGGAAAGATGAGTAGTTCATCAATGATCTTATTCCAGATTTCCCAGGAGAGCAGTGCCATTTTAGAGAAAATCATCTTTCCCTTCATTAGAAGTACTTATTTTGTTCCAATGTCTGAAACAAAACCTCTCTGAAGGCATTCTCTCAGAAAAAATAGTCAGAAACTGGCTCAGAAAAGTGACATAAAACTGCCTAGAATTGCCATGAAAGCTGTCAGAAGCACAAA
Organism: Platyrinchus mystaceus; assembly: GCA_035041135.1. Classification (NCBI taxonomy): domain Eukaryota; kingdom Metazoa; phylum Chordata; class Aves; order Passeriformes; family Tyrannidae; genus Platyrinchus; species Platyrinchus mystaceus. The sequence goes on along the minus strand of JAWWLV010000100.1, from coordinate 11,123,562 downwards.
AAGCCTATGACTCTCAAACATTGTTGTCTCTAAGTTGTGTCTCCTGGGTGGGTGCTCACACAAGAACAAGTCAGTATCAGACATGCTCCCATCACGACCCAATCTCAGCCTCCACGGACCTTGTGGCACTGTCTGCACCCCATTGAGCTGAGCTCTTATTCTGTGTCCCTGTCCAGCTTCATCCACACTTACAGCATGGTGTGGGAATTGACTACTAAAGAGATCAAAAATACTTACCTTTACTGTCTATTACTAAACATACATATTAGGGAAGGTGCAAAATGCTGCCTTTGGATCATATTCAGTGCAATAAAATTGACTCATTTTGTGGAGGGGATCATAACATTAGAGTTTTAATTTCTTATAGAAAATATAATGTTTATTTCATTTATCATTTCTAATCAAATCGGTGCATCTGCTGAGCTAGGTCAGAATGAAAAGGTAACTGTAAGAATGGTTCTGCAGAACACTGGATTGGTTCCATTTGATGTTAAGTGCTTGAGGTTAGGTATCCAAGTGCCAAAACTTATCAACACTATGTTTGGGTTATTAAACCAAAAAAGCAGAAAGCCTCAAATATTGTCCACTGAGAAGAGAGGGATTGCAAAGGTTCACAGTGGCATAACATCATGCTTTCCACTCCGTTAGCTGGAAATGTTCGCTAGCATACCATATAATGGAATTTAGCACTTGCCCAATACAATTTTTCTAAAACCAGATAAACATTAGAACTGTGAAAGGGTCAGTAATTTTTTCCCCTAAAAAAAACTTTGAGAAGACTGACAGAAACATTAATTTAGACTTCTTGTCCCTAAATATAATGCAGTGGTGGTATCCACCTGCTTCCATAGATTTAGAGTTCAGCTAGAATTTCCCTTGAAGTGTCAGTAGGAAAGACACCAGTTTGGAATAATAGTTAAAACATCATAAAAAGCCTATATTTCCATTTCAGTTTCTTGCTTCTTATGTTAGAGTACCCACTTTCTCTTTCCAAGACAGTGTAAAGCCACATTTTATGGAATAGGAAAAGTTTAAAGTCTGAATAACAAATCACTTAATTAGAGCCATGTAATTAGTTTGCCTTGAGAGAGCCCAGTAAAAGCAGCATGTTCTCAGTAATTAGTTACAGTAACAGTGAGAGAACAGGATAGAAAATCACTAAAATCTTTGAATAGCAATGCAATCTACTTTCCTTCTTCTAGAACAACTTAATAAATGCCACAACAGTATAGATTTAATACTTCAAAATGAATTTCATTTTCTATCAATAAAGAAATGGGGCAGCTAAACTCTGCAAAAAAAATAATAGAAAAAAAAAGGTCTTTTTGAATTTTTCAGTAAAATCATGTAGCCATTTGTAGAGGATCAGTCACTTACATTAAAGGTTATTGACTGACTGAGCTTTCCCTTTTCCAATCCCAACTCATTTTTGTAAACATATTCAGATACTCCTCCAGCTTGTTTAGGAACATATTACCTTTTCATTTGGGGTGCAGAGTTTTGTATGTGCTTTTTCTTGGCTGTAAATTTTACACTGTGACTTTCTAGTATCATTGCTAAAAAAATCTTTTGAGCCAAAAGACTGATAAAATATTTATGTGTTCAAAGGTATGTGTGTATAAATGCACATAGCTGTGAAAACTATGCATAAAAGAGTAAAAGGTAGTAGAAAAAAAACACAATTCCCCTCTATTCAACAGTTGTGAGACCACATCTGTAGTTCTGTGTCCAGTTTTGGAATCACCTAGGCTTTTACCAGTTGGGATGATCCAGCCAAAGTCTACAAATATAATCACATGGCTGTGTAGCATGTAACGGGATGGGAGAGTTAAGGGGGGTTTTGTGTGGGCGGGGCGGGGGGTGGAACCCAAAGCATTCAAAAAAAGCTAAAGTAGTAATCAATTGGTATATTCAGGTCCTCCTGAGTGGTAATGAAAAAGATGGAGTCAAGACTCTTAGATGAGGTCAGATTCTTAGAAATGCTCAGCAAAGAGATGTGAGGAAAAAAATTGCAATCTGTTGTAGGGAATATTCTGATTAGCCAAAGAAAATGGCTATGATGGACAAGAGCTCAAAGAGTCTTGCAAGTCTCCATCCTTAGAGATAATCAAAATCCCTCTGGACATGAGCCTGAGCAACCTAATCAAACTTCTGTGTTGGTGTGGTTATGAGCAGGAATGCTGGATGAGATGATCTCATCTCCAGAGGTTCTTTCCTCTATGATTTAGTTTCCAAAAAGTTGAAGATTGTCTATAAATATATCAAAGTGCTAAGAAACTAATTTTTAACCTTAGCTTAATGTCCAGGGAGCAAAAGGCTCTATTGGCCTTTTTTAAAGGTCATTAGCACAACGTGACATTGGAACTTATTTGTAGCACCTGTTCCAGAGGCCTTGACAAGATAGGTACAAACCAAGTAATCCCACAGGAGGGAAGATGATGTGAAGGAGACAGAGGTGTCATTGAAAGAAATGTACTGTGTTTTTCTGTGCAGTCAGTGTTACAAGGTAAAGCCTCTCCAACAGTTTCACTTGGGTAAAATGGACCTTGTGAATATCTGCTCCCTGTAACTCAGGGATGATTCTCTATGTGCTGGAAAATAGGGCAAAGCATAGGCAGCTGTTAGAAAGAAGGGTTGATTAAACCTCTCTACTATATTTGCATCTGCTTGGCTCTGGTGAGGTCATACCTGGAGTGCTGTGTCCACAGAGGGGCTCCCCAGTACAGGAGAGACGTGAACATACTGGAGAGAGCCCACCAAAGGGCCACCAAAGGGACTGGAGCATCTCTCTTAGGAGAAGAGGCTGAGAGAGATGAAACTGTTTAGCCTTGAGGAGAGAAGGCTGAAGACATAAGAGGTTATCTTATCAATACCTGAAGGGAAGATGCAAAGAGGACACAGACAAGCTCTTCTCAGAGGCGTCCAGTGACAGGACCAGAGGCAACAGGTACAAACTGAAACACATCAGCTTCCCTCTAAATATCAGAAAACACTTTACACTGTGAAGGTGAATAAGCACTGGCAGAGGTTGCCCTGAGGAAATTGTGGAGTCTCTGTCTTTGGAGATATCGAAAAAACAACTGGATATGACTTTTGGGAAAGACAGACTGTCAGTAAGTTTCACAAAGTCTGACCAAAAGGAAAAGAAAGCAGTAGAAAAAGTTGCTATGTTCAGTTTTGTTCAATTGCCTCTATGGAAGGAAAATGAGTCTATAATGATTAGTCTCCATCACAACTGGAGCCAATACACTTGAATACCTAAGGGTTTCTCTGTTGTTTTTTGTTGTTTTTTTTTTTAAGGGATCTCTTGCATGATTAAGAAAACATAAAAAGCCAAAACCAAAATCAGAAACGGCCACAACAAGAGTTTTCTTCCTACAAGATTAAAAAAATCACATTAATGTATGTACCACTGCATAATATGATCCATATCATCTTCAGTATACCTAGTTTACATAGAATTTACAAAATCAACTCTTCTGAGCATTTTGGATGGCTAGACGAAATTTTCTAGCATAATATCCAAACATTTTTAAACATTATTGTCTGCTCAAAAATTAATCTTTTACAGCGATGAAGTGGAAGAAAATGACATAGTGATGGACTGGTGATTCATGCCCAGGTCAAGACATACCATCAGGATCCTCAGCTATAATGTAAAGATTGAAAAGAGAGAAACTTTAAGAAACACTTTTTCTCAAGCCTTGTGCATTCTATCCAGCTGTTAAGTACTCCTATTTTCAGTTTACCAGTTACAGGAAATCATTATAATGGTGTCTAACTGCTAGTTAGACTCAGATCTAAAATGACTGATATGATAATATACTATTAAAATTCATAGAATTTGCAAGATATTAAATTATTAGCATTTCCACTCTCATTCACAAGATTGCGATAGAAATTAATACTCATTCTTTGGAAAGATTTTAATTGTTAAATCCAATCTTATATCACACTTCAAGCAATTTCAGAAATGGATTTCACTATGAATTATATGATGCAGTGCAGGAATAAATATACCACCCCTCTAGCTGTAAATTGACAATTCAGCATTTGATAGACTAAAGGAGAAATAAAACCAGAAAGTGTAATGATATTGTCAGACAAATCAGGTGTTAAATGAAATGAATTTTTCATATCTATTTTTCATACTTTCTTTCCCCATTTTGACTGCATCAAAATCAGTGAACACTGGTTTTTTCCTCAGCTTCAACAAGATTCAAAAATTCAATATTTCTAAGTCTCATAGAAACTCAGCAGTCCAGGGGTCATGAATTGACCAAAGCCAGGGAGACACATATTAGTTTTTGCTCTTTCTGTCCCCCAGGCAAAAGAGAAACTTGAAAAGGTCAGCTCAGAGTACCAGAAGTTATAAGCTGAATGAGAGATCCAGGAGTGTGGGAATGACATCATTCCAGTGGGATGTCCACGAACTTTAAAGACAAAATAAGGTTGTGACTATCTAGAGCATCATTCCCATTCTAGGCCCATAAAGACCTTGAAATATCATGTTACCACGACCATTTGCAAGTCCTTTTCCCATGTAATATGATCCAATCGAAACAGAAGGAACGTAACACACTGCTTCAATAAAACTATCAGGTTTCATACAATATTTATGATTTTGGTTTGCAAGAACAGGGACAATATAGAATGGGAAATGGAAAAATGAAAATAGTTGGGGTTTTTTAGCTCTAAAGCACTGTAGTCTCTATAAAGCATATAAAGCACTAGAAAGTATTTATAAGCAATTTATATGTCACTCCAGTAAGCAGATTTTTAAAAATAGTGACATGAAAGAAGAAAGAACTTTGTAGAAAATATATTTTTTGAATGCTTCATAGAATTAAAAATCTCACATATGTTTTCTCAAAGAAAAATATTATGATAGGTCTGTTCTATGTCTTCAGATTATCTTTCATATCTCAGTATACTAACTTGCATATAGGCCAGAGTCCTTTAAATATACAGAAAGTTGACATTCTTTCCCTGACATCATTATTGTATCAGGCAACTCCACAGTACTTCATTGATAGACATAAATTCAAAAGCAGGATAGCTGTTAGTTGGTACATGAGTGTCTCTAATAACATCACATCTGTCTATCTGGCTCAAATAAGAATCCACAAAAAGAAAATAATTGCAGGAAGACTCCAGTACTGTGACATATGTTGATAAGCCAGTCCCAAAGATTTCCCTTTTTTCTTAATGGTCTGTGAAGTAATTGAATAACACTTGGTAATTCTCTGCCAGCAGGTATCCTGTCTGCTTAACACACACCAACAATTAATGAGTTTCTCAGCACAGTGTTCCAGGGAATCCAGATAGGATCAGTCCATGTCTACAGAGAGGCTGACATCTGAGGCTGAGATTCTGACCCTCACTGCAAGGATTGGAAGAGAAAGTGTCTGTGTCAAACCAGAAAAGATTTGAAAACAGTTTCAAAGCAGAGGTAAATACTGTAAGATCAGATGCCTCTGAAGAAGAGACAGCAGGTTAGTGTAAGGGCAATAGAGCTGTTACAGAAAAAGGTTATGACCTATACCATAGCAGATCAGCTAAAGGACTGAGGAATCTCTCTATCTGCACCTATTTAAAGACCAATCTATACCACCTGTAGAGGAAAAAAGGAATCTGGGTGTAAGAAAAAGAAATAGAATCAAAATCATGAGATATTTAGTCATGTGATTGATACAATGCACTTGAATTTCCTCAGGTCATTCATGTCTACAGTGCTGCAGTAACCACTACTATGTTCAACAAAAATTACCTTCATGAGCCTCAGTCCAGGACGTATTGCTTTCTTTCTGCCCCTATTCGTAATTAGCACAACAGAAAGACCAACAACCCCAGTTAGGAACCCTACACATAATTGGGTTTGCCATTTACACTGCCTGTGCACTACACAACTTATGATGCATCTGTCACTTTCCACAGCTTATTTTTACAAAGTGGGAAGTTTGTTCCTGTGTGCTCAGCTTTGTATCCTGATATGTATTCAGGAGAGTCTCCCGAGAGTGCCCACAGATCAGACATCAGAAATGAACCACTTTTTACCCTCTGAGAAAAGGCATGCAGATGAAAAAGCATTCTCTGCATTCTGCTACAGATAACCTGATCATCAGAGACAAGTCCACTCCAGATTTGACAGGTGTGAGCCAATTAAGCAGTGAAGGATATTGAAAGTGCTACGAGGAAAAGTTCTAGGCATTGTATGTTGTCCTTGAACAAACAATATTAATTTCCTGAGGTGGTTGTTTTTGGTTGGTTGGCTGGTTGGTTGGTTGGTTGGTTGGTTGGTTGGTTGGTTGGTTGGTTGGTTGGTTGGTTGGGTTTTTTGTTGCTGTTGGCTTTCTGTACTCCTAAAACACATTGCAAAGATTGTTTCAGAGGAGGAAAGTTCTGTGAAGGCAAGAGGTCTTCAAAGACTCCAGTTACCACTGTATTTGTGTAAACAGGGTGAAGCTTGTCGTTCACAGTGAGGGAGATTTTTCACTGCTTTGGTTCAGTGAACTGTCAGTCTTTAGAGTAAGAGAGAAAACAAAAAATCCTCAACAGGATTGAATTAAAGCCAAATAGCTGGAGAACAACCAAATCTTTCCAATGTTTATTTCAGCAATTTTTAGTCCTAGAAAGACACAGCATGAAACAACAAGGCCTGTGATATTTGAGGAAATAGTGTTCTCTTTTGCGGTGATGAAATTTCCTAAAACAATACCTCTTTTACACAGTGTAGCATTCTAACATTCTTAAGTGTATTGTGTGTAACATTCAAAATAAAAAAGTAGAAATTATGGGGAAAAATATTCTCTATATAAATGAAAACACACTTACTTTCCTTTTTCTTCCCCCAGGAGGAAGTGGAGATGCTAACCCTCCACAGCTCCATTTTCTTCCCATATCTGTCATCCACATTCAGAATTATTTACAAGCTGTTGCAAATGAGTGGTTTAGGTTGCTCAAAGAATCACCAGAAAGGGTATTGGCAAAAGAAGGTTTCACATATAAAGTGAAAGTGTGACAAAGTTAATTGGCAAGGTTCGCACTACTACTTACTAGATGGATAAAGCATATGGAGAAAAATCATACTAAAAATCTACAGTCATTCAATCTAAAATCAAATGAAAGTTATCTAGTTGGAGACTAGGGATGGGAAAAGAGTAAGGATGGAAAAGGGTAGGGATAAAAGGGAATAAGGGAGACCTTCCCCTTGAGTAGCAAAGTTCACAGGGGACCCCTTTGCCAAACTTGGCCCTGGACTTGGACAAAGGTTTATGCCTAAAGGTTTAACAGCACTTAAACCTTAGCAACATTCAATTGATAGCCTAAATTTAAAAATTTAACAGAAGATTCTTATATAAATTAAGTACCACAGTAGCTCACTTATAGGCCTAACTTACTTACAAATCTAACGTACTTAAGAATCTAGGAAAGCAACTTTCGTAGTACATTTTCTATAGCATATTGACACTCACACAGACACAGACCTAAAGAGTATGTGCAAGAAATATACCCATGAAAAATTCCCCTTGGGTTCATTGGTCACGTCAGAAGCCTTTGCATCTTCTCAGTGGGCAAAAAGTTGAGCCTTCAGGAGTGTGGATGTCAGCCCAGGATGCATCAGCAAAGTTTGTCATCAGTCCTATGAATATAACAAATGTGAGAGTTCCCTGGCTCCGAGAGGTATCCCACTCACAGGGACATCACTGGTCACAGCCCACTGTGGTCAAAGAGGGCTTAAAGGATCTCACTTAGGATTGCTGCTTATAAGGTCACAAAGTTGGTTATAGTTATGACAGTTTTTCATGCTGGCTGCAATTTGAGTGGGAAAATTTCTTTGAAAGTTCAGTCAGAAAAATGTTGTTCCACTTGGATTGTTATTCAGGCAAGAAAAATAAGTTTCCAGCACAAGTCCCTGTGAACAGACAGTGTTTCTAATAAGCTCAAGAGTTGCTCAGACAGGGCATCAAGGCTGAGGCCTAACAAGTGTTTCTGAGGCCATAGTGTGGCTCAGGGGTGGGGCAGAGAGCAGTTTTACCACTACACACCCCTAAGATTTATAAGTAGAGGAAAGATATTTTAAAATACTTTTAGACCTTAAAATGCTGAAAATATACTGCTTACAAAAGTATAAACAAAGTCAGAGACATACTCAAGAGTAAAGAAGCAATAGTTTCCTCCCCTCCACCCACTCTTTCCCACCAGTTGATGTCATTTTTAAAAAGCTTTATGTCAGTTTCTGATAAGAAACTTGAAGACATTTTGACAGCAAACATCATCATCATTTCATTTTGTGGAGCCCTATTGGAATGCTATTGGTATAAAATGCTACTACCTTTGATTCAAACTTCAGTGACTGAATCTCTGCAAGTGCCCAGCTCTCACTCTCTAGTTCCTTGATATCTGTTTTTTGTGAGGCCCAAACTGCTAAGCACCTTTCTTTTCCAGGACAGGTTTTCTGCCTCCCCTCATACTTTCCTTCATCTTGTTTATTAACAATTCCCTTTTTTAATAACTTGGTTTTATTCCCAGAGTGAACTTTCTCCAGACAGAAGGCAAGCTCTTTCTTTCATCAGTGAGCTTACAGTCACTGAAACCAAGTGTCATATTTGCCTTGGCAGCAAAAAATACTGCATCCAACTCCATGACCAACTTGTCATGTGTTAAATTTTAATGTTCTTTCTAAAGCAGCACTAGCATGGGACATAACTATCAACCTTTCCAGATGAACATCCAGCACATTCAGGAGTTAACATATTTTCTGAGTCACTGATATTCAGGCATCTTTTCAGGCTTGGTTGGAGTTTAGGAGTAATAATTAAGGGATTCCCTGACCAATTAATTTAATGGTTTTAATTGAAGGAAAAAAATAAGTTCAAGCATGAGTAGTCATGGATAACACCCGATAGCATACTATATAAAGGAGAGAGTAGTCTGAAAAAAAGCTCAAAGTGTAGTGGTGGCAAGGAATAAGCAAAGTTTTCTGGTGATAATTTATGGAATGCAAAAGAGATTGGCATTTTAGGCAGCAAGACAGACTAGAAGACTGGCCTTGGAGACTAACAGCATGCAAGAGAGATTGAGCAGACATATGAGGCTGAGGAAGAGCCAAAGTTCAAGAACATTAAGTGAAAAGATAGCAAAAATGTTGTTTGAATACATTATTTGAATACCCAACAGAGGACTCTAAAAGGTTAAGGTACTGTAGGCATCAAAATAAAAGTGTCAAATCAGAGAACAAAAAGGCATGAGCAATGTGAACTAAATGGGGTGTTTAGCAGTGAAGTTCATCTATTTCAGAAGGACATTGGACAGATTTCCACTAGTATCGCAGATGCCCATTACTATATAGATGTTTGAGACAGGGAATCCTGAATTGCCTACAGAGACAAGGGAAAATTTAGAAGTGTGGAAAGGATAATGATGCCTTACTCGGAGTTACAGCACTTTGACCTCTGAGTGGGGAGAGAGACATGATTCTTTCACAAAACTCCTTAGCCAGTTTCAGGGTAAGGGAATAGCTCTGATGACTGAAGCTGTCACAAATCCTCATCCGATCAGTGGGTGTAAAGTTGTGCTTCCTAGTCAAAATAGATATTGACCAAGGTATGCTTTGGAGAACTGTAGGGGTCTTATGAATCTGGCATGCATTTCAGAAATTTTGTCTCAGCTTTGCCTACAAAAGAAAGAATAAACTCTAGTTTTATTTACCTTTCTTCATCATGAGAACATATAAGTCTGAAGCATCTTTGTCTGAGAGTGCTTTTAGGGCATTTCTGGAACTCCATCAAAAAATAAAGATGAAAAAGCAACTCCTTACTTTGTGTTATCCTGCACTATTGAGCCTCATTTAACTCATTAGGATTGTAGTGGAGCTTCAATTTAAGCTCTTTTGCAAATAAAACTATCACAAAAAACAATGTACCAAAAAAAAAAAAAAAAAAAAGGAAAAAAGTGTATGGATCAGTTTTTAGCTTGTCCTTTTCCTATCCACACTCTACTTCAGCTGTGGAAAACTAGTAACTTCTAATATTTCTCTGTCATTTTTATGTTCATTTGTGTCTGTAGAAGTGTTAAACTCATTGCTTTCTACAGATTTTTCCTTAGTAAAAGCAGCCAACCAACCAACCAAAAAAAACCCACAACACCACAACCCCAAAAAGACAATAGTTTGATCTCAAGGGAGAAATTTATTTAATGTAAGGTCAATGTAGTTGAAGCATTTCAGTATACTGTCATAAATACAGCTTTCCATTTCCAAGTCATTTCAGTCTAGTATCAACATCCTTTCTTTGCATATGAAATTTACCCAAAGTTTTCCAAAGGGTGAGAGCCAAAAGTGAAGGAGCCCTGCATGTTTTTTTCAAAATGTATGTACCTTTTTCAGCTCCAGGATTTCTCCCTTTGCTCCTGACCCTGCTTTGAAAAGGCTTCTCTTGATGCCCCTGGAGAAGAGTGTCAGGGAAGGCTCCAGCAGCTCTACAAGGACAGGAGAGCTAGTAAGCAGCAAGCTCGCCAACCAGAAGTTGAGATGAAGAGTGGCAATCCCAGGTCAAAGAAAATCCAGTTTTCTTTTCATAGATAAAAACATGTTCTTACTTAAAAATTGTAATACTGAAGTTACTTTTGTGTTCATTTCCTAAAATAAAAGAAATATTTTAAGTATAGGCAAAGTTTAAGAGACAGCAAGACTCACAGTTGTGGCTTAAGCTACTGCAACAAGAGAGTCATCTCCATAGGTGCTGAATTATGACAATATTCCTGCAGCGATGCAGCTAATCCAGTCTCTTCAGTCAATAATAGGATTTCTATGGAAGAATTTCATAAACAAGAAGATCATGTTTCCAGTTGAAGGATTGGAGTCCTAAGAAACTTAGATAGCCAAGTCTTTACACACTTATCTCAAGAATTTGTATTCCTTCTCTCCAGTGGGTCATCACTGTAGTTCCATTCCTACTGCCTCACAGTTACCAATAATTTATGTGATTGTGGTGAATAGCAATGCCATAGCACCACTTGGAGACTCTGCCAACTGTATAGCTTCCACTCTCATTTCTGAAAGAAGTAATGAAAAAATAGACCCTGAGTTAGAAGCCTCATGTTTTGCAAATGTGTCTAAAGGAGAAGGAAAATATACAAATTATTTTTTTATCTTTAGAGCTGAAATTAAGTTTTTCAATTAGCAGAAGTTTCCAATTAAAGGCCCTACTCATTATCATAAAATCCCTAAAATGTGGTCCTGATTATGTTGAAATATCTTTTTAATTTAGCTTTAGATACATTGTAAAGAACAAGTTTCTGAATTAATACCAACTAAGTTCTGGCTGTTTCCTTGCAATTGATTTCTATCCTGATAGATGCTTCTGTACTCTAGCAGCTTGCAGTACAAATCATTTCTACTGTTCACTTTTCTTCCACTGGTCTATGCAAGAATGTGTGATTGTACTTTCATAGGTATTTTCAAACAGACAGCTTTTATGCTGAGTTTTCAAAAAGAGTCTTTACTAATGCAAACACAGCACCCCCACCTGATGCCAATTACCAGCATTAAGCAGCCTTCTCAGACAAATCAGAACCCTGAAGACTAAGCAGCAAGTAAAGCCTTTTAAGACCTTCCATTTGTATTTCCAGAAGATTAGTTTTAAGACTGACTGAGAACTATAAGACTATAAGGAGAACAAATATTTCATTTCTTTAAAATTAAAAGCAATGGGAAATTATTTGGGAACCATGGATTGCTATGGGAAAACATTCAGATACTTCTCCCTCTTGTCCTGGAGACGTTTGCTATTTCTGCATTGCAAGGCGGAATAACATGTTTTTGCTACACTCTGGACAGAAAGACGACCAGTCACACATCACCACATGTGCCAAGAGCAGTTATGTCTTGATCACAGCCGTGTGGACACCAGTCCCACGTGAACATGAGGATTACTGGGGTGTGTCTTTCTGTGGAAAGGATCCTGAGAAGACGAAGAAGATGGAGGTCAGCTGTCAGCTCCATGTGTTGCTGCTTTCTCCTCCTCAGCTGAATACATGCCAGTAACAACTTTTCCTTTCACACTAAAGTGTTTCTAAGTTGCTTGTTTTGGTTCACTGAGCTGTAAATCAATCCTACTGTGATTTTAGACCCTGTTTTTAGTTCTCCGTGCAATTATTGTGGCTCATTATAATAGAGATCGGGTACTGCAGCAAGATTTAGCAGCACGAAAACTAAGAAGTCCCAACACTACACTGGCAAAAGCTTTCAATATCTGAATAATAAAAAAAGAAATCATTACTACATACACTCAATTTTGATTCCTTATCTTATTGAATTTTAAGGGTGTTCACACTCTAAAAAATGTTAATGCTTCAGTTTTATGAGCCTGATACATCAGCTTCTTTCTCTTTTCACATCTATATTTTTCTATCTATCAAGAAATCTGAGTGTAGAGTAGATAGACTCATGAATGATAGGCCTCAGTGCTACTTGCCCTGCATTTCAATTTCTTTTCTGTCTTTCTGTGCCAAATTTTCATAACCCCTGAAATCAAGGTGAGCTTTAGCTTTCACATTTTTATGGCTTCCCGACTGTGTGCCTAATGGCCAGCTCAGCTTTTATGTGAGCAGTTTACTTTACCCAATTAGTAGTAGTGCTAACAGCCAAATGCTTCATTCCTCAAACATACTCTGGTTTCATTTTACACTATTCCACTTAACCATTGAAAATTAGGTGAGTTTAAAATAAAACAATAAAAAAAATAACACATTATTAGTAATGAGGACCTGCCTCTTATGAAGAAAGATAATCTTGTCAGTAACTCATGTCCTTGCACCTGCCCTCTGTTTCTGCACGTGCCTAAGTTTACTTGTTTTCCTCACCTCATAGAGCTACAATATTCTCAGTCTTCCTATACAAGTCTCAGTCCTACTGCTAATTGTTAGTAAACCTAACTTTTGCTTTCTTCTCTCTCCTTTCCACTATTTTATCTATCTAGTTTCCCTTACCACAGCACACACAAAAAAACCCAACCAACCAACCAACCAACCAAAAAAGCACCAAAACCAAAATATAGAATATATCATGGTTTTTCTTGTAAATGCCACATAAAATTCAGACTGCTTTTATCAATTTATTTCATAGCTCCACAGCTCTCCTTTCCTTCAGCAGCGTACTGTGGTCCTGCTGACTCCTTGTTCATCACAACAGTCTACAAAATACGCCTTTGCCCCTGCTTTCTTGCTCCATATCCTTTGAAGTACCTACTACAAACAGGAGAGAGTTTGGGGAGTTCTTCAGACCTTCTACCTGCATTATTTCAAGCCTCTGTAAGAATCATTTCAGTGTGTTCTACTTTGCAGCACTCCATTGAGACTAGAATAAAACAATAAGTATTTTTTATTAATACAAATATTTCGGTGCAACCATGCACTCAGGCATGCAATAATGTTTTAACTGCTTTATTATAACTTTTTAGTAGTGTCACCTGATATTCCCAGGTTATGTGGTCCTAGGCAATAAAGCAGATGGCACCTGGCACAACAGATTCAAGGAACTCCACAGAGATGTACCTCAGTACAGACAGCTAACATGACTCTTTCATCTCTGTTTCAAGCTGAAGCAGTTTGACAGTGCCTGGCCACTAAAGGTCATGAAACTAATGTGCAGATCTCCAGGTCAGCATGGAGGCAGGGCAGCAGGAAATAGACATTCAATAGTCAGTAAAAAGAGGTAAAAGCAACCTGGAACACCAAGAATTTGCTCTCATGCCTCTTTGCATAGTTCACATCTGGGAAAATTTGGCTGTAAACATGTTATGTGGAAATCAGAATTACCAGATACCCAAAGTTTATTCAACCACTTGGAAGAAAGTTCTCAAACTGCAATACATTTAGCCAGTTATAGAGAAACAGAATTTTAATTTTCAAATGCTGCAGTGCCATCAGGGAAGTGAAGACAGATGCTTTTTTATCTTGGTACATTGCTTACACAGGAAGTGAATAACTACAATACTATCAAAACATCACCATCTTAAAAACACTTGAAAAGCTGTGCAAGATTTAAGGGGTTTTTTTTCCCTTCATCCACATGGAAATGTCAAGTCCTAAGCCCACAGAGTTATAATCTTGCCTGTCATTGGAGAAACAACTGATAAAACACATTCCCAGCACTGGCTTTTATAGAGAAGGCCTCATGATCATCACCCATTTAGTTTCCAGAGTAAGAAGGCAAATTAAATTGTTTGACTTCAATATCAGCCTCATGATTTTTTATTCTTTTTTTAATCAGCCTGAGTTGGCAGAAGTGCTGATGGAAGCCAGAATCTTCAAGTTTCACCTCTATTAGTAAGTGCTAAGCACACGAGAAAAAATGAAGCATAAACTGGAAGCTGCCCAACGTTGTCTTAACTGTATGAGGCATTTTAATAGGCACAAAAACAGATCCAAATCCCAGGTGATGAAGAGAAGGATGATTGTGGCTGAGTATCTATTGGCTCTCAGCCTTAAGGATGTACTTTCTACTGCAGTTGTTAATTGCATGAGAAATATAAATGGGTAGCAGGTAAACAGCTGCTGTTTACCAGGCGGTTGCTGTTTTAGAGACAAAACCCAAGCACAGCTGTATTTGGCAACCGAGGAACTGGCTGGGTTCAGAGTGGAAGTTTTGTTGATGCTCCACAGATCATTGTTCAAGAATTTGCAGAAAACGATGTGCAGTCTGTAAGAACTTTCTACAAACAAAATGATTAGTTAAAGTAATGGGATTCTTTGAAACTTACTAAAACAGCAATAGCAACAACAACAGAGGCGGAGGTATTGACCAAATGTTTCTGCATTGTTCTATCCAGACAAGCTGTGTGGAGCCTTGAGCAACTTGGTCTACTGTGTGGCGTCCCTGCCCATGACAGGGGGGTTGATTAGAGATGATCCTTCCAACCAAATCATTCTGTGATTCGATGTTTTTATGATTCTATGACTGGTTCTATGATTCTAAAAATGTATCTTTGTTAGAGATGGGCTGGAGACTGAAACAGAGTTCAGTCGATGGAAGGAAAACACTCCTAACCATGAGGACAACATGGCGGATGGCAATGTGGCTAATGGACAGTTCTAAGGACTTGGTTGTGTTTAGAACCTATATTTAGGTTTCACCACCATTTTGTGTTCCCCTGCTGTTTCTTTAGATGAAGGGAGAAGTTTCCATCGGAGGATGGCAAGAAGATCCTGATTAGACCCCTCATCCAATAGTTTCACCCCAGTTACATAACAGTTGTGTACCGCCCCTCTCTTTGTCCATCCCTTATGCTTACCCTATCACCTTTCCAGGTTTAGCATACTCCTCCCATGCTCTGCGCCAGTTCCAGAATCTTCCCTCTCCTACCCTATATAAACCCCCTCTTTGTAGAATAAAGTTAGATCAACTTCTGTCATCCCACCTGGCTGTTTCCTGCGTGCTTTATTCCGCGTCATCTGCGTCATGGTTTCTAGCCTCAGGCTTGAGACCACATTCGAACCTGACACATCAGCAATAAGGCAGACTGCAGCTCAGCCTAAAGGACCCGTTGGTCTCGAGTTTTCCCCTGATCCCAAACCAGGACATATCTTCAGCCAGGTGGCCAGATTGTTTGACAACATTATACAGAAATCTATGGATAATATTTATTACATTACCTTGTGATTTTTACAGCATTCACACTGGGAAGTGTGTGGGCTTGAACTTTTGCAGTTGCACATTCCTGAGAGCTTATTCAATATACAAATCTCAAATAGTTACATCAAGATATACAAAAGGGAAACAGGTCTGGTAACTGCACAATACAAGATGTGAAACATGTCATAATATATTAATTTATGTTTAACAGTGTTCTTTACTTATTTCCTCTTCCGAAGCTGTTCTGATGAGAAGAGCATTTCTGAATGGATGTAATTTATTATAATATATATAATTGCTATGTTATAAATTATAATTTATTATAATATATATATTGTTATATAATTATAATTATTATTACTTCAGGTTTCCCTTTGGCCTATGCCTTCTAACCTCATATTGACTTGAATCATAACTGCCCTTGATTCTAACCTACCATTTCACTTTGACTTTAACTGTACCAGAAAGTACCTTCTTACTTCCCAAAAATAAATTCAAATCAGACCAACCTGCACCAGACTGCAAATTTAGTCCCTGCTCATGTAAGTACAATGCTTACATGTCATATGAAATTGCCTGGTGCAATATACACACATCAATATAATACAACGTGGTGTGCCTAAAAGTTATAAATTCATCTAACTATGTTGCTAAAGTCTAGGCCTACAGTCAATATGCCCATTCAACATCCCTTTCACACAATGGGCAGGGGGAAGGGAAAAATTCCTGCTTAGTTATTTAAGAGCCAGCAAAACCATGACAGGGATCTTACCCAAGGTGCAGATACCTGATTGAGGGCATTAAGAAAGAGGGAGTGAGCTGTTTCTCTGTGTTGCCCAAGAACAAGACGGGAGGGAGGGAAGGAGGGAAGGAAGGAGGGAAGGAGGGAAGGAGGGAA
>JAWWLV010000100.1:11082230-11094677 GCA_035041135.1 Platyrinchus mystaceus | reverse complement strand
TTTCGAGTGACCTTCTCTTAGATGGATGGCCTTAGGGGCTGACGAGCTCCATCTACCCGGGGGATTGTCCCTGAACCTGGATCGGGAATCGAACCGGGGTTGCGGCGGTGGGAGCGCCGCATCTTAACCACTAGACCACCAGGGGTCCCCTTTCTCTGAATAGTCCTTAGACAAAAACTTAGTGGATGTAAGTAATTTTTGTATGTCATTTTAGAGACAGCTTTTATGGAGACTCTTAGTTGCAGCTCCCTTTCAGAAAGTTCTCCATTATTATGTATCTCTATTACTATTAACTCTACTGTGTTAAATTAGGAGCTATGAGAGGTCTCAAAACAGAAAATTAAATAAAGGTGTCACCTTTCAGAATTAATTAGACAGGGAAAACTGGTTATTATACCTTTTTTTTGGCGCTAACTCCGTATTTTTCCCTTGAAGTATTTTCAGCTGTGCAATACCTTGCTTTTGACCATTGACTGTACGTCTCGCTTTTCTGAATATTGGGTATGAGATGGTTTCTTTTTCCAGAAGACATTCAGCTATTCTGAAAAGCATCCTGTTGTGATCAGGAGGAAATACAGTGCAGGGAGGAAAGAAAAGATGGTCATTTTGTCATTTTTCTTTATTTTTTCTTTTCTTTGTTCACCTACTTACAAAGTAAAAGCAATTCTAGACTGAAGAACAGCTCCCTTATTATTTCAGAAGCAATCTCATGAAAATGGCAAACCAGTATACCCTTTGTAGCACTAATTAGCCTTCATTGAATGATTCCTAACAATCATTGTAAATTATTATTTTAAATTTTATTATTTAAAGATTGTGCCAACTGTGGACTTTTAGTTTGCAGAAGAAGCCTCCACGTGTAAATATGTTGCCATAATGCACATTATGCTATATTAAATGACACGTCTTTTTTTATTACATTCACTCCCCAATTTGTTTTTTCTGGTTGGGGCAGATACGGAGTTTTTGAAAATCCCATTCTCATGTAATTCAAGATTGCTTGTAGTCACGGTGTGGCTTCTTTGTCCTCACAAACTACCTCATAAATATCCACTGACAAAAGCAATAAAGCTGCTACAAAATGATATACAGACTTGTTTTTAAGGTATTCTCATAAGAAAAAAGCATCACTTACACAAATCCCCTGAACCAAAAGCTCAATTCTTAATTGTAACACTGCAAGCAAGACTAGTAGACAGATTTAAAGAGACAAATTAAAACAGAAATTCAATATGATAAACTATTCTTTAAAGTCCTGTTATGAATCATGGCCTTAACCTTTTTGAAAAATTTAATGCTAACATGGGACTGAATGTAAATATCCTACAGTGCCATGAATCTGATCTTCAAAGTTAATTAGAGTAATTAATTTTGTAATTAATTACAAAGTAATTAGAGAAATAACCATTATCTAGAATTTCCTGAAATATTTTCTTTTATTTCAGAATTAGCGGCAAACTTTGCACGAGAACCTGGAGAAAGAAGAACTGTTTTGTATCCAGGAGAGACATAAAAGTAGTGGATTCCCTGTACATGGGAATATTTTCTGGCATCCCTCTTCCATAAAGAAATAAATGTCAATCCTGACCCCTCAAGGGCACAGTTTAAAAATTCAGGGCCAAAACTCAAGAAACAGAGCACCAGAAACCTTTCTTTGCCCACCACAGGTTACAGTTGCTGTATACAGTTCATTTTGCTTCTTTCAAGCTTTGCAACACAAAGACTTTTGGAGGAAGGAGTAGCCTATGAAGAGGTCACAGGCTTCTTTCGGTTGTTTTAAACTGCGAGAAACCACTGCTTCACCAAATCAATACATTCCGTGGCTTATAAGTGCACTTTCTTAGCCATTTAGGTAAAGACTGAGATTGTTTGCAAATCCCAAACATTCAAAGGTACATCTAACCAAGTACATACTCAGGAATGTAGGTAAGAGCAGTTCATCCAACACACCTGAGAGGACAGTATCTTTCAGCCAGAATGGACATTTGGGAATATAATCTCTTCACTGAAAGATGATGTCTGACTCCATCTTAAACATAACTTTAGTAGGAGATGAAGCGGAAAGTCTTCTGTGAGACTGCCTCCAAACCTGCTGTTTCTCCTGAGTCCTCAGTAGACAAACCTCAGCTTGTCTGGACCATCTCTCTTTCCTCACTTCTGCCCTCACACCTCAAGGGAGAAGTTAAAAAAAAGGTAATTCAAGGTCATAAACATTGGAAACTACAGAATAACGCAGAATTATGCATTCACCTATTACTAAAAGGGATTTATCAATGAGAACTTGATATTATTCTGATATATAGAAATGTGTAGAAATCATCAGGTATATAAGTTCTGTTGATTTCTTTAGTAAGAGGGGACTAGAACAGCTCCCCTGGTATACTGACAGCAGAAATCTAATGAGCAGGAGAAGGCAGGAAATGTCACTATTAAACATCTCTGTGGAAGTGGAAAATGTTGAGTTAGAATAAACTCTCACAATAATCCAAAGCAGAAATTTGCTCCCAGAGTTTTTATTCCCCAGTGAACATAAGCAAGTGCCTCTGTGTGTGTGTGTTTGTGAGGGAGGGGCATACGTTTCTTAAGCAGTAGATAACTTACAATGTACTTACTTGTTTGAAAGGTCTGCAAAGTAGGATGCTAAACAAAATCATGGTCATATAAGAGGCAGAGGACTTGCAGTAAACACCTTACTATTTACAAGTGCCCAGTGTAATTTTTGCAGGAATTTTGTAATCATTCTATAACTACCTCTAAAATGGATTCTCGATGACTAAAAGAAACAATGTGTTTTCTGTATAAGACCACACTCTATACTGTTATAAGATGACAAAGCCAGAATCTGACTGACTTATTTATATTACTTTTATTGCCAACAAGGAGAAAAAGGCATTCTCTTTGGAAATCTGTATTGCAATGAAGTCAATTCATCATAATTTTGAGCCTCGGCAGTCGTGGAATAAATTTGTTGATGTTCCATATGAGTACATTTAATCGCTTTTAATGATTCATTTCTTACTCTGTTAATATCTTCACCAAATCAAATGTTTTAATCAAAATTGGTGTCTATTGTTAGATAGGTAGAAGACTAAAAGCTTTAGGTTTAAATTTTTTTTCATGCTAGGGCTTATATTATTGATGAGAGTACATCATCTGACTGTTTTTTATTTATTTGAGGGTTTATGCAAGATGGGAAATAATACTATCTCCAAGCTGCATCCAACAAAGTTTAGTCGCTCACCCTCTATTAATGTTGTGTGGTGATAGCGGGTTTCTGACACTTAGAAGCACTCTTCCTTGGGAAAAGTGATGGAAATTAACAAAGCTCACTCAAGAAAGTCCGTATTCTTCCTTTATAATAAAAGATTTATGCCAAGCTAGCTTGATTTCACAAATTTTTTCTCTCCTTTTCCTTACCCAGAACAGGTTATAGCACAATCTGGCAAGAGCCAACAGGTTTTTCTTCAAGTCGATTTCAGGCACAGATAAGAATGCTGGTATTTTATAAGCTGCTGAGGGCTCCAAACTTTTGGTTATTGGATGTGACTTAGGAAGCAAAAAAACTGACTGATCCTGGCAGACACATCACTAGTTTGCAAAGACTGACTTAGCTGCTTTATGCATTTGGCTCCAGGACAACCAACATAGCTGTCACATTCCTGAGAAAAGAAATCCCTTCATCCAGATTAGAGTTTAGCACTTAAACTCTTAGTGACACAGACTCCAAAATCCAACATATTTAGGAGAAGCAGTCTTCCACTCCTCCTTTTAATAAGCCCATACAAAGTGACTCTTCTTTCTTTATGCCTTTTAGATCACATTTCCAGAGCACTGCTGTGGCTCAGTGCTGTAGTGCCTCATTCTAAATCCCCTTTGTGGTCTAATTGGATTTTCAGTGCTTGGACACTTTGCTCCAATGAAAATTATTAGAAGCTAGTTTTCATTTTTAGCCAGCTGTTCTCATTATCAACTACCCAATTAGTTGATAACCCTACTCGACATCTTATTGCGTGCTTGAAAAGCTAATTTGCTTTAAAATTTGGCTATTTGCAGTAATTTTCTTGGTGTTTATTCTTGGATAAGAAATAAGCATGAACTTCTAGAGAGATCAGAAACAACCAAAGCTTCTTCCTCGTATTAACATCCTTACTCAGTTTGTTACCTCATGCCACTCTTATTTCAGTGCTTCAGCATTATTTGAGAAATTCAGTGTAAATTAAGTGTTATGTTGTCTTCATTTCTGTGTTGTTCTGATCTCATATCTCATTAGGGTTCATCACAGAATCTTACAATCACTTAGGTTGGAAAGGACCTTTGAGGTTATCAAGTCCAGACACTAACCCAGCACTGTCAAGCCCAACACTAAACCATGTCCCTGAATGCCACATCTTCAGGTCTTTTAAATCCCTCCAGGGATAGAGACTCTAACAGTGCCCTGGGCAGGCTGTGACAGAGCTTGACAACCCTTTGGGGGAAGCAATCTATCTGAATATCCAATCTAGTCTTCCCCTGGCACAACTTGAGTCCATGTTCTCTTGTCCTGTCACTTTCTATTTGGGACAAGAAACAAACACTCACCTCACTACCACCTCCTTTCAGGCAGGTGTAGAGAGCAGTAAGGTCTCCCCTGAGCCTCCTCTTCTGCAGGCTGAGCCCCCCCAGCTCCCTCAGCCTCTCTTTATCAGACTTGTGCTCCAAACCCTTCACCAGCTCTGTTGCCCGTCTCTGGACACATTCGAGCGCCTAAATGTCTTTCATGTTGTGAGGGGCCCACAACTGGACAAAGAATTCAAGGTGTGGTCTCAGCAGTCCCAAACCAGGAACAGGCACTGCCTTGGTCCTGCTGGCACACCATGGCTGGGACAGCCCAGGTGCCATTGGCCTTCTTGCCCAACTGGGTACACCTGGGCGTGCCTTATCATCCAAGCAGTACTCCCAATATCTGTCAGTTAAGAGAAGAATATCAGCTTTCATTTCCCCCAAATTATAGCAAATTTTTAGTCATCTACTATCCTTAGTCATATATACTTCATATACTTCATATTAGATCCTTTTGGTTTCTGTATAGTACAGATCCCTCAGTGATATTATCAATGGGATCCTCAGAGGTGTTTGCAACGTTTTGTTCTTTTGTTCTACCACAAATATGGTAATTTTAGCCCTATAATGGGGTTATCTGCAGAGCGTGAATAGTGGAAATTGGTTGGCCCTACAAGGACTAGTCAACATTCACACTCAAATAACTGAAATTTATGCAAGTGTTAAACCTACCTTAGTTTGTGTTAACATCTTTCTGAAAACCAAGCCCTGTGAAAGCTTCTTGATTTGGGAATTTAAACAAGGCATTTTAAATTGTTAGACTCTTCTGAAAACCTTAGCCTCTTGCTAAATAAAGCAAATCAGGATGAGATGCCAGGAACTTCAAAGAGGGGAAAAAAGAAAAAGAGAGGCGGGTCTTCATCACTGAATTTTCTCTATTAAATATCCTGGGCAACTACTGCTGCTCTGATTCACACATTGAGAAAACGGAGGTCACATATGGCCACCTGCAAGAAAGAGCATTAAGCAGTCAGGGACTCAAACCCCCATGCATGTTTCTGTCTGCATTCCATTCAGCAACCAGTCATTTATTCCCTTTCATTTCACTCTTCCCTGCCAGATGCTTTTGCTGCAAAGCTGCCACTTTGCATTATGTCTTGACCTCCTGTTCCTGCAATTAACAGCTACAGCTAGTTGTGCTCAGCTGCAGGTCATTTTGCTACCACCACCTCTCTGTCAGTCAGAGTGCTCCATGATTCCTCCTACACTCATCCTTTAGCCTTCACATAGCTGGGAAAATAAAATATGAGTACTTTCTTCTTAACTACTAAAAGAGAACAGGTACATTTCTCAAGGAGAAGGTTGCATTTCCAAAACTCGTCTTCTACCAATTTGGTTTCTAATTTTCAAACTGTCAAGAAAAGAGCATCTAAAAAAAGCAGCAACAGAAATTCTACCTAGTAGCAGAATCCCAGTGCACAAAATCCTAATGACAGTTAGCTTTTATCTCTTAGTAAATAATTGAAAATAATTAATCTATGTTAATATTTCTTCTGAATGAAATAAAACTACCAATAAATTCACTCCCAGACTCCTATTAAATAAATCCAAGTATATATTCCAAATATATATAACTTCTTTCATTAAAATTTTGACAAGGGCAGATAGACAATAGGACAAGGGGGAAGAGTTTTAAACTAAAAGAGGGGAGATTTAGATCAGATGTTAGGAGGAAAATCTTTACTCAAAGGGTGGTGAGGCCCTGGCACAGGTTGCCCAGAGAAGCTCTAGCTGCCCCATCCCTGGAAGTGTTCAAAGCCAGGTTGGACAGGGCTTGGAGCAACCTGGGCTAGTGGAAGGTGTTACTGTCCATGGCAGGGGGTTGGAATAAGGTGGTGTTTAAGGTCCATTCCAACCCAAACTCTTCTAGGATAATTTCAAACTGATTATTTTGCCACTGACATTCAAGTAATCCTAGGTGAAATAAGTCAAAGCTTATGCAACATAAATCAGTATGTAATTAAATGGTTTTGACAATGAGGAAAAGCCATTTTCAAATGCAGAAAATCTACTCTGAATCAAATATCTAATTAACAGCTGTTCATTGCAAGGGATCATTCCACAAGTTCTTAAATTTAATGACTCCATACCTAGGACTTCCTGGCAATTTCATGATCCTTTGTTCTGGTCACCTAAGAATAAGAATGTATTCTGTAAGGCTGTAAGGTTTAGGGTTAGGCGTTTTTCAGTACTGGGTGTAGGGCTTGGAGTATTCAGCCAAAAAGCATGGAGGAAGCATAGCAATAAATTAAAAATTAAATTGAAATTCACCTCTTATACCAACCCTACAAATGTTCTGAAAGCTTTATGAATCATTAGGTTTAGGATCCATTCATAATGCTTGGCAATTAAATAATTAACATTTTAGGTATTTTATTGTTTAGAACAGTTTAAATACTTACGTTGAATTCTGCTTTTATGGTATGTCTTGAGACTGATCTCTTTTTTCAAAGATTTTGAAGATGATCAAAAGGTAGAGGTCACCAAGGATTACTGAATGTAAAAGACTGAAGTGCATAATTCTAATATTCCCTAGTCTATGGTAATAACTTGGACAAGTAAAATAAACCAAAAATTTTGTTAAAAGATTATTCATTGTTCAGAAAACACTTTTGGAGGAGGCATGCTTTCCTTTCCACAGGTAAAAGCATTTAGACAGAACTCGCTTACTCACAAAGCAGAGCAGTCTTACCTATGTATTCTTGGCAACCCAATAATTCAGCATAACAATCAGTAATCACACTAATCATATGGTAAACATGAGTTTCTTTCCTTCTAGTCTTTCCCTGTTGCTCTGCTCCAGGGTTTTTTCCTTCCCAACATACATCTCTTTCTCTCCTCCTCCCTTGCCCAAGCCCCTGTGCTGTGTTCTGGACTGACAGATTTGCTCCTGTCTCTTTGACAGAGAGAAATTTATTACTGGTACTGCCAGACTGTGCAGCTTTTGACAGTCCTGCTTCCAAGCCCACAGCTGGGTTGGGGAAGAGAAGTCTGTGCTTAGTTTTGGTCACAGAGCGGGGCTGGCTTATCCTTTGCAACCTAGAAGGGACCTCCTGCCCTATTTCAGCAGTGATAAAAGACTGTGCAGTTTTCATGATTCATACAGATAAAAGGTCCAAGATTTTTCTTAGAGGAGAATTTGGTTGCACTGACACTGCTGCAAAGACAAAATGCAGGAATATATAATCCATTTTCTTGAGATGATGGAAGGCACTTGGACTAAAGGAAGAAGGTGGAAGGACGGATTTGCACTTGGACTTTTTTCTCAGGCTCCAACTCATCAACTAGCACTCCTTCAAATCATTTATCAAAAAACAAAACACACCAAAAAAAAAGGCAGAGAAACCCCAAACAAGAACAACAAAAACCCCTCTAAAAATACTTTTTTTACAGAACTCTCAGAATGGAAGGTTTCTACAAGCTGCTTCTATGTCTGAGCTGACACAGAGTTTCCCAGAGACAGGAGCCAGCTGAAAGCTCCCATGACAGCTGCTCACTAACGTGAATGTGCCTGGGAAAGCATCTACACCACAATTAGACATGTTTCTCACCAACACAGCTAACAGAGGAGGCTTCCCAAAATGGGTAAGCAGGCTGCTCTGGTGCCTAAATCAGAATTCCCTCTCATGCTGAGTTCCAGAGGAAGCACTATTATGGGCACCACTATCCTGCTGCCTGCAGGTATTACCAGGTGGTTTCAAATAAGCATAGTTCTTCCTCTGGTTCATTTTTTTCCTCCTCTCTTCCCCCACCAGCCAAGTCTGGCATGATCTAAATTATTAGGATGATTTTTTTCTTTTTTCTTCCTTCTCTGAGGTGTATGAAGGAGAGCTACAGCCTTAGTCCTGTCAGAAAGAAAGGACTAATCCCACTTAAGAGAAATAAAGCTTGTCAGTACAAATTTAAGCAATGTATGTAAGCAACGTCTCTCTTTTGATAAAGACTTCTATTTATTCTAGTTATTATTTCTACATTTTTGAAGGAAGAATCCAAAAGGCAGCTTTTGTCTGTTTTCAAGAACTGAAGCAAAAGAAGTTGGCTTGCATTTCTTTTATTTTTAAAATATCAGCAACAAAAAGACCAACCAAAAAACCACTCACACAAACCCACCTACCCCACCACAGCTGAACCATTCTACCACCACACTGAGTAACTGGTGTCACCTTTCAGAGATGGAACTTCTCTAGGACAGTCTAAGCTGAAGGAGGTTTCTAGGCAAGAAATTTAGGATACCACAGGGCTCATCATGTAAGTGCTTTTGCAGTCCCAAAGTCACAGCTGCTGGGATGCTGTCTGGAGGAAGAAGGATATTGGTGGTGACAATTACTAACAGCACAATGCTCTCGCAGAACAAGGAGGACTTTTATCAGGTTTTGAGTACAAGTTTTATCTCTCTCTGAAGGCTCCAGTTCTCTCATGCCATCAGGAAAATGATAATGGTTCTACAAACATATGTTTTCAGTGCAATTAGAATAAATCCTCTTTTTATTCTAGCCATTTATACCACATTAAGAGGAGCCATTTAAAAAAATTAAGGAAATATGCAAAGCGGAGGATGAACGACTCCTCCTGCTTTCCTGTCTCTTCTGAGAAAAGGAGATATGGAATGCTCTGCTTCCTTCTGTCAGAGACCACTGCCAGATTTTGGATGGAAACATAGCCATGGAAGGGCAAAAGACACTGTGAATGGATCCAGCAGGCATGTGTCAACCCAGTTCTTCAGGAGAGCAGGGGAAACCACCCCAGACCACTTCAAGGGGCAAATGCAGCTGGCTCTGGACAGAAAGAAGTTAGCAGGCCCCTGGATGAGTTCAGTCATTGGCCTACATGTGACCTCCAGCAATTTTTTTTTAAATTTTGTTTTCCTATGTAGAGGGAAATTCTGGTCGCACCACAGGCAATAACTTAATAGAAGTGATAAACCAAGTTTAATTTGACAAAGTTCTTTCCTAAGCAAGAAATAAATGGGAGTTTTGAAAAAACCCTGATGGTCAAGTGAGCTCCCTTTAATATAATTATTTGCCATGCTACAGAAACACTGGAACAGTTTACACCAGCAACTGGAAAGCCAATATTCCCTAGGAGTGGGGCAGTCAGCCAAGACTTCAATAACACAATGCTTAGCTTTTCAACATTAGAGGTGTTTATGCTCTGAAAGGTAAAAAGATATTTCTGAAAGTTGTGGGGAAAAACTGAATTCAAATCTGGGGTCATGGGCCAATTGGGAGATTTAAACGTTGATTTAAAAATAAATAAATAAACGAGTAAATAAATAAATTAATTAATAAAAAGGAAGGGGAAAAAGCCCTAACTCACACTTTGTCAAATAAGTAGTGAAAAGTTTCTGTATACTTGTAAACAGCTTTCCACATTAGTCATAAAGGGCTGCAATGAGACCATTTTCTTCAACTCTTTATGACAGTTTGAATACACAGTGGTTAATGGAATCTTATTACATATTACATCACACCCCTCCCCTTTTTTTTCTGTACCTTCCAGACTTCCTCTTGCTCTCCTGGCATCCCTGTTTTTCTCTTTACCAACCATCAAGAAAGGACATTTAGCATGGGAATCAACCCAGTAGTTCTCCTGACCTGGGAAGACAAAGGAAGAGTGGAAAGGGAACATTAGTGGTTGCCAGTCTCAGTGTGGAGGCCTGTGAATCTTCCGAAGAGCTACTGAGGGAAGAGATCTCTTCCATAACTTCCTGAACTGTATAAGGAAGCAAGAGCTTTCTACTCCACTGATACTACTTCTTCAGTAGGAAAAAACCCAACTTTTTTTCTTTTCTTGAAAAATCTGGGAAAAACTAGATGTCACATCCTGAGTTAAACTCTTCTTTTTTTTCTTGTTTTCAAGGTGCAAATTTGACTGAAGTGGGTTTTACACGAATTCAGAAAGGGAAAAAAAATAATTACAGGACAAGGGAAGCTTCTTCATAAAGCAGTTTTACTTCACTCAAATGAGATAATTAGCACAATGCTATTAGAAGATAAACACAATAATAATACATTCCTTCTTCATTGTTTAGTTCCTATGCTCCAACACAGAAGACTGGTAGTACCCTGTTACTTGGGCAGTGAACCCTTATCTCTGAACAGTGGAAAAAAAATCCTCAAATCTTAGCTTACAAGGACTGCTTAAATTAATTTGCTATTCAACTGAAATCTAGAGCAGATTAGTTTTAAAGAGCTGAGCACCAGAAGGAACAACACAAGACATCTACAGCTGCTGGGAAGCAAAGGCTTGGCTAGGAAAGGCATTGAATTTTCTTTCCCTTTGACAAAACAGAGAAAAACCTCAGAGAGAGACCCACAGCTGGTCTAGAAGGACCAAGAGTACAAGGCTGCTTAGAGAGCGGCAATGTCCTTCCCTGATAAACAACAACTATAGTTCTACTTTCCAATCCGTTAAAGAAGGCTCTCCTTCCTCCCAGACAGGAGCAGGAATTTGTCTGTAGTAAGGTCACTACATATTTGTCAGTGTTTACTAAGATATTTGTTAAGATTTCAGTAAAAAAATCTTAACTTCTGGGTGAAGCAGAGAGTAGGCCCAAATATATCTTTTAAAAGCTTCTCCTGTTAATGGAACACAAATGTCTCCAACCTGCAATTAATGTATAGGAGATAATAGCCTTGGTCACATTAAAAAGTAAGTAATCTGAATTTACATTCCCCTATTTTATAAATGGCCAAATTTACCTAGATACTCTTACAGTTGAAGGGCAAGCTGATCACTGACACAGGGGTTGATTTTAAAGCTATCTGTTCGCTGCTACTGCTTTTCTTTGTCTTAAAGTAATGAGAAGAAAACAGCATTGAGTGCTCTCCAAAGTACTGCTGGAAGAATGCTTGCTCTTCTCATTTCATGCCTACTCATAGAGAGGACCACTTGCTGTGCTGTAATTTTACTAGTCAGATGTAAGTAAACAGAGCAAGAAGGAAGCCCTGCCAAAATCATATAACCTTTTCTGAAAGCACGTAAAACCAAAGTGGCTGAGCTCAGGTGTCTGGAAGGTCTGCTTCAGAGAATGGCAGATCTTCAGGTCATGACAAATTCTCTGTATGACAATGATGGATGGTGCTTGCTGCAGTCCACTTCAAATAATCTCTCTTTTGTACTCTGACATTTTTAACTCCTTTCGGAAACAATTATCAAATTGTGCTGATAGGTACAGTCAAGAACCCACAGAGCATTGTCTTTAGCATACTTCAAAATAAGGATGCATTGCAATTGATTTTATCTTATTTATTTACTAGGATTGTAAGATAGTCTCTCCTGATGTCTAGCTCAGAAATTTGATTCAGTAGGTTATTGTGTTTGTATTTATTATCTCGGGATAGAGATTGCTAAGTGACCGAGGCAACAACTTGGGACTGCAAACCTGAATTCAGATCCCAACCCACTATGAGCTCAGCTAAAGTAAAGTTTGCTACCTGCAGGAGAGATGTCAGGTGACATACATTAGGAACTGCAACTCACTCATGTGCTAGAATATTAAAGACTTATAAATGCTTCTGTGTCTGTAGCTTCATTTGAAGCAGCCAAGTTCTGGACATACTTCAGCTTTTAAGATGTCCTTAGCAGACTTTTAAAATGAGATGTTTTCAACATTTTTTGATGATGAATGTCTAGTTCAAGGCATTCAGTGATTTCAGTTATTTAACATAGGTGGAGTTTTTGGTGTTGACTAATGTTCTCACTAAGGGGACCCCCTGGTGGCCTAGCGGTTAAGATGCTGGTCTCTCAGCACCAGGGCCACAGGTTCGAATCCCGATCCTGCTTCAGGGTCCCCTGGGCAGATGGAGCTCGTCAG
This sequence comes from Platyrinchus mystaceus, assembly GCA_035041135.1. NCBI lineage: Eukaryota > Metazoa > Chordata > Aves > Passeriformes > Tyrannidae > Platyrinchus > Platyrinchus mystaceus. The sequence goes on along the minus strand of JAWWLV010000100.1, from coordinate 11,082,262 downwards.
CCCCTAAGGCCATCCATCTAAGAGAAGGTCAC
>JAWWLV010000100.1:10963529-10978776 GCA_035041135.1 Platyrinchus mystaceus | reverse complement strand
GGGGACCCGGGATTCGAACCTGCGGCCTTGGCACTGAGAGACCAGTGTCTTAACCGCTAGGCCACCAGGGGTCCCCTAGGGGCCATGATATTCACTATAAATTCTCATCAGGCTGAACAAAGTCACCAGATCACAGGTCAGGGAACTCTTGTGTAGTCACCTTAACTCTAACAAGCAGCCCACTATTTAGACTCAAAACAGGTTGACTGTCATTCCCCTCTCCCAACCCTTCTGGATGTGGCACTTAGGGATATGGGTTAGGGGTGATTATAATGATGCTACATTGACAGTTGAGCTAGATGATCTTTACGGTCTCTTCCAACCTTGATAATTCTGTGTTATTCTGTGTGATTTATGAGAAAACTACATTTTCCATCATAAAGAGCACTAGTGAAAAATATTTGATCTGCTCCAGCATGACTGTGAGCTTCTCAAATGGAACGTTGATACTGGAGTTTGGGCTAAGTATGAAAGCCTTCACACTCCAAGATGCTGTTTCTTAGAGGGCTAGCAGGGAGCACGAGGTCAGTTGGCATCACTGCATAGCTGGGCTTTGGAGTGTGTTACTCTCTCCCTATTTTCCTGCACTTTGCTTTCCCTGGGGGGATAGTGAGACCTTCTGAACTATACACTTGCTCCTGTTCTGCAACCTGCCTCTGTGATGTTGGCCAGGTGAGCTCACATCCCTCCTCTGGGAACATATTCTCGCCATCCAGGGCTTGTGGGCTGAGTCACATCTGTAGACAGCTAAGATGTCTCTACCAGAGTGACCTCAGAGGATCACAGCAGCCCACCTGATCCATGAAGCCAGCACAGGGTCAATGGCCAGGAGGACCCAGCACACAGTGACTGCCTCTTTAGTGATGGTGTTTGTTCCTTGCTAAGATAGGTTGCAAAGCTACAACTTTTCCAGTGTATCCCATACACTAACGCTGCCTGTGTTCAGAGTTATCTGTGTATTTATTTTGAAGAAACATCAGAAACAAAAAGATGAGGTGCTAAATGTAATGACTTTTTTCTTCCTTCTTCAATTGCCTTCACTAATTTTTAACTCCTCTCCAACAAAAGGATCACCCAATATACAAACTGAATGTGTCTGAAAACAGTTTCCAAAGTTTTAAAAAATACTGTGTAATATTTTTCCTGTGCTCTGAGTTTTTTCATTTCTGTTGATTGGTTTTGATTTAGGTTTCACTTTGGTTTGGTGTTGTTGTTTATTCATTTATTTGAAACCTACTTTTATTGTTCAAGGGAACTCTGCATCTGGTATTACATACTCTTTTTATCCATAACTTGCTCTGTGTTTCCATTTCGTCCTTCTCTCCCTTTATAATCCTCATTTTTACCTTAATGCATAGGTCCTTTCCCCCTCACTCCCCTTTCTGATTAAACTGAACTCTAATTCTGTTAAGGAAACTTTCCTGTCTGACCATTCAGAGGCCACCCTGGCAGTCACGCTTCTACCACCAGAGACTTTAACTGCTAGGACTAAAGGCCCTTTGCTGTTAAGCAGAAATTGTAGAGAGCCAATCTTCCATTTGTGACTCCTCTATAAGCATCACTGGGGTGTTTTTTCAAATCCTCTTCCAGGGTCCTGCCTGCATTCTGAATAAAAAGGCACTGCTATAATGACCCTGATGTGATGGCCTCTTGCAGTGCTGGGGAAAGTCCAGGGGCTGGGGACCTCTCTGGGTGATACTGAGGCCCCTGTGGAGGGCAACCTCTGACGTGCTGTGTTGGTCTGAGTTCCGTAGGGGTGAATATCCTATTGTGATGTCACAAGGTGGTGGAGGCTGATTGTCACTGGCAGTGGACTGTGACATTACCAGATCAAATTGTCACCTTGTGTCCCTTATTGCTTAAATTAGGGCACTGGCAGAGCCTGACCTACTCTGGTTTATGCCTGGACTCCTGCTGAATGTGTCCATGAGGTCTGGAGTGTAGAGTCAGGCTTTTCCCTTGGCTGGGTGCTGCCACTGGCAGCTCTCAGTGCCCATCCTTGGAGCCATTAGTAGTGTTTTCGTAGCTCTGCTTGGCTCAGGCAGCCAGGCACCTCGAGAAGTGAGCTGGGCACGGAAACGTAGCCTTGGGGTGGCTGTAAGACAGGTGCTAAGACCTTGAGAATTGGAAGGGTGTCCTTCTCAAGGGGCCTGGGCATTTCTTCCTATGCTACCCAGGACAGCTTGTGACCATGGCATCTCCGTTTTGCAGTGTGTGACACCTTCTGCTAGTACCAGCACCAGTGATGGGGAGCATCTTCTCATTCTTATCTCACCCCAAACTTCAGGAAGGCACAGACAAGGCCACGGAAACAGAGTGGAACTGCCCTATCTGCCGTGATACCCGAGATGACCTTGCTTATGTAATGCCCTGTCTGCACCAGTTCTGCCTGGGCTGCATTATGCGTTGGGCAGAGATGCAAATAGTGTGCCCACTCTGCAGAGAACTGATAGAGTCTGTCAGGTTTTCTGTGCAGACAGATAGCTATATAGACTGTGTCTTCACAGCCCCCGAAGATGCCAGCAGCTGGGCAGGAATAACTCTTGGGCAGCTGGTTAGAAACAACCCCTATCATTTTGCAGCATCCCCTTCACGTTCTCCACGGGGGATATTGCCAGCAGTTGAGCCAGGTGGTGCAGGATCAGAGCCCGTGGGTGGCCTCCTGCCTAGGGTGTGGGCAGAACTTTTCCGAAGAGACGAGCATCTCCTTGATCCTGTGGTGCCCTGGCTCCGCCAGGAGCTGGAGGCAATATATGGCACCAGGTGGTGGATGGCGAGGATTGCAGAGAGCATCATCCTGCATGCTGTGTCCATCTGTGGTCCAGTTGCAAATGTCTTGGTCCAGGTACTGCAGGACTTCCTCGAGGAACATACAGAACCTCTGATCCGTGGCACCATCAGCATCATTGTGGACCAGTGCAGTGAGGAGGCTCACAGGCTGCTGCACTCCCCTGCTGTCCCAGAGGAGGACAGCAGCTCTGTGGCCACTGTCAGCAGCACTCAGCGCGGTACTCCCGTCCCCCACTCAACCCCTGCCAGAAGCTCTACAAGCTCCAGCACAACGCAAGTTGTCCTCGACAGCCCCCACCAGTCTGCTCCCCTCCCTGCAGACCAAGAAGAACCGGAGGAGGAGGCGGTGGCAGAGGAGGAGGAGCTGGGAGAGGACGAGGAGGTGGAGGAGCAGGAGGATCTGGGGGACGAGGAGGAGGTGGAGGAGGTGGAGGAGCAGGAGGATCTGGGGGACGAGGCGGTGGAACCTGGCAGAGTAGAGGAAAACAGCGCTGTGGCCATCCTCAGCATCCATCAGGGGGGTATTCCCGCTCTCCACCCAAACCCTGGCAGCAGCCCTGTAGGCTCCAACGTAGAGGACCGACTCAGCACATCGGAAGCTGCTCTCCACAGCCCCCACCCGCCTATTCCCGTCCCTGCAGAGCAGGAGGAGCTGGAGCAGGCAGCAGCGTCAGGTCCCTCTGCCCAAGGCGGCAGCCACAGCCCCTCCGCTCCCAGCCGGGGCCGGGACCCTTTCCTCAGGAGGCCTCGGCGTGCCCCAAGGAGGAGAGCTGCCAGTCTCCCGGACTCTCCCCAGTCCTGCAAGAGGCCACCCCATCCGCAGCAGTAGCAGGGCTGCAGCATGTCTTCATTCAAGCGAAAGGAAATAAATTGCTATTTCCCTGACAAAGTCTCTGGGTGCTGTTTTCTCTCCCTTCTCCTGGTATCTTTCCCTGACCCTGCACCCCACCACGAGCCAAGCGCACCTGGAGCCCCAGGACGCTATTGGCAGTGCTCCTCCCACAGGAATACCTGCTGCAGCCGCAACAATGGAGGAGTCTCTGGAAAAGCCTGAAAGGGGAGGATTGCATTTGCGGAGGAGAACGTGCCAAATCAATGCTGCTGGTGCCTGTGCCCAGATGGAATTACTATGTTGCTCACTGCACGGCCATTCGCTGCAGCCAAAGGGACAGGAGGCGCCTAGCAGCCCCCTGGTCAGAAAGGGTTTCTGGGAAAACAGGCTGAGAGGGGACTGGTCCTGCCAGCCAGTCATGACATGCCATGTGACTGAAAGAGCAGTGTCCTTTCCAGGGTACAGGGAACTGGAGCTTCAGAGCACAACTTCTCTGCATCCAAAAACCACTTTGCAGGGATAACCAGAGCTCTGTGGCTGGTCACAGCATTCTCTCAGAGCAGATTTGCTCTGACAAAAGAAAATGTGGGTGTGATGCTCCTTGAAGAGCTACAGTCTCATGAAGGGATGTGCTTCATTGAAGACACTCCTCAGCTGAGCTCCTGACTGATCCTCAGGAACTGGCCAATTGTCTTCTTGGTAGATAAGTTATACATTTAGAAAAGAGAAAAACTTTTGAAAGTGAAAAAGCAGATTTTTTTGCAAGGTAAACTACGTGAAGAAGACAGCCATGATCAGAAAGGGTAAAGGAGCACTAGCAGAAGCATATGCAACTGAGGCAGTCATGTGTAGCCTGTCAACTTAGCACTGCCTTCAAAAAAACCCTCTAATCTTTTGTGTGCACACAGTAAAGAACTAGAATATGCAGTCTCAGATATTGGAATACTAGCAGCCCTTCAGAGCAGGCTAGATTTCACAGAAATCACAGCGGGTTAAGTAAAATTCATCTGTCAAAGCAGGAAAAGGAAAATAAATATTCATTTCCACATATCAATGCAAGTAGCTTATAAAGAAGCATATATGAGTTAGTGAGCTTGACATCAACTGAGTGTGTATGTAAAGAGGTATTTCCAGTTCATGGTAGGATGACAGCAATAAGTAGAGTAACTTCTTCATGACAGTTAGATTAGGTCATGAAAGAACTATTCCTAAACCCAGCTGTTCTGGCAGGTAGTCCACCCAATGGAGGAGCTTTATAGCAGGAAAGTTCAATGGAGATAGGTGAGCGATTCCAGAAGGGTGGACTTCAGTGCAGGAAAAAGCAGCACCTGTCTGCTGGCTACTTCACTGCTCTGAATATGCAATTTGTTAAGAAGCATTAGTGTTATCCAAAAGGGTATATTTTCAAAGAGACTTGGTATTCCAGTTTTCTCCCACACTGGATTTTCCCCAGCAGCGAAAACCTCCTAGAGAGAAAACTCTATTTCCTCCTTGAATAATCTTCCACATATAACTTTGTCCCTACGATAGCTAGAAGAAGTGTATTCTGTTTCAGTGATTTGGAAAGCTGAAAACAGTCCACCAGGGCTTTCTTGTCGTACAGGTGTATAATTCTATCTAAATGCAACCCTTTTCTTCATCCAAATAAATGTTGGCCTTCTAATTGCCCAGGGTAAATGAAGGTACAAAACTGGATTCACTAGACCAGGGGTCCTCAAACTACGGCCCGCGGGCCAGATACAGCCCCCTAGGGTCCTCAATCCGGCCCACCGGTATTTACAGACCCCCCTGCCCCCCCTGCCAGGGGTTGGTGGGGGAAACCAAGCAGCCGCAGGTGACTTCCTGCCACTTAATCCGTGCGCTGGCCTCCAGCCCCCAAGCACTGCCGGGACTGGGCTGGGCTGGACCATCTCATTAGCCAAAAGCAGGCCCATAGTTCACATCGAAATATTTTTTGTTTTTGTTGATTACAATTGTTCTTCATTTTAAATATTGCATTCTTTTTCCTGGTTTTTGTGCACTACTACAAATAAAATATGTGCAGTTTGCATAGGAATTCGTTCATTTTTTTCCAAACTATAGTCCGGCCCCCCACAGTGTCTGAGGGACAGGGAACCAGCCCACGACAGTGTCTGAGGCCAGGGAACCGGCCCCCTGTTTAAAAAGTTTGAGGGCCCCTGCACTAGACCTTTCAATCAACCCACCAAGTCTGGCTAGGAGAAAGTTCCATATCATAAAATGTTTCATGTGTCAGAAATTAGTTTGTTTCATATTTGAATGAAATACAGAGTTTTAGATTATTTCTAAAGCAATTTAATCACAATCAGAGCAGGCACAGCTGCAAGCGTTTGCATTGTTGACACAATCACAAGCTTAAATTTATATGTGGATATTTTCAGACTATAGAAAGAAACAAATGAGCTAGCTTACACATCCCAATAGCTCAAACACATTCTCAACAGCAGACTTTGAGTTTCCTTTCCCCACATACTACTGCATTTAGATAAACTTATCATTATCAAGACTACAGTAACACTTTGCCATGCTTTCATTGTACTAGAAAAAATTAGGTGAAGAATTATCAATGTACCAATGAGAATAAATAAAATGAGTGAGAAAAGTGGGTTTACTTCACAAAGGCTTGGAAGTTTTATGGCAAAACATGCTATATTCATTGAGTTTTTCTCCTGTAACCCACATAATTACCAAAACTTAGGAGTTTAGCTAGTGCATGATGACTGCAAGTCTTAGTTTACTGTGTCACCCACACTAGAAAGTTCTGTGAAAGTCTACCGCCTAACTATTTTTTGTAGAGCCACCAGAAACAAGCAAGTAAGGCATAGCAGCTTAATCAGAGAATAGTATATTTCAACAGATGTGTCTCTCTAAATTTCTAGAGATAATTAAAACCATTGGAGTGGCCTGAGTATTCTGTTGGAAATTATTAATAGTAAAAAAATGTGTATTTCTCTACTGTTTGTTACTGGGATAAAGAGCAGGGCTGGATGTGGAGAAAACACACTCATGGTCATGACTATCTCTTATTTATCTTATTGCACAGCTGAACTATTGGCTGTATTTTCATGTAGGCTGTAACAGCCAACCTGACTTTATGAAGGGGAAATCATGCCTGACAAATCTGGTGACCTTCTATGATGGGGATCCTGGACTGGTCAATGGGGCAGAGCAACTGACATCATCTACCTAGACTTACACAAAGCATTTGATACTGTCCCACACAATATCCTTGTCTCCAAACTGGAGAGACATGGGTTTGATGGATGGAACACTCAATGGACAAAGAACTGGCTCTATGGCTGCACGCAAAGAGTTGTGGTTAACAGCTCCAAATGAAGACCAGTGATGCAGGGGTTGGTACAGGAGTCCGTACTGTTCAACATCCTTGTTGGTGACATGGATAGTGGGATCGAGGGCACTCTCAGCAAGTTCACTGATGACAACAAGCTGGAAATTTTCAAGGTCAGGTTGCATAAGGCCTTGAGCAATCTTGTCCAGTAGGAGGTATTACTGCCCATAGTCCCCCCATGGCAGGGGGGCTGGGACTAGGTGATCTTTAAGGTCCCTTCCAACCCTTTAACATTCTATGATTATATGATTCTAGTACTTAGCCATTTCACAGCTGGAGCTGTCTATTCAGATAGACCCATATCTGAGAACATAGAGCAGGCAAAAAAACAAAACCAAAACCCCACATGTTCTAATGCCAGACTGTTCTCTGCATTTAAATGTATAAAGACTCAATGAACACGATTTATGTGATTTATGTAAGCCACACAACTTTCCTTTTCTAAGATGCATCTAATTCTTTGTTCTAATAAAGTTCTACTTCCTCTTTCTTTTTTTCTTCTTTTTTTTCTTCTTTTTTTCTTTTTTGAGAGAGAGAATTGAAAAACATATTTTCTACTATATGGACTATTGAGAGCTAGGTGAGCAATCGTGATTATCAGTCTGGAGGACTGAACAACCCAGCCCTTCTGCCTGTGTACGCCTTGTCCTTGAGTGGTCAGAAAGGAATGCAGCAAGTTATGTGTTGTGGGAGGTTGTTGAAGGATTCAAGGGACCACAGAGGGAAAACATATGCAGGTGGAAGCAACCAATTAGTAGTTCATGTACATAGCTAGAGAACTATAAAGGATGCCTGAAAATAATAAAGCCTGTCTCACTTTGCTAACTCCTCTGGAGTCGTCTGGTGTTTCCACAAGCTCGTCCTCTGACAATGGACAAATAAAAAACAAACTAAATTCTGTGACCTTTTCAAGAATTTCTACCTTTTCTAGAAAAATAAAGTATAAAAAGAAGGATTGTGCTACCAAAAAAACCTGAAAGCCCCGTTGTCTTCCCTGATATCCTCAATGATGGACATTCATGTCAGGTAGAATTATCAAGACTTTACCAGTTTGGTCAAAACAAGTCTTTGTTGTGCCTTTCTCAAGGCTCCGTGACACTGTCAGCTGCACCACAGTCTCACCTTCCTGCATGCAGCCCAATGCTGATTTGGGTCCAGGCAAAGGACCTTTGAGAAGGATATTTGTCTGGTCATGTTTCTCTTCTGCAACAGACAGAGGTGGCTCTTGCCCTGAAAGCATGGGATTCATCACCAGCACAGCTTAATTAAGCCCTGCACTGTTATCTTTAGATGCTTTTATTATTCTTCATATCAATCAAGAGACTGTTCCAGCCCAAAATTATGAATGAGTCATATATGTCATCCTTAATGAGTTTCTTCAGCATTATGGTTGTTTCTCATACTCTTTTGAATCTGTGTGCTCAATGTCTACTCAGAGTTGTATGTAGCCAGCTGGGGAGAGCAATGAGTTGTTCCCTAGGTGTAGAAGGAGCATATAGATTATACGATGCTGGCTAAAGCATAGCTTCCAGCATGACAAGGCCATGGCCTCTGCTCACCGTGAACACAAGAGGGTGCTCATTACTTCGTGGAAAATTTTGCTTTTGGAAATACTGTGTTCCTGTTTTGGAATGGGAGATCTGCAGGGAAATCATCTGCCCTAATGAACTATGAGCTGAGAACTGAAGAGGCATGATGAAGCTAAACAGGTTGAGTGAAACCTCTGAGGGTACTAATCAAATAAGCTTCCTTAACAGTGTTGAAGTTACAGATAGACATTATGCTTTTACTGTTTGCATCCCTTTACCTTCTTTCTTTACCTTCTTTAAGGAGAGTAGCATTAAAAAATTATGCACTGTCATTGTGCTGTTGTAGCATCACTGTGGCAGGAACCAGACGTTTGGATGAAGTTGCTGCAGATTCTCCTGGGTGATACTTCTGCAAAGCCATTGCAGCTCAAAAAAAAAAATGCTGGGGACCCTTCATGCCCCTGGAACTGTCGATGAGATTTTCTACTCCCTTTGGAACCTGGTTCGTTACCTCATTATGACATTATGCTCACCAGGCACAGCTCATGAATCTGCTGATGAGTTCTTGCCTACTGTTTCAAAAATACATCAGAAGCAGGAAATAATGGAGTGTGCCTGGTGTGTCTGTATTTGTTGGGGATGGTTGTGGTTTAACCCAAGCCAGCAACTAAGAACCACCCAGCCACTTGCTCACTCTCCCCCAGCAGGATGAAGAGAATTGAAAGGGTAAAAGCTCAAAAACCCATGGGTTGAAATAAAGACAATTTAACAGGGAAAGCAAAAGCTGTGCACACAAAGTGAAATAAGGAATTCATTCATCACTACTCATGGGCAGGCAGGTATTCAGCAAATTCCAGGAATTCAGCCAATTCCAGGAAAGCAGGGTAACTGTGACTTGGGAAGACAAACGCCATCACTCCAAATTTTCTCCCCTTCCTTTTTCTTCTCGCTACTTTATACACCAAACATGATGTCATATGGTGTAGAACATACATTTGTTCAGCTGGGGTGAGCTATCCCATCCGTGTCCCTGTAATGGGCTCTCTGCAGAAACTGACTAAGAAGAAAGTTGTTTGGCAATGGACCAAGCAACAACAAGAATGGCAGCAACCTTTAATGCCTGCAAGAATGCTTTGATTGAACATGCCCAACTGCACACTCCTAAGCAAGGATATCCTTTTGAACCAGAAGTAATAATGCTAGATGATGAAATCTCATGGGGATTGAGACAGACAACTGGGCCAAAAAATCAGAAAGAACTATAGGATTTTGGTCTAAAGCACTACAAGGCTCTGCTACACATTATACCTGGATGGAAAAACAAATTCTATCTGTAGTTTGGTCAGAAGAGGCAGAGGGGTGTCACTGTATGTAATAGCAGGTTTAAAATGGATGGAGCCCACAGTTGGTAATGGTACATTGGGAGCCTCTGGGTAAGAATCAAGGGGCAAACAAATAATGCAGATATATTGTGAGAATCTGCCATAGACCTCCCAGCCAGGATGATGATGCCAACAAATTATTCTTTGAGGAAATAAAGGACACTTCCAAGTCAACTGACTTTGTCCTTGTGGGGGACTTCAACTTGCCAGAAATTAATGAGGAGAATCGCACAGCTGGTATAATCCAGGCCAGAAGACTCCTAAAAAACCTGGATGACAACTTTATGTAACAGGTCCTAAGGGAGCCAACTTGGAAAGATGTCCTTCTTGATCTGCTGCTTGTCAGCAGAAGGGATCTTGTGAGCGAAGTGGAGGTTGGTGGCAGTGTTGTCCACAGTGTCCATGAAGTGATCGAGTTTAAAATCTCTGTTGACAGGAGGGAAAGTGCCAGCAAAACCTCAACATGAAGAAAGCAGAATTCAGGCTGCCTAGGGAATTAGAAAGTAAGGTCTTCTGGGAAAAATGTTTTTGCAGGTGTTGGAATTTATCAGTGCTGGTCACTTTTCAAACAACTCCTAAGGGCACAGGAGCAGGCAATTTCCAGATGTCAGAAGTCAAGCAGGTGAGTCAGAAGACCAGCTTGGCTGAGCAGGGATCTTCTCTTGGAAATAAGGCACAAAAGGAAGGCTTATGCCCACTGCAAACAAGGTCAAGTAACATGAGAAGAATACACAGATGCCGCTTGCTGCTGTAGGGAGAAAATTCATGCAGCCAAAGCTCAGCTGGATTTGCAGCTGGCCAGAAATGTGGGAGACAATAAAAAGAGTTTTTTCAAATATATTAATGGAAATAGCCAGTATAGAAATATTCTTGGCCTGTTACAGGATGGAGATGGTCACTTCCCAAACAGGGACAAAGACAAGGCAGAGGTTTTCAATGCTTTCTTTGCCTTTGTCTTCATACACGGATAACAGACCAAGAGGGTCTCAAGTACCCTGAGCTGGAGGACCATGACTGCAAGAATGATCAACTCCCAGTCAACCCTGAAATTGTGAGGAATCTGCTACTCCATCTGAATCCCTACAAATCCATGGGGCCTGATGGGATTCATCCCAGAATTCTCAAAGAGCTGTCTGATGTCACTGCAAAACCTCTCTGAGGTTTTGAGCTGTCTTTGGAATCCGGAGAGGACCCAGCTGACTGGAAGATGACGAACATTGTCCAGATTTTCAAAAAGGGCAAGAAGGCCTGTCAGTCTCACTTCAGTTCCTGTTATAAAGTTACAGAGAATTTTCTGGAAAGTATTGAAAAACACCTGAAAGACAATGCAGTCATTGGTCACAGCCAGCACGGCTTCAGGAGAGGAAAGTCCTGCTTATCAAACCTGATTTTCTTTTATGACAAGGTAACCCACACAGTTGATCAGGGGAAGCCAGTTAATGTAATCCTTTTATATTTCAGTAAAACTTTTGATACTGTCTCTCACAGTATCCTCCTGGACAAAATGTCCAGCACACATCTGGATAAACACATCATGTGGTGGGTGAGCAATTGGCTCATGAGTCAAGCACAGAGGGTTATAGTGAATGGGGGAACATCAGACTGGTGATCTGTCACTAGTGGGGTTCCAAAGGGCTCCATCTTAGGTTCTGAGCTCTTCAACATCTTCATAAATGACTTGGATGCAGGACTGGAAGGGATACTAAGCCAGTTGGCAGACAACACAAAACTGAGAGGAGCTGTTGACTCCCACGAAGGCAGGGAGGACCTGCAGAGAGACCTTGACAAACTAAAGGACTGGGTGATCACCAACCATAGAAAGTTCAACACAGGAAAGTGTCAGATTCTGCACCTGGGATGGGGCAACCCTGGATGTTTGTACAGATTGGGAATGAGATGCTAGAAAGCAGTGCCACAGAAAGGGATCTGGGGATGCTGGTTGATGGCAAGATGAATATGATTCAGCAGTGCCCTGGCAGCCAGGAGGGCCAACCGAGCCTGGGAGGGCATCAGGCACAGCATCCCCAGCCGGTCGAGGGAGGGGATTGTTCTGCTCTGCTCTGCACTGGTGTGGCCTCACTTTGAATATTGTGTGCAGTTTTGGGCACTGCAATGTAAAAAAGATACTAAACTATTAGAGAACATCCAAAGGTGGGCCATGGGGGTGAAGGGCCTTGAGGGAAAGCCGTATGAGGAGCAGCTGAGGTCACTTACTGTGTTCAGCCTGGAGGAGACTGAGGGGAGACCTCATTGCAGTCTACAACTTCCTTGTGAGGGGAAGAGGAGGGGCAGACACGGATGTCTTCTCTGTGGTGACAGGACCTAAAGAAATTGCCTGAAGTTGTGCCAGAGAAGGTTTAGGTTGGATACTAGAAAGAGGTTCTTCACTCAGAGGATGGTCGTGCAGTGGAACAGGGCCCCCAGAGAAGTGGTCGCAGCACCAAGCCTGACAAAGTGTTTGGACAATACTCTTGGGCACATGGTGTGACTCTTGGGGAGGGTCCTGTGCAGGGCTACGAGTTGAACTCAGTGACCCTTGTGGGTCCCTTCCAATTCTGCATTTTCTGTGATTCTGTGATTGCAAGAAACTGAAAGAATCACAGGGCAAGGTAGTGTGACTGTACACACCCACTCCCATTAATGGATATGTAACTGATGATTCTGTTTGTGCTCACATGGGAGTGGCCCAGGCAGCCACATATTAGAAACAGAAACATTATTTAATACAACAATTTTTACAGGAAAACTGCATGTAACCACTTCACGTGCCACTCTTCTGGGAACTATGCCCTTTAGTCACGTGTTGGTGCCCGTGGAACCTTCTCTCCCCGGAGAGTTCTCTGCATCTCCTGTGGAGGAAGTGTCCCTTTGTGACAAGTTAACAGAAGAGCACAGGAATGGTGCCTGGTTTACAGACGGGAGTGCTACATACACAGCTATTGGACAGAGATGATGGAGAGCAGTTGTATTTGTTCAGTTCCAGGAATCACACTAAGGTAAATGGGTGTACAGGCATCTAGTCAGTGAACTGAATTGATTGCAGCATCCTTTGCCGTCTTGGAAAGGCAGGCACATTACTCATACACTGGCAATTGAGTTGTATATAAAAGCCTCACAATGTGGTTTACTTTGCTGGACCTGGGAAGATTGGCATGTACAGAAATACCCTATAGGGGCGGCAACAAATTCGGCAACATGTACAAGAACACCCCTTAAAAGTAAGATGTGTCTCAGCCCATCAGAAAGATGACTCACTTGAGTCAGAAAATATTAAGGAAGTAAATTATATGACCTCTGCTGAGGTACCTGCACAAGCTATAAATGTACATGTAGTTTGTGGACATCAATCAGCTCATACTGTACGTACCTGAGACATTACCCCAAACCTCTTTGCCATTACATGTATGTAAGACATTTGCACATATCTGTACTATTTGTACACAGATGCATTTAAGGGAACTACACAGGCCCTGGAGGGAAATAAAGTGGGATCAGTGGCCTTTGACTGCGGCAGGTTAATTACATTGGCCCTTTGCCCTCATCAAGGGATGGTGATATATATTCACTGCTGTGGATACAGTGTCAGGATTGGTCTTTTCTAAACCCACCAAATATGCCAATCAACACAGCACAATTGAAGCATTAGAACAACTCCTTCATCAATACAGACCTTCTCGTCAAATACAGAATGACGAAGGAACACACTTTAGTGCACGTAATGTCCAAAACTGGGTTCAAAGCCTGGGAATAGAGTAGCTATTCCACATTGCCCACCATCCCCAATCTGGATTGAAAGAAAGAATAGGATGCTAAAGGGATAATTGAAGAAGTTAACTAGTACTAACACTTTACAACACTGGACTACACCTTGCTAAAGCAGTTTTTTTGTTAAACAATTGGAATTTTGTTAAAAAATTGGAATATTCACAACCAAACACTCTGTGATCATATTACATCACCTCCAGTACAAAACATTGTGAGGATTGAGGTTCTTCCAGATGGTGTCTCTGCCAAAATATTAACTACAGAATCACGGAACCACAGAATATGCTGAGTTGGAAGGGACCCACAGGGATCACCAAGTCCAGCCGTTAGCCCTGCACAAGACCATCCTCAAAAGTCTACAGGGGAAATGGAATTGTTTCTACCAATGGATTGTGTGGTGGGACCATAGCCTGTTAGTCTACTTATGAAAATTCATGTAATAATGCCTGACAATGCAGTATGATTTTGCACTCCAACTTCTCCCCTTATGCTACATCCTCTGTTAATATCATATTCTCAAGTTCTTGTATTTCAGGCATCTTCAACAAACACCTGGGCCTTATCTAGTGGTGCCATGAACTCACCATCAAATTGAAGTTCAGTCTGAAAAAGCACAAACCATACCTCTTCAACTTCTGTGTGTGCAATCACCCCCCATGTTACCAGACCTGGAGTAATTTTAGCTCAAGGAGCTGGAGCAACAGCATATGTGTTACTGGAAAGAGATGACTCGTATTTTCCTTCCTTATCACAGGTTGGCTCATCATGCTTTGTAGATTTGTATGACATAGAGCAGCTGGAGTATGCCTTCACTAAGGTTTAAATTGGACACTAAAGGCAATTTTTGTCTCACTGAATGTGGAAGTAAGAGTACTACACCTGGGAACCTTACCAGATCAGTTGCTGACGAGCTACCTCCTGTCTCAACACCATGTACACTGCTCTGAGTTTGAATCAGCTGTAATGAGAGGAACATTTGACATTTACAGGACTTCATACGTTGACTGAGGCAACCGATCTGTGGTGCCTTGTTTGCTGAGTGGTTTAAATCCCTGTCAGGAGGACTGGGACATATGCCTTACAGCATTATATGTTTATTCCTTTTGTTGCCTAAAAGCTTGTGGAGGAAAAAAAGACTCTGGGCCAAATTAGGTAGGAGGTAAGATAAGGATACAGGAGGCTTTAATGAGTCCCCAGGCTTCCAGGAATACCATCCATCCCACCCCCGAACACAGCTGTTTACCATTTTTATAATGATTTTCACCCAATCCCCGTCCGGCCACCACCCAGGTTCTGCCCCGACACGCCTGCCGGGAATTGAGTCTGGGGGAGTTTTGGGACCCCCTCTTCCTCATCTTCATCTCCCTCAGGGCACGTGCTGTTCCTGGAGGCCTTCCAGAGCTCTGGGCCTGAAGGTTGTTGTGTCTATGGCAATATCTTCTTGTGCAGATTTTAGGGTGTTCTCTACGATTCTACCTTGAAAATGAGACTAAACAGGCTGACACTGTAATGAATTAAATGTAAAATTGTAATTTTTTTTCTACTATTTTCTGTATGTTTTCCTTTTTGTAATGAAAAGACT
>JAWWLV010000100.1:10947455-10960773 GCA_035041135.1 Platyrinchus mystaceus | reverse complement strand
CCCCAAAGGGGCTCTGGCCCCTAGCTCCTCGTGGCTTAGAACATGGCTACTCCTCCAACATGACAAACTGTAACTTCTCTTCTTTTCTGGTTTTGGGTGATATGTTTATATTTTGCAGGAGCGCTGATTGGATTAATTCTAAGGGTCACCACCCCCTGGGGGTTACTATTTTTCTCAGTTTCAGGGGGAAAACTGTTTTCCCCCACCACAGAAGGGACCTCTGGAGATCATCTAATACAACTCCCCTGCCCAGACAGGGTCACCAGGAGCAGGTGACACAAGAATGTGTCCAGGTGGGTTTGAAATGTCTCCAGACAGGGAGACTCCACACCCTCCCTGGGCAGCTGTTCCAGGCTCTGCCACCTCCATGGAAAGAAGTCCTTCCTCATGTTGAGGTGGAACTCATTGTGGTTTAGTTTATGGCCATTGCTCCTTGTCCTGTCTCTGGTCACTTCTGAAAAGAGTCTGGCACCATCCTCTTGACTTTATTAGTCTGTTTCCCAATCAGTCCAACCAAGGACTCTCCAGCTGATGGAGCACTCATCATCTATACCAAACCAGAGATGTTTATTGACAGACTCCTCAAGAAGGTTGCCCTTGGAGCTCCATGAAGTCACAGGTGGTTCTACCACTACCCAGAAGTTACCAGACCACAGTCTCACTCGTTTTGGTGCTCTTAGTTGTGGTCTTGGCCATCAGAACACCTTGTGGGTCATCTCCTTGAGAAGATTGGTCTCAAAACTTGATACCAATAATACAACAAGAGATTGTGGAAGGTCAAGGGTTCCTGAGAACAGGTGGGCTTGACTTCTACCATCTTCCTCTCTGGGATTTCAGCAAGGGTCTTTTCCACCAGATCTCCTTTTCCTTCTCTTCCTTCTCCTCCTCTGTAACTCTGAGATTCAATTCCCTGCCATTGGCTCTGCCCCCACAAGCACTCTGACCTCAGAATACTGATGTTGATAATATGGCCAGAGGTTGGAAGGTCAAGGGGAGCCTTGATTTCCACTGTCTTTTTCACTACAGTTTCAGCAAGGTATTTCTCTACTAATTCTGCTTATCCTTATCCTCCTCCTCTGTAGCTCTGAGTCTTAGCTGCTGCCACTTGGCCCTGCTCCAGTGCCTGAATAAAGTCAAGAAGACAGTGTCAGACTCCTTTCAGTGGCTGGTCACAGGTGTCATCTGCACAGAGGAACCATTCAAGATCTCCATCCACTACCTGAAAAGACACAACAGTAGAGGTCTACCTGAGGACACAGTGGGAGCTGGGACCTGTCACTGACACAAGCAGTCCCAGCACCCCCAGGCCATGCTGAAGTTCTTCTGAAGTGCTGGAGAAGATCCATTCATGTGAAATATGGGGATCCTGCCAGATTCATCCCATCTGTCCAGGTGCTGCCCTCAGCACCACTCGGTAGAGATGAAGAATGAGTGTTTGGGGCTGTGGAATGGGCTCTTGCTGAAAATTTCTTTGCAGAAAATCATGGAAGCCTTAAATGGCTTGGGTTGGAAGGGATGCTTGAAGGTCATCCCATAGTCAGGGACATCTCCAACTAGACTAGGCTGCTCAAGGCCCTTGTCTTCAGCAGTTTCCAAGGATGGGTCATCTCCCACCCTTCATAGAATCATGGAATGGTTTGTATTGAAATTGAAACCAATTTATATGTCATCTAGACCTGCAACCCTGACACGGTTAGATGTCTTCAACTAGGTAAGGTTTCTCCAACCTTCTTCCAAGTCCTTAACCTCCTTCCAAGTGTTCTTAAACACTTCCAATCATATACAAATAAAGATATTTGGGTTGGAAAGGACCTTTCCAAGGTCATCTTGTCCAACCCCTGGCAATGGTCAGGGACAACTCCAAACACACCAGGTTGCTCCAAACCTTATCCAGTCTGACTAAATCTAGTCACAATTCACATTTTCTGGATATTGAAGTCACAAACGTGACTGAAGGCAAACAACCTTTTCTTCTTTTTTTAAAGTTTTTTGTCCTCCCTTTTTATCTGTGCCCATTATAATACTTTCCACTTTTAAACATCTTTTATAGGAAAAAAAGTTAGATCCCAGAGCAAGGAAAAACAAGATGTGTTGTGATTTCTGTGTCTGTTTCTGAAACTCTTGTTTGCTCTGTGCACTGTTTGCTTAGGCAAGAAACACAACATAAATCTGCAAAGTGGGCTGTAAATTAATGAGCCATCAGGGCAAACCTGTAACAGTCCTTTACAGGGTAAAGTAAGAGCTGTTTAATTGTATGCAATAAATAGCACCACATCAATAATTTATAGTAATCAGTTAACTTGATAGACTTTGTCTTTCATGTTCATGAGGTGTGTCTTATTGAGGGTTATGGTGAGCTTGCTTCGTGTTGCATTTTATATCAACACTGGAAGGGGGTTCATTCAAATACAAGGTGCCTCACACTGAAAGGTCTGGATGTAGTTTTTTCCTTCCTTTCCTTGTCATCTAAACTGTGAGGCTCCTTAATGGGGTAATAGTCATTACTCACAAAGCAATCAGAAAAAAAAATTCCAGCAGCAGCTCACTGTAGCTTTACATCTCATGCGAGAGATATCTGTTCAGGAAATTAAAGTTGAAACCACTGGTAATGCATTAGGAATCTTATCTTTTCAGAGTCACTTTATCTCAGAGTCTCTGTGGAAATACTTCAAGAATATTTTCACAGGAACAGCATCAGGCTTTTGGAGAGAGATTGTTTAGACCATCAATACCCACTGAGCTTTCTCGGAGCTGTTGGAGAGGAAGACATATCAAAATGCTGTGATGGAGAGCAATGGCTCTTTTTAATCTTTGTTTCAAACAATATAAGTTACTGATGCAGAGTCTGGTTTCTTGGTATACCATCT
The DNA here is from genome assembly GCA_035041135.1 of Platyrinchus mystaceus. NCBI lineage: Eukaryota > Metazoa > Chordata > Aves > Passeriformes > Tyrannidae > Platyrinchus > Platyrinchus mystaceus. The sequence continues at coordinate 10,957,906 of JAWWLV010000100.1, read as the reverse complement.
GCACTAGGCATTACTTCGATGACTAAGGTAGGAATCCTGATTTCTCCAAATTGGATGTTTCTTTTTAGACTGTTGTTGATTTGAATGTATTTATTATTTTACACATACAATTCATTTGGAGTTTAACACACAATTAAAAATTAATGATACTGCAAGTGGGTTTTTGGTGTCCAAGTGTGAGCTTTTGTCATGCTTGCTTTAGTATGCTGTTGCTACACCCAAAGTCATGCTATGCTAAAAGTCATGAATCAAATGTCTCCTTGCTAGTAACAGGGAAGTCAGATGCTTCTAATGCACTATATTCTGCGATATGGTTTAGTGTCAATGGGGGCTGGACGAGGGAGAAGGTTTCATGCTGACAGAGAGTAAATTCAGATTAGATATAAGGAAAATCCTTCCCTCTGAGGGTGGTGCGGCCCTGGCACAGGTTGCTCAGAGAAGCTGGGACTGCCCCACTCCTGGAAGTGTCCAAGGCCATGTTGGAGCAACCTGGTCTAGTGGAAGGTGCCACTGCCCATGGCAGGGGGTGGAACAAGATGACTTTTAGGGTCCCTTGCAAAACAAACCATTATATGAGAAACAACTACATTTTAACCCAGAAGGAAGACATTTATTGTATTAAAGAATGTCTTTCAAATTTGATTTCTTCTTTCCTACTTTATAACAGGACCTGTACCCAGAAACTTCACCTATTTGATCTTTTGCACTTCCCAGCATAGAAGTAAAGAAATTATAAATGCAAAAGATTTTTTTTAAGAAATAAAATTAAAACAAATTATGAGAAAGTGACACTGACAACTTTTAATAAAATAGTATCCAGAAAACCTCAGACAAAATGATGCGCATCTGGTTTTTATCCAACATTGCAAATATCTTATTACAAATGTGTCTTCACTTTCTCACTAATGCTCTGTGCTCTCTTACAAGAGAACTTCTTGAATAGAACCCCAAATTAGCTAGCATTTAGGAATAAATACCATAGTTTCAGACTGAACATGATGTGCCTTCTAGATCTCTTTGGAGAACTCTTTCTTTTTTTTTCCCCAACTCTTGAATAGAGACAATAAATAAATAAATTAAAAAGACACAAACAAACAAGAAAAGCAAACCAAACTCCCCTTGATTTACCATATTTTTCCCTCAGAATCAGACAGGATTAAAGGCAACTTATTTCAGCTTTTTTAATCAGCTCAACTGTCAAAAGCTCAATTTGATAATTAGGAATATGGATCCAATAAAGCCATATAATTCAGTAACTCCTGTTAATTATCCCTCACTTTTTCCATCACTTTACATCCAAAGTTAATGGTATTTATGTAGCTCTGATCAGCACCATCATCAATGTCTTATGATCATTTTCCTATTTTGGACGTGAACTGTGGCAGACTCTTAACATAGGATATGGCACAATTACTTAGAATGTTACACTGACCATAAGCAGCTTTCAAGCTAATTTTAGTCATCCATAAATTCCTCAGCTAGAGCAAAGCTCAGATTCATAATGCAAGAACACTTGGTCTGCTAAAGACAGGAATTAGACCAGATACTGCATAAATCAACATAGTTCCCTGAGATAAATGAAAATAAGACAGTTTGCTCCAGCTGAGAATGTGGCTTAGTAACCTTGAGAATTTTTAAGAACAAAACAAAACAAGGAAAGAAAAAATAGAAATAAAAAATAAGAATCAAAAACGAACTACCCCACACCCCAGACAGTTGATATAGAAAAATACAGCTGCATCTGACCCAGAGGATGTATGCGTCTCTCAAACAGCTTTTATAAATCTTATAGCTAGGAGACAGTGGCTTTATTGACCAGGTTAGCAATTCTGTATACTGAAAAAAGCATTTGCAATAATATAAATGAAAGGAAAAGGATTTTTTTTTTCCTTAGGAATATAAATGGATTTTCAGAAGCAGAAAAATGCAATGAAAAGGAGAAAATGTGTGGGAGAAGGTGGAGTGATAGAGGGAAAATGTGTTAGCACAAATTAATCAGAAATAAGAGAACTCCTTATGGACTGGAACTGAAACATCAAAAAGCCATCAGACCAGGAGAGACCTAGGGATGAACACAAGGAGGGATGTACTGAGAATCCTAACTGAAGAAGAATTTAGCTGTTGTGGTTTGCACAGGCTAGAAAAACAAACAAACAAAAAACCCAAACAAACAAAAAAATCTCAAACAAACAAAAACAGAAAAAGAAAATTTAGTAATAACTATGATGCTTTTTTTGAATAGAGATTTTTAGGGTACCAGATGTGACTATAGATCACTGTGCACATATCAATATTTTAGTGTTGAGGAATAGATCAGGTGCAGGCAGCTGAGTTTGCAAGTGCAAAATCCTGGTTGAAATGCTGATCAAGCTCTGGGTGGGAGTTTGAGACAAGGGACTGTAAACTGCCAACCCTTTGCATAACAAAGGGCTTCCCTAACAATAGGAAGAACTTCATTTAATCTGACGAGCAACATCTGTAAGCAGTCAAATATGAAATCTACTATCCTACATGTTTATACAAAAGGTGAGAAGACAGAGGAAAGCTCACTAAAACTATGCCAGTGCTTACTGGACATAAGTGTGAGATTTCACACACAGTAATTTATAAAAAAACAACATGTAGTGAAGTAGGACACAGAGGAGAGGGAAAGGGAAAGTATTCCAGAAAGTTCTGTAGTGGTAGCTTATGAACATAGTATAAAAAGCTTTATTTTTCAGCTCTACATTAAAGAATAGCACCTGAGGAGACGTGAGGATACTTGTAGTCACTTCATTTATTTTCTATTACCAGAACACGAGTTTTTTTATAACCTCTTAAAGGGCAGCCCATATATATTGTGCAAAGCACATCTCAGGGAGAAATACAACATAAAATCAATTTGTGTATTTCTCTGTCTTCATCCCCTTTCAGTAATGAACCCTATTAAAAAAAAAAAAAAAAAAAAAAAAGAAAAAAAAAGAAAAAAGGATGTAACTCAGCCTGAATTAGCACTCCCCCACAGATGTTGACCTGCACGTACGTGTTCTATGCAGTACAGTTATCTCACACTCTGTAGCCCTGCAACATGCTCATACTTGCAGAGTAAAAGACGAGTAGAAGTCTTGATATCTTAAACTCTCTTCACTGTATGTCTGTGCTTTTTCTGTCCTTAACCTATGAGAGCCCTCCCGGGCAGACACAGCTCTTTTGATCTGACACACTAAACTACCTGGCATAAATAGTCCTCCACTGTTTTAAGATGTCACCTGCCTTGGAATTTTCCATATATTCTGATATTTACTCTTGGCTATATGGGCAAGCTGTTCAGACAGGGGAAAAGTGGGTCTGTAAATGCACTTATAAATCCTTTATACTAAAAAAAAATAATAAAAGAAAAAATAAGGAAAGTTAAGTGCATAACTACAGTAATAACGGATCATGAAGGATCATGAAAATAAAGAAAATGTAGGTAGAAAATTAATTCTTTGACCATGAATACACACTGAAACACATAATAAAATGTACAAAATATATAACTGTAATACGGAAATAATAATATGTATTGAAGATACATCTATTGGGCTATTGTGCAGAACAGTGTCAGAACCAACCTCCTTGTTCATCTGAAAGAAAAAGCACATAGCTTTAAAAAAATTTGCCAAAGACATTAAAATAAGAGATGCCTGAATGAGCAACTGTGATGGGTCTAGTCATGCAGTAGTCCTAGAGGAACAAGACCTTGTGTGAGAACACAAGATTACTAAACTTGTAGACAATGAAATGGTACTTCACATGGCAGATTGCAAAGATATTTTGTCAGTTAGAGGCCACATGCATTGCTACAAAGGCTAAGGGTGATCTCTTCTCAGGACACATTCCAAACTATTACAATTTACAGGAATTAAAATAGTATAAAATAATGTGTCAATTTCCTGAATTTGTGGAGTCTTCTTGTGAGCAAGGTGGTGGAGTAATGTTACTAACAATAGGCTAACCTTTAGTCAAAATTCAGTAGATTCTAAAACATCCATGAGTTGATGTTCGAAAACAGTTTGGTCACATTTATTTCTTGCTATTTCATTTTTAGGTCATGTGGAGAAGTTGGCAAAATTGAAGGAAATACTGCTGAAGGAGAAATTGTTAAAAAAAGGAGATATTGTTAAAGCCTTCTTAGAGAAACTGGAAGGAGGCAGCACAGCTGCAACAATGGAGTGTGGAAGCAGAACACTAAATAATTTGTCTGGTTTTAGGAACCTGAGTGGCTACACCAGGTACGAAAACTTGAGCCGAGAGAATAGAGCCCTCGTGGTGGTGTTCCTACAAGGCTGTCAGCCATTTCTGGCTGTTCTGCAGTGGATTTTTGAATAATTGAAGGTAGAAAGTGCATGGTTCAGCTCCTAGCCTTCACATTGCCTGAACTGACATAATGAAACATCCCCCTGGAGAGACTGGAGGGAGTTAGGAAAGCACACTGCTCCCCATGCCTGCTTGCAATTTTTCTATCTCAAGGGCTTTGCACAGGTGATTTACAGTACATTATGCACACATTGTGTCAGGGCTGTGAGACTCCAAACGATATTATGCTTCATAAGCTGCACTGCAACAAGCAATCAAAGATGTTAAGTCATCCATTTTAGAGCAGATTTATAGAGATATAGTCAAGTTCTTGAATTAAGCTCCTTGCACTACAGTTTGAAGATAACACAACATGCACATGAAAAATGTAATATAATGGGACACATAGTTATGGGCATTTCAGACACTGGCATGTGTTTGTTTGCAAGTGATATGAGGAATAAAGTCATATGGGGAAAGCTTTACTCCAACAGTGGACACAAGGACAATTGGTCAAGAGGACCCAAGAGGGATAGCTTTCCTATTCCCCTTGATAAAGTGACCTGGACAATTTTTCAGGTCTTGTTAACTTGGTCAGCAAGAGAAGAGGTTAATGTTACAGAAATCTTACACATTTTATTTCAGGAACATCCTTTCTTTGTATGCACTAACTTTGGCCAGTGCATCCAAAGTGTGTTTTGCAACATATACAGTTGTAGAGGACAAATCTTGCCTGCCCGTCACTTGTACGGGATCAGCTTCAGTGTAGCCCAAGAACATTGAAAAAAAAATCAGATTCAGGAATGGGGGAACATCAGTGTTACCTATGACAGCTATCAATTTTAAAATGTTTACTTCCTAAGGCAGCTTCCAATGAGGAAAGTGCAGACATGGTTCAGGAATCAGAGTCTACACAAGCAAACAGAAAAACTGATCTAAGGCAACAGTCACCCTCACAGCCAGCTGTTACTGGAGTTTAAAATTTAAATCTTAGACTTGTTCAGGCAGGCTTTAATAAGCAGATGCTCTGGGAACACTCCAGCTGCCTAACATGGGCATTTGGTGTCACTGTAGATGTTGCAGAGGCAAACTTTCATGCAGGGATAGCAGATAATTTCTGCAACCTCAGGGTTACATCAAACTACCTAAAATAGGACTTCATACCTGTGTTTAAACATCAAAATCCCGTGCAAGCAGGACTTGCAGAAAAAGCCTCATATAAAATCTTTCTCAGCAAGTTATTTCAGTCTTTCTTTTTTTTTTTTTAACTTAGCAGTGAACTTTAATGAGAGAAGAGACAAATGCAAGATTAAGAAATATAATCAGATAACGTGTTTAAATAATAACTTATAAAGTGGCATGACAAAAGAAAAGACTTGGAGCATCTAATTTTATTGTTGAGGTAATTGAAGGCTGAAGAAGCACTGGGAATTATAATACAGGTTTGCAGCTATTATGAATCTCAATTCAAATGTGTTTTCAACTGACACTTTTTTTCCATAATTCAGATATTTCAATTTCTTTAAAATAACATTAATTTGAATTGGTTTTGTCAAAGAAATCCAAGTTTGTGATGAGAACTTTCAACATCCAAGTTTGTGATGTACTTCAACATACAAAGAATTGTAGAATAAATAATAAACTTATCTATGCATATATATGTGTGAATTCATATTTATGTAACATACATATATGCATATATATACTTTCTCTCATTATGTATTATTCATTATTAATATAGTATTCATATATATAAATATATAGCCTTGCATGTGTAATTATGTGGGTTTGAGATTCTCATCCATGAAAAATGAAATTTATTTACAAATCTGGTGACATTATACCACAGAATATCTGGCTGAATGAACATTGCTGTCTGCCTGCCATTTTTTATTACAGCTGTCTGGTACACAAAAATATGTATGTAACCTGAGCCAGTGAAAGGCTGGCTCTCTCCAGCCGAATTTGTGTTGGCAGCATACTTCAAATTCTGAGCTGAATTAATTTCTGTAGGAGACTTGTTAATCTGACTGCCTCAATTGATAAAGCCAAAACTGTTCTAGCAAGTGCCACTCTGACTTGCATCATTGTAGACCCCAAATCATGTTCTCTCAGATATCACGAGCACAGGAGGTTTACACTGCAGCTTCCATGGAAGTGTAAAAGAGCTTTAACATAAGTGTAGTTGAGGTAGCACAGTTTAAAGGGATCTCAGTGTGAATATCACTCGGATGTAAAATTTATATATTCTTGTTCATGATTGAATTTTTCTTTTTTCCACTGCTTATACTTCCTGTTCAATCCATGAGCTTTGTTTAGTTTTTTCTTCATCATGCAAAATGAATGTGCTTAGAACACAAGCAACACAGATATTCCTAAAGGAATTTGGACTAAAGTCGTATGGGAGAAGACTGAGACTGAGGAACTCAAAAAAAGATTTAAGATTTGTGTTTAGATGTGCTTAAAGCAAAATTTTAGTGGTATTTACAGGGTTTGTTCTATTTTATTCCTTTCCTCACCTACTATGATACTTTGTTCACAATCTCTATTTTGACACCAATATATTCTGACAGCTTTAAAAAAAAAATCATAAGCACTGAAGGACTGTCAATCCTTTCTTGCTCAACAATATCTCCGGGAATTGCTGTGTGATAGGTAACAAACTACCTGAACATCTCACATGTCTACTCCCTTTAAACCATGAAATCAAAAGAATGTGATGGATTTGATTTCGTTTTTTGCTTTTGCTAATATGTAAGAAAACTACCTAAACAGTGCTCCTCAAGGTTTGTGTGGGAACATATTTGCTTTGTCCAAAGATCACATATTTAATTCATTTTTTACTTTGTAAATTCTCACATTATCTCTGCCCTGTTCTTTACAATATTCTAACCACATTACTCTTTCAGAATATCTGTTCTTACCAACACAGATACTGTTTCATTTTCCTCTCCTTGTACTTCATTAATGCTTATTAACATCAACTGCTGCTTCTCATTTACAATAAAAACTTTGTTTTCTTATTTCACCTATGACATTCCCAGGACCTGCCTCTGTCTAGCATCTCATACTTTCTTGAAAATATTTCTTCAGAGCCTATGCAGCAATGGATTTTACTTGGAATTTTAACATCCATGCAGCAACTTACACAGTCATTTTCATTTGGTTTGATTCTCTTTTCATGAAGAATTTCACTTACAGTTAATTTCTGATGCTTTGATGAAGTACTTTAATTTTATTAAATACTTAATGGCATAATTTACTTCCTGTTCTCTCTTTTATGTTGAGGACCACAACAAATGGAAATACATGGGGCAAACACAAGGCATTGACTCAAAGGTTAAAAAAAAAAAACAAACAAACCAAAAATTTGAAAGTGTTTATTGTCCTCTTTTAGACCAATTTTTTGTTTTTAGGATGATTCAATTGACATTCAACAGCAGGACTCACCATCATGACTTCAGTCCTTTAAGAGGATCAATACCTTCCACTTAATATCAGTAGAAAACTTGTGAACTTAATACCTCAGCGGGGACACTTAGGTTTATAAATGTATAAACTAATTGGCAGTGAATTTTGTGATAAGGAGTTAAGTGATAAAAGTTTCCATAGAGCAGGGGTCCTCAAACTACAGCCCGCAGGCCAGATACGGTCCGCCAGGCTCCCCAATACGGCCCGCGACACCCCCCCCCCCGCACCCCCAAACTCCGGTGAGCTGGTGGTCCCGGTCCTGGCCACGGCATCTGCTGAGCTGGCAACCTCGATTTCCGTGGCAGTCACAGCCCCAGCCCCCGCAGCCGCTGGGACCAGTCTTTGCAGGGGCGGCGGCGCGGCCCCGTGCCGGCTGCGGCAGTGGCGGCGGCGGCACGGCCCCGTCCCGGCCGCGGCGACAGCCCCCCCCCGTCCCAGCCGCAGACCTGTAGAGGGCTTTGTTCCCTGCTTCCCTGCAGAGTGTTTACTTCTGCCGCTTCTGGCTCTGAGCCAGAGACTGCTTCAGGTCGGTGTGTGATGTTGATTTTGTTTTGTTTTGTTTTTGTTTTGTTGGGGTTTTTCGTGGGTTTTTTGTTGGTTTTTTTTTTTTTTTAGTCGCACAGCCCGCAACAGTGTCTGACTGGCCCCCTGTTTAAAAAGTTTGAGGACCCCTGCCATAGAGGGAAGGACAACAGTGAACATTTTTGCTATCTTTAAAATCTATCCATTTGTTTCTCAGTGTGGGCCTTCAGGATGTATTCAATTCCTCTGAAAATACTTAAACCATTAAAATGTAAATGAAAATTAAAATTGAAGCTCCTAGCAAAGGGGGGGTGAATCAACAGAAATTACTCACTGAATTCAGTAAAACATAATACAGCCTGAAGTGAAATTATCCAGCAGAAAGTATTAGGTCACAGGGTACTTAAAGTAACTGTTTTCAGTCCTTTTCCATTTGGCTGTAGGAAACTGGGGAAATACTTTGTAGCAATTGTAGTTTAAAATTACAACAGCTACAATGCAATTTTTTTTATAAACTGATAATTTTTTCCTTGAAAATTTTCAGGAAGTCACTGTTTTTCTCACCCTCAACATCTCCAGATTAGTCACTCTCAGAAGCTTCTCCAGGACTTCATTTTTCTCACCCTTACAGAAGAGCCTCTAATTCCTGGACCAAAACCCCATTTCAATACATTTCTTCTTGGATTAACACCATATTTTTGCTTAAAAAGTTGTCTCCCTTGTTTAATCACTCCAGAAATCATTTTCTCCTATAGCTCCATAGCAATTCACATGAAAATTCACCACTGCTTTGCACAAATTGATTATATTTTTCAGTTGTAAGCATCTGATGATTCATTTGCATTTTTAGAATCATTTCACATTATTGGATCTCAGTTGTCAGTTAAAACATATGGATATCTTCCTATCTCCCTTGTTTCCAGCTGATATACTTGAACTTTATAAAATAAATCACATACTTCCTCTATTTTGCAGTCAACATGACTTGGGTGGATAAGAAATATAATCTTTTCAAGGATGAACTCTGAACATTTTGGATAAAAATAGGATTGGCTTATTCTTTCCACTGAGTTTACTCTCTTTTGTCTATTTAGAACAAGTCTCTGAATGGGATTTTAATGTGTTTTAAGAATATGCCCAGAAGAGAATTTGTTCTGTAATGCATTTGTAGCAAACTTTCCTCTTTAAATGCCACTCCTCCTGCACACAGAATAAGAGTAAAACATTTGTTGAGCAGCAGCATAGTCACTATTATTCTCTCTATCTTCCACCTCTATCCACCTCTGTATCATTTCTAAATATAATGATATTTAGAAAAATCTAAATATCATTCAGAGTGATAAACCCTTGATGAGAATTGAGAAAGCCTATAACCTGGGACTACAGCATACTCCTGAATTGTGTTGGTTCTTTGTCCTAAGACAAATAGTTTTCAATAGGCTCAGTTTAGTTCTCCATTGCGCTCCATGTTCTAGAGTCATTACTGTCATGAGAGATGTAAGATTTTTTTTTTCTTAGTATAAATGACTATGATCTCTCTTGGACAGTGAAAAATTACCCTGTGTCTGTGTAATACATTTTTGTCTTTTTATTATTTTAATACTTGGGAAGTACTACATAACAGACTCACATCAGCAAGTGTCCAGTGATATACTTGGTTTCAAGGCAAGTTTTTCATCTTCGATGAAAACAAGAAGTAATGTTTCAGCAATCTTAAAAACTTCAATGAAATCACTGGTCTGGTAAATGAGGATACAACAGTGGATACTATCTCCCTAAACTTCAGGAAGACCTCTGACACTGTCACCCGTAAGATCCCATAAGATCAACACAGAGAAGATGTTGATGTATGGGCTGGATAAGCAGACAGTGAGGTGGATTGAAAACTGTCTGAATGGCTGGGCTGAGAAATTTAGATGAGGGGATTGAGTTCACTATTAGTAAATTTGCAGATGACACCATGCTGGGGGGAAGCGTCAATCAGCTGGAAGGCAGGAGGACTCTGCAGAGGGACCTGGACAGACTGGAGAGTTGGGCTGATTCCAACAGGATGAGTGCTGGGTTCTGCACTTTGGCCACAACAACCCCTGCAGCGCTACAGGCTGGGGACAGAGTGGCTGGAGAGCAGCCAGGCAGAAAGG
>JAWWLV010000100.1:10932358-10947400 GCA_035041135.1 Platyrinchus mystaceus | reverse complement strand
TAGCCAGGTGGGGGTTGGTCTCTTTTCCCAGGCAGCTATCAGTAAGACAAGAGGGCATGGTCTCAAGCTCTGCCAGGTGAGATTTGGGTTAGATGTTAGTAAGAAGTTCTTTACAGAGAGGGTAATCAGGCATTGGAATGGGCTGCCCAGGGAGGTGGTGGATTCTCTGTCCCGGGAGGCTTTTAGGAAGAGACTGGACGTGGCACTTAGTGCCATGGTCTGTGGTGATAGTGGATCAAGGGTTGGACATGATGATCTTAGAGGTCCTTTCCAACCTATCTGATTCTATGATTCTATTATTCAATAGCACTTCTTAGTGAGCCTGTTCAAAATTATTTTCTTATTTATGATTAATTTGAATTTTCATATAATTTGAGGTCAAATGAAACAGTATGTTGAGTGAATTACCTTCAAAATTTACCAATTTTTAATAGGAATAATTCATCAATTTATTCATTAACATCCTTGTCTTTAGCACATTCTCACTGTTTGTAATATTTTCCCTAACCTAGAACATCATGTTTCATGTTTCAGATTTACAGTAACACACAAACACCAAGGTGAGGATTTTCCTTTGTTAGGTAACTTAGTGAGTTAACTGGCTATTTTTTAAGAGATAATTATCCATTTCTTCCAGTGGATTTAGTGTCCTTTTGGCCAGATAGTGCAGGAAGTGTAGAAGTCATAGTGAGAATACTCTGGAAACTAAATTGCCTGTCGCATGGAACATTTTTTTCAGTTGCATAAAAGCAAGGACACACAGTCAGGATTATTTGGCCATTTTGATTTCAGAGCTGGACAGGCCAAAGAATCTGAAATTTGTTATGTCTTTAAACTATGCACTCATCAATTTGCATGTATCCATGACCTGCCAGATGCAGTGCTCCAGTTGATTCCAATATAAACACTGTTAATGTACTGTGAAATGATTCTCCTGAAGCAGCATAAACATTTAGTCTTTTCATTAGACTAGTGAGTTTTAAATTACCATGTTTAAAATGCAATACAAGACTGTATTAACAAATTAGGTGAAGAAGAATTAAGTAATTCTATAAAATTGAATAAAAGGTTGACCTTGAAAGTTCTTGACTTCATCAAGTAACTAACAGATATTAGGCCAAGAAGATGTTTTTAATTTAGAAGCCCAGCTTCTATTCCAGGAATACTATTTTTAATATTTCAATATGGATAATGTTGTAAATCATTCTCTGTGTAACTGTCAGACAAAGATTCTTTTCCCTAAAGAAAGGCACAAACCTGCAATTTCATTTGCATCCCTGACACTCAATCATCAATTTTGTCAGATGTCTAATTTTCAAAGACTCTATTTTTTTTTGAATCAATGGCAAGACATCCAACATTCCTAAAGAACATTGCTTTGATACACCTGATTTACAACATGTCAGTTAGTTAAACTTTAGAAACATATAATTTTGGTGATCATGAGAAGTAATGGAAAAAATAGGGGTGGAGATGAAGTTTTTTCTGAATTTTATGTCTGTTGCCAGGGCAACCACTTAGTCAACATCTCTATAGATTATGTTCAGTGTAGTTGCCTCGTTTTAAGTATGATGGACCCAGGTAACAACAGGTTTAAACACACAAAGGAATGAATCTAAGATCTGAATCTAAATTGTCACTTTATTTCTGAGAAGGAACAGTCCTCTTTGTATGGGTGGGTTGTTGTTTTGTTTGAGTGTGGGGGTTTTTTTATTGATTGATTTTTTGGGTTTTTTGGGGGGGTTTGGGAAGGATGGGAAGGTGTTAGGGTTATTTTGGTTGTTAGGTTGATTTGGGTTTTTTTCTAAACTGTGCTGAAAAGAAATTGAAAATTTGTTTACAAGACAGAGGAAACTTAAAGTCAAAGTCAAAAGCAAATTCTTATTGCATGGGACATAGCTTTAGCTGTGTGATATCCATGGAACCTCAATTCCTCAGCATGCAAATAACTTGGATAGACAGATACAGGTTATTGCTCCTTCTGAATTAATCACATGTAGCCACATGAGGTAATGGGGCTGCTGTGGAATGAATGCTCTGTGAGAAACAGCATCACCTTAAATTAGTAGAATGTGTGTGTAAATCTATAAAAGAACAAATCTATTGTATTTTTATCACCATTTTACAGTGTTCAGTGTCACCAGTGACAGTAAAGTTTCAATGTTTAAGCATTATAGAATTGACAAAGAAGAACAAATGCTTGGATGTAAACTTCCAAGCTGCAGAAGAGGCAGATTTGGCACATCACATATCAAAAGAACCAAGTTAAATAACTCTGTGGGAAGACTCTTGCTAGGTCTATAAAGAAAAAAATCTATGAAAAGAAAAAAAAAAAAGAATAATTTAAAAGCCTCTATCTTTTACTGACCAGTTGCATGGTAATATAAAATATAGCTGTAATATCTTGGGAGTACAGTATAAAGAAGTTATTTGTGAAAGTTAAGCTGATGTATCACCTAGAAGAAAAAGCTGTTATTAACTACAATAGGGTGTTATCTATCACTGAAGCAAACTTTCAAATGCTCACACTGACCACTGTCAATCTGACAGGAGAGAGCTTTCTGAGAGCTGTGATTCATTTCAGTGCCAATTAGACCCTTGCTGTCCCAATAACCTGGGAAACCAAAAGTTGTTCCCAAATTTTGAGTGATGAAGTGAGTGGTGTTTTGGATTACTTCAAAATGTGGTTTCTCTGATATCAGGGAGCCTCATATAAATTATGGATCACGCTGAGGTGCACAGATAAGGCAAATTATTGGACTGATAGTTACATAGGACCAGTATAATTTATGGGATTGCATCTTACAGAAAGACACCACAAAAAGAACCAGTTTGAGAAAAAAAAGACATCCAATTTTTCATTTAAATATGTAAAGAGGAATTTTTCATTAAGCTGTCATGAGATCCATTGGACAGTGTCTATAGTAAAGATGAAGGAATTCTATGATTAATGATGGAACTTTCTGGCAGCATTAATAGATAACAGTAGAATAAAGTCCTGACAGCAGAAAGTCCTCTTGTTTGCAGCCTTTTATCCCACCTGTCAATGAAATACATATTTACTTTGTATGTATTAATCTTGGTTATGATTTAGAAATGTAAGTTATATGTGAAACACTTTCAAGTGTACTATTTGAGGTATTTTTAGGAGCAGATTGTGTCAGTATTTAGACCACCTTTTATATTTTTCTTGTTCTAGTGATAGCAAGAGAAAACCTTTTCTTCAGTTTTGGGTTTCTTTATCTGTGATTCTGTTTTACTGGTATTAGCTTTACAGTATACTTATTTGAAAGTTATTCCAATGTGTAAAATATGATCTATATTTATGTTACACTGTAATTTTGTACATTATTCATTCCTGCATGAGGTTTTTAGAATGAACAATTTCCAGTCTTCTTGGGTTTTTTTAAGTTGTATCATAGATTAGAAGAGTACCTTATTAAAGGCATTTAATGTCTTGCATCTGAGCAGATACAAAAATACTTAAAGTCAATGTAGTATAAAAAACCACGTAATTGGGAGAGCATCAATATGTATGGGAAAGTTCCCTACCAAAACAGTGGAGAAGATGCCTCCTGGACACCAGTCCTAATTCAGATGGAGTTTAATCTTTAACTTTCATATTTTTTTATTTTCACTTTTCCCTTGCACTGGTGTTAAGGCTTTGTTTTACTGCTGTGTTAGCAGATGGAAAAGCTGGAAACTGTGCTGGTGAGGTGCATGTTGAAAATCCGCATGCTAAATTATTTATCCTGATTGTAAGCATGGTTAAATTTGAGGCAGAGATACCTTTCTTCCTTCCATCACATGGAGGAACTGGAAGGTAGAGCTTAGGGGAGTGGGTAAATACTTCCCTCACACCCTGAGTAGCAGCAGAAGACCTCTGAGTTTCAGGTCCACTGAAAAAAAATCCATAAATAATGGACCTAGGTAAATGCCTTCCTACTCCGACAGAATGTAATTACATAACCACAGGTTATGGGTTGAAAAAAGTGGAAGAAAATCACAAAGGCAGTCAGCCACTAAACTACTGCCTTTGAAAATTTAAACTTACATGTCTCAGGTCCACCAACATCACAGCAGATTGACTGAACCACAGATCCCTTTTTTCCTGCATGAAATGAATGAAAAGAAAAATAAAAAACTGAACCTTGAAACCCTAAGTATATGATAAGAGAATTTCAAGCAGCAATTATTTTAAAGCCAATGCCTCCAATTAGAAACTTTAATGTAGGCAGCTTTTAACTGCCTTTTAAAATACAATAAACATTGCTGAATTATCCACTCATACGCTCAGCACCTTAAGCCAGAATACTAAAAATCATTTACAGCCGACCAGCCTAAGTTACACAGATGCAAGTATTCAGCTCAGGCAGCAACACATTTGATTTTTGTACATATTCGTGATTCACTAAATGATTTGTGTAACCAATCATTTCCAAAAATTTATTGCACATTCCAAATGATAAATTTTGTCACTTGGCTGTTTTGTGTACAGTAAATGATGCCTAAATTAATTCAGATTTCTTTGAACACATACTGATTATTCTCCCTGTTCATCAAGCGCTAATACTTGTATTGTAAGGCTGACAGAAAGTAAGTTACAAAATATCTGAGTAAAAATAGTCCTGGAAATGCTGCCAAATAAATGCAGAAATTGATTGAGTATGGAACTGACTCAGAGGCAAGTTACACCAACACAGAGAGAGTATATAATGCTGTCAGCCACTTAAGATTTTGGATTAATTATGGGTTTCCCTGAAGAAGTAAAAACAGTGACTCATTCTACATAGGTGTGAATGCAAAACAGGGAAAATCAATGTGATTTAAAGAAGATTTTAAATTTAGAAATTTAAGAAAAAATTTGCAAGGTTCGTGGTAATTCTCTCTTCACAAAAGCCATGGAAACACAGAATTTTCTTTCTAACAGAAAATCATGCTTCCCACTTTTTATTGGAGGCCAATTTTACATTATACCTATTGTGAATAACACTACAGAAGAGAAAATAGAGATTATGAGATTATGTTTCTCTGATTACATGTTACATGCCTCCAAATATCACAAAAATCTGCAAGTATAGAAAGCTGTAGTGCTATTAAGTACAACATATCTTTCCTTTTGCACCCAAACTTCTAAATATGTCAGATACATGAACTTGTACTAGACAAGGACAATTTGTTCTTCACCATCATTGCCCCATTATTTGTTTATTTTCCTTCCCTTCTCATACAATCATTACTCCTCCATTCAGCTACAGCTGATCTTATTTGACTGGATTCAAGTGCACATAAGACATTAGACACCCTATTTATTTCAATTTCTTGCACATTATAGCTGAAACTTTAGAGGCATACAATGTCATGTTATCTTGATAAATCTCAAGTGAAGTTGTACAAGCTTTAATGAAATTAGAATGAGTTAATGACTGCTTCATTGAAGGAAAGCACTGCAAGGTTTTGCAAATGCTATAGCAGTGTCTGCAGTAGTATTCAGCCATGCAGTAACTAATGTAATTTTTCATCTAGATTTGAAACTTGTGTAGAGGCACAGCAGTATATTCAGAAGGAGAAGGAAAACAGAGCCAAAAGACAACAGAAAAATAGAACTCTTTTGAATTTAGAGTTAAAATACACTGCTATCCGTCTCAAAAGAAGCTCATTTGTATTTAAATCTACACAAAATCATGAGGCAAAACAGAGCATCTGTTACTCAGCAGCAGCAGGAGTTACCCCCATTAATGAATTGTCCAATGTCACCTGACTGCACAAGTCAGTGTTACCAAATAATAACCACTAATAGATGTCTGTGAACTTGACTGAACATGGCAAATTAATCCACTCAACTACATGAGTTAAAAAACATAGGAAAAAAATCTCCTGCGGCTGGAGGAGGGCTTCGAATTTTTGCTGAACAAAGAATAATGAAGGGCTCTTTAAGGAAGGATATCCAGGTTTATACAGCCAAAACCTCAATGTCTGGCATTTGAAAGGACACAGAATACCAAAGAGACTTTGCCAAAGCTGAATGGAATAATTACTTCACTGATCTTTTAGGCTACTATACTCCCCACTCCATTAGACAACTGCTTGTTTGTAACTTTATGTCTTTGCTAGGTCATACTCAGGTGGTCGCTGAATGTAATATCAGATTTTATCTTTTTTGAGTAAAATACATATTGAATTTTTTCTATTTTTAATCAATTTTGAACTCCAATTCATTCTCTGGGGTCCTTTCAATCTATCTCAAATTGATTAAACTATTAATTCAAAAGTGAACATTGTTCCTTCTATCGTCCCTGTATTTAATGAAATATTGCTGATCTTTGCACAGTCATACTTGATATACACCTTGCTGTGGAAAATAAAGCATTTATGGTTATTATAAATATGGTTTTCTAATCACTTTTACATAATGTCTATAACCCTATACTTCTATAATCACATAATTAGAAATTTGCATAATTATATGACTATTTTTGAGCATGAAAACATACTTTTTCAACTGAGTCAAAAGCCTTGCTATAATCAAGTTATGTACAATTTCCTGTCTTCTTGCATGAGTTTTAAATGGCCTAACACGAGTCAGCATTTTCAATAAATTGTCACC
Organism: Platyrinchus mystaceus; assembly: GCA_035041135.1. Taxonomy (NCBI): domain Eukaryota; kingdom Metazoa; phylum Chordata; class Aves; order Passeriformes; family Tyrannidae; genus Platyrinchus; species Platyrinchus mystaceus. Next base: position 10,940,793 of record JAWWLV010000100.1, on the reverse strand, counting down.
ACACCCTTCCAACAAAGAGCTTTTTTAACTAGTACCTTGACTGGTATTTTGTACTGCAGACTCATTGTCTATTACCTTATTACTTATACTAACTGCATTAGCCTCATTATTAGCTGATCTTGTTAGCAATAACCGTAGCCACATCAGAGGTTTTTTTGTATTTATTAATTAGTTCTAGACCAAAAAAGACACAAGTCATACTTGCTTGGCTTGAAACCAGATGTCGTGGTTCTGACCCTGGCCAGATTTCAAATACCCACCAAAAGCTGCTACAGCACTGAAATCACCCTCCCTCTGCTGCTTGGCCAAAGAGAGGGAAAAAAATAGCTGAGGAATTCCTTAGTAGAGATAAGAACTGGGAGACTCACTTACTAAATAACTTTCACGGGCAAAACAGACTCAAAGGGGATAGAACTTAAATTTATTGCTAACAGGATAAGACTTAAAGAGTGAGAAATAAAACAGTCTTAAACACCTTCTCCCCCCCTCACCCCTGTTTTCTTCCAAGTTCTCCCTCCTCCCCCCAGCAGTGCAGGGGGACAGGGAAGAGGATTTGCAATCTGTTTGAGTCCACTCCTCAGACAGCAGTTCTTGCCAATCTGCTGTCCTGTAGGTTATTCCTCCATCAGGTGTGTGTGTGAGGGGGGCGGTGTCTTTGCACCCCGATGGTCTCCTATGGGCTGCAGAGGGACAACCTGTGTCACCATGGTCTTCACCACAGATTACAGGGGGTCATGGCTCTGAGTCCTTCTCCTGCTTCTGTGGGGTCCCTCCCCATGGGAGACAGTCTCTGATGGACCTCTCCCCATGGGTCCATCCACTCCTTGGGCAACAGTTCTCTTCAATCTGCTGCCCCATGGGTCATTCTGGATAAGTCCTACCTGGGAAAACTTGTTTCAGCGTGGGTTTTCCTCTCCATGGCCCACAGGTCTCCTGCAGGACTTTGCTCTATCCTTAGGCCTCCCACAGGATCACAGCTTCCTTCATGCATCCATCAGCTCCAGCATGGGCTCTTCTATGAGCTTCAGGGGTGTCTCTGTATCCCAACGGTCTTCCACAGACAGCAGGGCTCTCTGCTCTCAGTGTTTCCCCTGCTGGAGGGGGAGAGGGAGGCCTCCCATGCCTCTCCTCCCCCCTTCTGCTCCTCTGACCTTGGAATCTGCTTGTTATCCCATGTTCTCCTTCGCTCTTCTCCAGGCTGGAATTTCTTCTGTGCAATAAACATTCTCTGCTTCTTTTCTTAAATATGTTGTCACAAAAGCGCATTTACATTGGCCCAGCTTTTGCTAGCACCAAGGAAGTTCCTCCTGGAGCTGGCTATCATTGGCTTTTTTTATAGGACAGTGAAACTTCTAGGAGTTTCTAACTGAAACCACTCTATAGCCCCCTCCAGCTACTAAACCCATGACACTAGGCAAAGTCAGTGTAATAACATAATTATGGCAGTATATATGCATCACAGAGTCATCATAAAATGTTTTGGAAGGGACCTTTAAGGTCATCTCATTTCACCCCCTGCCGTGGTCAGGGCCACACCTTCCACTAGCCCAGATTGCTCCAAGCCCTGTCCAACACGGTTGGATGCTTCCAGGCATGGGACAGCTACAGCTTCTTTGAGCAACCTGTGCCAGGGCCACACCACCCTCATTGCATGAACTATTTTCCTTCTATTGACTCTAAATCTGCAATAATAAAGGGTGTAGGGCATGTGAGGAAGTTGTGTTTTGATGTGAGGAAGTTGTGTTTGGAATAAAATCCTAGTCTTCAATTTAAGATTAACTCTTCTGAGAGCAGATGTGACCATCCCTGTTTATTCAGGGTAGGAGGCTGAGGAGGAGGAAAGAGGAGAAAAAGCGAGAAGGAGATTGTCCATTCCAGTCCAGGCTACATCATCTGCACCTTGGCCACTGAAACCACCAGTACTCACTATATTCCTCAGTTCCATATCACTGTATACATTAAAAAATTTTATCATCAGCACCTTAAAAGCTGTTTGTTTGCCTAAGCCATGAGAATGCCTGACAGTGATGTAGAGGCAGCCACTGTGTGTTATTAATGAATGTCAATCCTTCAGAATTCTGCTCTGATTTTTGAAACAGAGCTGATTTGTCAGTATTCTCAATGCTTCCATCATTGTGATAATTTTCCTGATCTATACATAAATCTGTACAAGTTATATGCATTTTATATATATTTGTAGATACAATGTAAGTGTGTATATACATATATATGGAAATCAAACATACATGTGTATACAGTTTCAGCAGAACCAGTGGTCAAAGGATGTCAAAGCTTCAGCCTTAGGGCTGTCTGTGTTGTTTTTTATTGGCTATCACACCTCAATCTTCCTCATGCTACTCATGTACTCTGAGAATGACATCTTCTCACTTCTTATGTCCTCTTCTGGTTGTACCTCATCCTGTGATGAGGCTTTTCTGATTTTACCTTTCCACTTGTGATTAGCATCATCTACTGAATCTTCAGATTAGCAAGGCATATACTCAGCCCATGAGCCATGGTGTTATTACATATCCATACTTAGTGCAAAGCAGCAATCAATTCAAGTGGTAAGAAATATCTATACTAAAATAAAATAAAATAAAAAATCTGTGTTTGTACTGTTAACATAAGTGGTGTGACAGATTCCATCATCACCAGTGGACCTCAATCTACTCAAATGTTGTTATAAACTTCTTAAATTATATGCAAAGTTAGGTGTGTTGTTTTTGTTTGATTTTTTTTTTGACTAGTTTATATCTAGACTAGTCTTACTGTTTCTTCTTAGTTTAAGGATGTGATCCTTCAATGATTTTTTCTCTTTAATTCAGTAACCTGATATCTGTGTGGGCAAGTCAAATGCAGTTGAGAGAACAAAGGTAATAATTAAATAAATTACACTCTCATTTCTTTCACTCTTTCACATGTTTTTCTGGTAGGAGGTTTACCATAATTAGATATCCATTTTCTTGAATGATATACAGAATGCTTATTTATTATATTATTTATTCTGTAGCCCAAGGACATGACCCAATTTTTCAGTAAGTATCTTTTTTTTCCCCTTTTTCAGATTTGAATTTTTTTTGTTTATTAAAGTTAGTATGAAGTGAAATAAGTTTATCTAGGAACATGATGAAATACACAGAGAAAGAATATTCTTGTCTGATGTAAATTGAAGTAACTTCAGTGGCATGACAGACCACTATCTCAAAGCAGATATGCCATTTGACAACTTACTTTGCTTATACTCATCAATGTGTCTTGATCAATAGTAATACCTAGTTAGCCTGTGTTATAAATACATATTCTGACTTACCTGGTGAACTTCTTTAATTTGTTTCATCAGTGTATCTATGGTAATTCCACATGATCTATTGTGGTGTCTGTATATTTAATCTGGACTATACATCAAGTTTTGCAAACCAGTCCTTTGCAACTTCATTACAGCTCTGCATTCAAAGAGTCTGACAAAACAAATGTTTCTAAGTGAGAATCTAGACCAGGGGTCACCAAACTTTTGAAACCGCGGGCCAAATTCCTATCCTCAGACGCTGTCACGGGCCGCAGCGGGAGGGGGGGGGTCCCCCCTCAGCGGCAGCGACTGCGGGGGGGGGGGCACCGCACGTCGCCGCCGCCGAAATCGCGAATCTGCTGCCGCCGAAATCGCGACTCTGCCGCCGCCGAAATCGCAGCTGAATCTGCCGCCGCCGGATCCGCTGCCGCAGCAGAGGCGGCGGTGCCAAATTCGGCGGCGCCGGCGGCAGATTCGGCGGCGCCAGCGGCGGATTTGGCGGCGCCGGGAGGGGGCTCACGGGCCGGATTGGGGGGGCTCCCGGACCGCATCCGGCCCGCGGGCCGTAGTTTGACGACCCTTGATCTAGACTCATCAAATTGTGCATATTCAAATTAATTTTCCAAATTTTGCCACTTTATTTAAGTGTTAAGTTGCCAAAAGAAATAAAAAAGGAAAGGAAACCCCATTTTTCAGACCTCCATCAATTAGAGAAAAAAATGTAATAATATGGTTATAAATATTCATGTGGTTTTCTGTCACACTAAAAACAGAGCTTAGTAGCTGAAGTATTTCCTCAGTGCATAGGTCTTGCATTTTCTTATTGTTTACACTATTACCCCAATGTTTATGAGTCCCCCATTATTGTCCACAAAATTTAACAATACTATGACTCAGCTTCGAGGACAGAATCAAATACCACATTGGTGCAGAGCCCAGAATAGAAAGGGTCTGTTTCTGTAGCCCTTCAAGAGAAACTCAGCAATCTGTTGGAACTAGAGATAATTTGGTTTGCAATTAAACAACCCCTAATTTACAGATTCTATTCCCACAATAAAAATATGCCCTGTTAAGACCATTTCAGCTTTGCATGGATGAAGTCTGAGATCTGTGCACTTTTCTTCTTAAGGGACAGAAATAGAGGGTTCTCAAAAAATTCAGAAATCCAGACCAGATAGTTCAAAATACCTATTTTTTCCCCTAAACTGCTCTTTAAGAATAACAGATTATAAAGTTCTCATCCAAAGATCCAAAGATCTTCCTTGTTAAATGGTTTATGAAGAAAGAAAAGCTGTTTGCCACAACTATAGCTCTGTGTTCTAGCTTTGATCAGGTTAAACAATGAAAAGCTGTTTAAAATATTTAAATGGTTTTTAAGAGAGATTATCTATCTTTTAAAATATTTGTCTTCAGTTCACAAAAAATATCATAAGAAAGTAACGTCCTGATCTGATTTGAAATTGTTCATATTGGAAAGCATAAAAATGATTGTATTGATCTAGAGGGACAGCAAGTGCACTGTGGTAGACAAATCACATTCATTCTGAACCCAACCTAATTTTATCAAACAAATCTTGAAGGAGGAGATATTCCACATAGATATCTCTTACATCTAGGATTTGAAAAACACGCTTGTTAAAACCATTTATATTCACAATAATGTCAAGCCATGTATGAGAATTCATTAAGAAAAGGAAAAGTGACAGATTTTAATTAGTCTGCTTTTAAAAAGTGGATATAAATATTACATAGAAGGTTTTCATCAACACGTATGGGAAATTACAGTGATAAGCCAACAATAGTTTGCCACAGATCAGCGAATATTTCACATGGATAAGGAGGGTTATTCAGCAATTTCATTACTTACTCAGTGAACCAGAGTGCCTTGTTTGTCCTTGGAGGATCATTACAGATGTTTTTAATTTGGAAGAACATTTCAAAACCCATCAATTCTGTGTCCCCTTTCAAAGCATGATTTGATCAAAGGCATTAAGTGGTTGTTTTCCCTGTTTCAATCTCCAATCTGAAATGAAATTTAAAAAAATTTTAAAAAAACCTACACACAAGACAATTTAAAAACAATAATTAGAAGAAATTCCAAACAAGAAAATATAAATAAAGTAAAAAAAAAAAAAAAAAGAAAAAGAAAAAAAGAAACAAACAAGCAAATGAAAAATGCTCAGCACAATTCAAAGGCTTACACAAAGAAATATTAATGTCCTATTCAGGTTTTTTTCTTTTTTTCTTTTTCAACAAAACACCAATAACATATAACTAGTTTTGTCTTAAAACATTGTATAGCAATTTCACATAAAAAAAATGCTGGTTAGCATTCAAAAACCTGGATAGGATAATTTCTAAATAGTAACTAAATAAAACGGGCAACTTTTATGCTATTTTAATGTGTTAGCTGAACTTGCTCTTCCACACAACAGACTGGTACCTTACAGTCATGCACTTACTTCTGCTCAAGTAGGGACTACACCTCACAGCAGAATGCACACAAAGCAGTCAGCATAATTAATGTCAAATTCCTCCTAAGGAATGCAATTTTGGTTCCTGAGACATCATAAAAATAGAACGGATATTGATATAAACATGGATTTTAAAGCTCAGCATCTCACAAATATTAATATGATATTATAGGTGGTAGCTGAAGTCAAAATAGATATTTCATATACCACATTTTTTCTCACATATACACAAAACCACATGATGGACAGATGATATTGTGACATATCGTTATTTAATTTATTTTGTTCAGGTTTATGTTTGTGCTTACCTTGCAAAAAAAGCATGAAGAAGAATTAAAATAGCCTTTAGGTCATTCTGCATTCTCTAATACAGCTGCCTTTTTCTTCAAGGAAACTTGTGAGCAGGAAAAAAGAGTGTTTATTATTCAGAGAGGAATATTTGAATGGAACTGTTAGATTTAAACAAGAATTTTAAAGGCTTTCTTTGAAAGACATTTTAAATCTCTACCTTACAAGACTTACAGTTCAAGGTTAAAATTACAACTCCCATAACCTAAGCACATTATCTCCTTGTTTCATAACTGCAGTACTACAGTATAAGGTAGAGCATACAGAAGAATATGGATCAGCAAAATTTAAAGATTAAGGTTTTTACATAGAAGAAAGCATTTTTTTAAAACTTGAGAAGCTGTTAACATATTCTTGCTTTGGAAAATCTGCAGTATCACGTAACAACGTCCCTGACCTAACACATCTGTGGCTGCTGGAAAACCTCCAACACAGCAGAATCTCCTTCTCTTCTGTACCTGCAAGATGGAAGCCTTTCACTGCAAATTTAAACCTTCGATTACATTTCAGCAGCAGCCTGTCTCTTAATGGTTATAAATTTATGAGCTCCTGTTAATTTTTAAACAGGGAAACAGCAAGAGTAGCAGCACATATTGCTTCAAATTCATGTTTTAACATCAATTGCTTCATAAAAGTAGATCAGAAAGGTTATGGAGCCAATACTTGCACAGTCAGCATTCACTAAATGAGTGGCTTTGGCGTCTCTGAAGCTTGTACAGCTTGGAATCCATACGCCACAAGGATTTGCTAAGCACTGGGGAGAAAGAAAAAGAAATCAGGGTCTTTTTGTCCAGGCTGTGCTGAAATAAAAAGTGCCTCCTCAGCACTCTATGAGTGAGTGGCTTTCCCTGAAGCTTTGTTGTTTGACATGGGCATTGGACCATGTAGCTGGATTGAACTCAGGTGAAGAAAATAAATAACAAGAAATTTAGTAATGCTGAAGATTAAAGTTGCTGATTTGTTGCTCCAGGAACATTAGTAAGTGGAAACAGAATGTCCTATTTCCCTTTATATTTGAGCGAGGTGGGAATAAGCCATTACCTTGAGATGGGCTTAATATTTCTATTTCCTGGACTACTCCTGCCTAAACTCAGTGGGACTTTTGTCTTATGAAACTTGCCTTGACAATTGCATGTCCTTGTTAACAACCTCTGTTGGGCTACCCAAGAACTTCTGAGTGCTGAATTCTGAACCCAGTCCCGATGAATTTCTCCTTGGATGAATTTCTGTAACTTGATGCAAATAACACCTATTCAAGAAACGAAAAAAGAATAAGTACATCTGCTGGTTCTTGCACAGTTATATGACAACTAAGCTATTTTTTATTCTACATTGTTATTGAATTTTTTTAGTTAAAATTCACTTCTTTATTAATACATATATTTGTGGAGCTTCAGTGTTCTATCAAAAGAGGTGAGCTGCTGGGTTCCTTATGAACAGAAACAATATAATCTTCAGTTTCAAATTTACCTTGTTTGCTTGTACTGCAATTATTTTATTCTCAAAAATAATACTATCTAAAGTACTCTTATTTTCCCATAGAAGAGAGCTGTGAAACAGACATTTGCCTGAACTGCTGCAGATACTCAGTGTCACTGCCCTTTTTTTGATATACTTGTGAAATTCTAAGGGCTATATGTTTAAAGCTTTTATTACAACTCTGAAGAACTTACTAGAACTAATTGAAACCAAAATACATTTCCATTTTCTTATGAAGTCATGAGCACCTCACAAAGAGACAGATAGCTCATGGATGACTGACATGAAGACTTCCTGCTCCTGAAAGGAAGACATGGATCAAGCAGCTGGTGTGTTCCATGAGAAAATTCTATTTTTTACAGCTGAATTATCGTGGTGCAAATATTTGGCTATATATTAAAATTTCAGTGTGAAAGTTTTCAACGTAGGACAATAGATTTAAGTGTCTAAAGCTTAACCTGCTATTATATAGTGTAATAATATATAGATAACAGATCTAAGTCTCATGACATCTCACAGATATATATAAAAGATATAAGCACAAAAGTGTAAACCAAGATGCTCAGGTTCTGATAGGTAGACTTAAAAATTTGGCCAAATCTTCATAAATTAACCCTTTGGTTAGGCTAGAGATATGAGCCAAAGCTCAGCTGCATGACTCATGCTGAGTGAACTAGCCTTGCTTTCCTCAAAGGCAGTGGAAAGTGTGACTGTCCGACTGGAGCATGAACAGACACATAAAGACCTGAGCATATATAATTCACATTGCTTTCCTCTTTTCTTTTCTTTTCTTTTCTTTTCTTTTCTTTTCTTTTCTTTTCTTTTCTTTTCTTTTCTTTTCTTTT
>JAWWLV010000100.1:10921680-10931877 GCA_035041135.1 Platyrinchus mystaceus | reverse complement strand
CTGTTTTTTTTTTTTTTTTTTTTTTTTTTTTTTTTTTTTTTTGGTGTGTGTGTGTGTGTGTGTGTGTGTGTGTGTGTGTGTGTGTGTGTGTGGCACTTGAGACACATACAAATCCCTGCTTTGATTCAGCATGGAACAAATTGACAAAAAGGCAAGAGCAGTGCAATGTACGTGCCTTCTTCTGCATCTTACCATGTGCATTTTCCTGATAAGGTTGCTCCCTGCTTTCAGAAGACTATACTGCTAACCTTGCATTTATTTGGAATAGAAAGACTGGTGCTGGCTGCAGCAGATTAATATAAGCTCTGATCATGTTGATTTTGATTAAGGTGCTGAGGTTACAGAAATGTAATTTGTACCCCACAAGGTACCATAGTATGAACAGTGACAGCAATTAATCCTTTGCCATCTGATAGCAATGATAAAATAGCTTTTGCTGTTTCTAATAACTTCATTCATGTTCCAGTAAAGAACATTTACTCGTCCCACAAAAGAAAAAATTACACTTTCCATTTGTATGAAATTTTTTAGTCTCTGAAGTCAATGGCTATTCTTAGAGAGCCAATCTGTTGTTTTAAATAGAACTTTTCAGATCCTTATTTGCCCTAACAAAGATTTCAATTTTTCATGAAAATTATAAAACTGAGGGATACAAGATTTGTTTAAAAAACTTAATTAAAAAGGAAAAGGAAAATACAGAGTAGATACAGGGAACAAAAAGGTTAACTTTAAAACAATTTCTCATGTAATTAAACAAATTTTTAAAAATCTATTAATACTCAAATCCTAATAGAACCTAAATGCGATTTTTCTCACAAGGAAGAGAAAGGTCAATCATCTTCTCTGATGAGACACTGTTTGCAGTAATATTTACATTTGTTATTCATACGTAATATTGTGTATACTGTCATCTATATCTTTAGAGCATCGTAGCAATATTGGAAAAAACAAGGCAATTATTAAACTTTCCTTATGGTGTCCTGAGAGAAATAATGTATTAGGCTGTTCTTAGTATGAACTTTTATATAAAATTGCTCTGTTTCCTTCCATCTTCCATCTTTACAAATAAAATTTGCTACCAAAAATTGCTGCTTCTTTGCCACACTAAAGCACATCATCACTAGATGTGTCTCTACCATGTTTCCACTTTCCCAAGAAGAAGACAACTGATCAGGAGCCACAATAAAGCCACATCTTCAAAACTAGGGTATGGGAACACCAAAAAAACCTCTGAAAACTCTAGATACTTCAGTTTCCCTTTTTGTGGAAGTGAATAAATAATGCACATATTTGGGTCCTGGAAACATGATGACACTACCTGTCACAAACTTTCTCAGATCTGTATTAACCTGGATACAGCCAAAGTTTAAACTGCTTGTAAAGTTAATATTGAAAACACAACTGGGTTGTGCGAAGTGTCAGGAATTTACGGAACTTTAAGTGCACTTCGAAGGAATAATATAGATGAGACATTGAAAACACTTCTCATGCATTTATAGATGTTTGTGGAAGTAATTTAGTCAATTAGTTTTACACCAGTGGATTCTAAAACAATAGCAACATCTGGCAGTGAATCAAGACAAAATGGAAAGTGAGTGAATAATACAAAAAATTTAAAGCAGTATTTTATAAGCCATAGACTACTACTTTTATTTCATACAACTGTAATCGAGCACAGCAAAGAGAAACAAAACAGCAGTCCAAAGAGGGGATATTGACATTTTGAACTATGAGAGGACCAACAGTTTTAAATTTACCTTGATTCTATGTTGTATTTTTATATGTGTTATCATATAAAAGATCTTAACTTGGGCAAAAGTTCCTTTGAATGATCAGATTCTGAGGGTGGTGGTTAAAGGGTTGCACTTCCTGGAAACTGACAAGTGAAATCCTTGAGGAACGTCTTCATCTTCAACTTGGAGAAAGTGATGGAATCATAAGCTCCATTATGTCTACAGACAATACTAAACCTGGAGAGCAGGCCTGGCCTTGAAAGAGACCAAGACAGGCTGGATGAAAAATCCAGCAGGAGTCATACCACAGTCAACAGAGACAAATGAAAAGTCCAGCCCTGGGCAGGGAGAGCCCCTGTGAGGGAACAGGTGTCCAATTTTGGGACCACAAGTTCAGGAAAGACCTGAACAAAGCAGGATGAGATTTAGGGATACTTCTATAATACTCTGATTCTGTTCTGTTGTTCTGTAACAAAGACCTTCCTTCTTCAGATATCTAGAGATACTTCACAGTATCTCATGCCCTCTGTGAAGGTTTCTTTGCTCATAAGGAGAGATGCAATAGGAAGATACATTATGTTGGAGGACCACTGAGGGCTGTTGGATAGTCTTTGCTTCATTTAGGGAGTGGTGGGAAGGTGGTAGATTCTTGTGCACATGACCTTTATTATTTTCTGACTGTCCTGTTTTTGCCCACTGTACATTTTCAATGATGAAAAATTATGTCTTTACCTCTTGTAGGTTACAAAGTCACCAGTAACCCTTGTAAACAGATAATAGATAATACATCTCCAGCTAAACAACCTTGTTATCCATCTACTACACTTCCTATAACTTTAAATAACTTAGGATTAGAGCTAAATATACTTTCTTTATGGCCTTGAATTAATAGGCTGAATTCAGATAGTCCCCGTCGCATGAGCAGGCATTGATGTATGGTTGACATCAGTGCCAAAAGTTATAAATTCAGTATTGAAATTGCAGAGTTAGAACCTTTGGCTGGCTGATGCTGCAAATTCTTCCGTCCCAAAAGCATCATATCCCAGTTTAGTATTATAAAGTCATTATGCAGACTGATGAATTAAAACCACTTTGAATTCCTTTCTTCATGTTTTATTGAGTTGAGCTGACATGTTTCTATCAGGAATTTAAGCAAAAATTATACATTAGCAACTCAAATCTGAAGGTGTACATGGATTTGATTATTGTTCTTAACAGAACAAAAAAAGTGCTATAAAACCCAGCCTTTCTTTTAATTATTTTTTCCCCTTTTCATTAACGCTTTTAGGGCTGCTATTTTTCCTTTTTTTTTTCCCCACATTTTTCCTCAATTGGAGCTCTTAATTTCGAATTTACAATTGCTTAGAGGGAGGAGTTTGGGTCTTTCTCATAATTCATCCTTAGCAAAACACTTGTGCATCACAAAACTGAGACATTTTCTTAAAAGATTCCTATGGACTTGGAAAAAAAAAGGTTCAAATAGAAGTTTAAAAAGAAATGATGCTAAAATTATTTTATGGATCATTCCTATATCACTTTGGATGCATTTCAGCAGACCTATATTGACTCAGTAACAGATTCATGCATTTACCATATTCTAAAGTATTTTTTTTCATTTTTATCAAGTGCCTACAGGTTCTTTTAATTTTTTGTACTCAGTTGTAGAACTAGAGTATTAAATTACATATTAGGAATATGTGATTATTTACACAAAGGAATGACACGCTTGAATCCAGCTGAATCCAGTTGTTCCTAATGAACAATTTTCAGAGTCAGTCCAAGTTGAATGGATTCTTATCTTTGTACCCTCACATTGCAGGTTTCTTACCACTGACTCTCAAAATGTCCTTGCACTGGTTTTTCTCTTCCATGAGCTGATCCTATAATAAAATACCAAAGTTGCTCATTGTGCCCTCAACAGGCATTCTACCACTTGGTACTCTTTGTTTTTAACTAATTTTTCCAGGCCAAAACTTGCAATATAAATTTAAACTTTATTGTTCTTGACTGTGACTACGAAACTGCTGACTGATTATTAGGAACACAAGTATCTTGTGTAGTTTCAAGTGCAGACAAAGAAAAGAAAGCATGGGACGTTCACACCTTCAGGTCCCAGACACCAAAAAAAAACCGCTAAAGGTGAGAATTTTCTTTTTTCTCACCTTGAATGAACAGATTGGTGTTAACAAGTAATATCAATAGACTTGTTTTGTCACCACTACTTGCGGGAGTGTGTTCTGCTCTTTCCCCATTCCACATATTTCCCCACCCTACACACGATAAAGTGAATTCTTCTGTCGAGTACTAACAAAGGTAGGAAAGTCTCAGAGACTCAGAGTCTCTTCAATCTCACATATCCTTCTTTGAACACACTTGTCTCTAAGTTCAAACCCAAGGTTTTGTAGTTGAGCAAGTCCCTATTAAAACTGCTAACAACAATTAAGAATTAAGAACATACAGATGACATGTTTTCAGTAACCAATGTGCAGGGCAGTAGCCTACTAAGCCATGTTTGTCTTGTTTTAATGATGGTTTAGATGTGATAATCATGGCAAATTCTTTAAAAAAAATAGAAGGAAAAAAGGCTCACCTCTATATAGAGTTACACGGGCACACTAGCCTGTCTATCAATTATAAAGAACATTAGTTGGGTAACTTTACAATCAAGCTTCTGAATTTTTTTAAATGCCTAATGAGTTTTCCATGTGAGCCCTAAATTATGGACCCTGTTAGTTTTCCTGTCTGACCACCTCCTTTCTCTTCAAGCTCCTGTTATCCCAAACCCTAACCTTTTGGAGTCCAGAGAATTTCAGTAGTGGAAAAAATAGCTTCCTGTGTAATTTTTGTGGGTTGTTTTTTTTTTTTTTACTTCTTTTCCAGAAGTAGGTCAATCTTTTTACAGAAGTTTCTCCAGGATGACTCAGTTGCAGAGTGAAGAGAATGACAACAACAACATTAAACAGGCACAGGAACCCTCAGATCCCCTTTACTTGGGATGACTCTGCAGGTCTCAGAACCTTGGAGCAGTTTGTGGATGTTATTAAAAACCTGCTGCATGTCCATATGTCTGCATATATTACTGTCTGAAGCATTCTGATCATGCTAGTCTTTAATTCATAGAGTATAACAACATAATATATATTTTAAAAAATCTTATCTCCTCCTATATAATTTCCCAAGAAAATTACTTATAGTAATATTTAGCATTACATTTGGAGGAAAAAATAAGGAAACTTTTCATTTGCATCATGTTCTTAAAGATTTGATTTATCAATAACAAGTGATTGTAAGAACATTTAAAATTACATTTTTTTTTATTCTGTTACTGTCTGCAGCACCTTTTTGATCATGCCTGTCCTTAATTTGTAGAGTACAATAACATAATATATATTATCCTTTATTACCAAAATATGCTCAATGATGATTTTGCTTGATATTGTTATAACACCAATGATTTAAAATATATATGAAACTTGAAAAAAATAAATTGAAACCTGAAATGGAAAATTCTCACATCATTCACACAGTTTTTGTTTTGACTCTGGGAGAAAAAAAAAATGAAGGTTCACATGGGTCTTAAAAAAAAAAAAGTACAAAATAAAACTTAAAAAACATTTTAGAAACCTCACAGTAGCAACACTGTATTACTGTCTCTCCACTTTCTTACAGTTCTGGATCAAGGCTTTGAGGATATAATTATGTGTTGGTGATAAAACACAGGCTTTGCTTCAGGAGGTTGGAGCACGTTTTGAGCACATAAGAATTTAAACAAGCAGCTTTTGAGAGCATGACTTATGTAGCAGACCATCTGTCTGTCCTGCCCTGCTTTCCTACATCTCCGGTTGTCCCCTCCACCATTCAGTTTAGATTTCACAGCACTACCAGACCAGGGGAGGTGAGTTGGGAATGAACCTCTCTGTTATATACTTACGATTTCATTATCATGCACCATTTTTAAGTTAAGAATTTATAGACCAGGTCTCATTCTAGGTCGGTTTGCATGCAATTGCTATAGACTGTATATTTTTCTTCCCTTCTCAAAATACAAAGTTGAGTTGAGCCAAAATTTTCTGAGATTAAAAAAATGCACCATCTTTTCCATGGAGGAGATTAACAAGCCATACAACCTGTGGTCATGAGATGATGGAGAAAATAAAATAGATATATAGGACATCATATCGTCATTAACATATTTATCTTAATTTACTACTGGTCATTCCTGATTTCTGGAGCATTTTTTTCCTCATGTGTTTAAAACTGATGTTATAAATTTTCATAAATCAATGCTTTTTATTAAAAAGCCATGAAAAGCATTTCAATATCTCCCTAAGAGTACCTAAACACTTTCGATTATAAAAAAAAATCATTTGGGAAACATTTTCTCCCCTACCACAACTCTGGGACATTTGAAAACATTACTCTGTATAATGGTGGGATTTTTTCAACTGCTGTATGCCAAAATGAAGATAAGTGCTCTCTGTGAAAGGGATCTCTTTATCAGTCTTCAACAGTTGTAGGGAAATGTTAACAGAATTTTTTGTTGTGAGGAATGGGAAGTGTAACCTGGGAGAAATGGACACTTCAAAAGCGCTGAGCACTGGGACACACAGGAAAGTTCTATTTCAGCTTATAAAAATTTCCAAAGGTTATATTTCACTCCCTTCTGTGACTTCGGCCCAAACCAAAACCTCATAGAAGTGAAACAGGAGTGTCAGAAACATTCACTCCCAAGTTTTAAATCTTCTTCTTCTCTCATTTCAGAAGAAAACCAGAGGGTGGGGAAATTTTCTGACCATTTTGAAATTGAAGAATGTATGGAATGATATGTGCATTTAGATATTATGCATACAGATTTTTTTTCCTAAATTGGGATATATGGCAAAATTTAAGCATCTCTCAAAATGACACAAAACATAAACTTAGCACAAGGAAATTGATAATGCAACTGTAAATAAAAGGTAATGTTCTGAAACAACATTTTTGGAAGTGGTACTTTTTTTTTCTTAGGGTGAAAAAAGGGAATGTGTAAAAGACTATAATTTTAAGGAAATCTGGTTTTGATTGACAAAGGAATTAATGTTTGAAATTTTCCTATAGTAAGTGGAGTGATCTGATGTTAATTCACATACAAAATGAGAAGTCCTGAAGTGAATTACATTTGAGTAGATTAATAGTCATCAAGAGCACAGAAGCACATAGGAAAAATGGTAAAACTGAGGAAAAAAATCATGAGAGGAAAAGCATAATTATTTACCTTCCTACTTAGTCAGTCAAAGATGCCCTGAATAAAATTATTTTCCTTCGACATCAGGTCTCAGATAGTTTTTGGTCAGAGTATCTTCAGACTAGTGCCCTAGAGATGAACTGCCTGTTGCCTGTCCCCTGAGTTGTTCAGCTCTTCTGGAATGAAAGTTTTGATCATGGTTACACGTTAAATATTTGACCATATTGATTTATGCATTCAGCAAGGAAATAATTATTTTTCTCAAAGCATAAAGCATTTTAATATAAGAATAAATAGCCCCCTTCTACTTGAATTAATCTTGGGAATTCATACATTTCAACAATATAATTTAATAGAGACCAAGGGTCTTTGCTGTGAAAAACAACGGCTCACACAATTAAGATGAAAAATATTGTAGAATGGGAACATTAAAAAACAAACACAAAAAACCCCAAACAAACAAACAAACATAAACCCAAGCAAACAAAAACCCAAACAAACAAAAAAAAGGTAAAAAAAAAAAGTGCACAGCATAAAGATATCCAACTCTAATTTTTAACATTATTTAAAAAAAAAAGGTCAAAATAAGGATGAAAGAATGAAGAATATTTAGGTTAAATATACTCTTGGTAATTGTGATGAGCATCAAAAAAAAGAAGACTGTCAGTATGTCGGTATGGAATATTCACTATTGACAAGTTGAAGAAAAGAGTTTTGAGAACATGAACGTGTTCAACATATGCATGGATTCTAGCATGATGTTACCACAGAAGGAAGTAGTTCCATTGGCATAATTATAAAATCACATGTTCTCATAAGTTCCTACAAAGGAAGACTGAAGATCTCACCTACAAAGATATTTAAATTGCTGTCTGAGGAAAAGCATATATAGTCTCAAATTGCTTAAAAGGTTGTGGTTTAGTATGTGGTTTAGTATGTGGTTTGGTATGTGGTTTAGTAGCTCTGAATATATATCCACCCCAAATGATTTATTAAAGTCACATTCTATGTCAATCAGTTGTTAATAAGTAAGTTTTTAATATTTAGACATTGGTACAATATGTCTTGGCTATTGGGGTAGGTGATAAAATTAAATGGAAGAGAGTTTTTATACTTTAATAGAGCAGCAAGTCACTAGAAAGAAAGGGAAATATTAGTGCTTAATGGTACAAGATTATTTTTTCCACTGCTCAATACAACATGGAAGATTACACTTGTGTTAGTAAAAGTATTTCTGCATATCCTTGAAATAAAATTATATTCACTCTGATGGTGAAAAATGCCTGATGAATAAGCAATTTAGAAACTTTTTGATACTGGATGGTCTCTGTGATTCCTCTCCCAATCCTACCAATATGAATATCCGATGAGTCTCTGGGATCAAAGGTCCAAAGACATGAGATCTGTAGGATCACAGACCTGAGAGTTGGGATTATTTAGTCTGGAGAAGAGAAGGCTGAAGGAGCTGACAAGAAAGAAGGAGAGAGGCAATTTACAAGGTCCTGGAGTGACAGCACAAAGGGGAATGGCTTCACATTGACAGAGAGTAGGTTTAGATCGGATATTAGGAAGAAATTCTTGGCTGTGACACTGGTGAGGCCCTGGCACAGGTTGCTCAGAGAAGCTGTGGCTGCCCCACCCCTGGAAGTGTCCAAGGCCAGGTTGGATGGGACTTGGAGCCACCTTGGCTAGTGGAAGTTGTCCCTGCCTGTGGCAGTAGAAGTGGATGAGCTTTAAAGTCCCTTCAAACACAAAGCTTTCTGTGATTCTATGATTCTATGTAAGAAGGAATTCACGAAAGTATTCTTTGCTGAAGACACTGTAAGATAAAACCCCGCTATAAATGGGTTCCCTGACAGATTCTCCTATGTAGGATTTTTGTCTGACTGGTATGCACAAAGACTGGAAGCCTGACTGCAGCTTTGTCAGGAGACAATCAGCTACTAAATGAGGGGACCTTTCTGATTCACCTTTCATGTAAATTAGTAAAGTGTTGGGAATTGTTTGCTTATTTATTTGTGTCATTTAAAAGCATCTGTGACTACGTTGCACGTTTCAGATGTTGTGAATTTATTATCCTGTTTGCATTTTCCCTCAGACAAAGCTCCGTATGATTGAAGATAATTGCAAAGTAGCAGAAAAACTACAAATGTTACAGGGATACCTATCAAGTTAAGTAAGCAGGGTTGCTTATCAGTATCTTACCAGCATATCATCTAACTGCACAGACCAGGTGTAGAGGTAAAACAAGGAATATCAGGAGACAGAGAAAGACCTATCTGTCACCAGTTGTGATCATTAAGGAATTTCTGCAATGCAGAAAGGCATTGACATGCATGACCAAGCCCAGAGGGTGGCAGGGAGAATGGTCTGCCCAGAGCAGACCTAAAGATTGAAAGGTCCTTCCAGAGAGTTAAAATGTGACTGAGGAAAAAATCTGAGCTTGGAGGTAATTGCTCCTTGCTCCCATGTAAGTTTGGCTTTGTAATCAGGAGATTAACAGGCTCTCAAATCCAGGCTGCTGTTAGGCTGCAGTGCTAAAACAGCAGAGCTGAACCCACGAACTTTTATTGGAAAAACTAAATCTGGCAGATGGATTTTCCCCAACTTCTAAGATTATTTGTGAGGGCAGCATATTTACTAGCGAGACAACAGCTTGAACTCTAATCTCTTGTTGTGGGTTTGCCGACCAGCCCCCCCCCCCCCCGGGGTTGAAAATACTTTTTCCAGGTGGATTTCCATAGCAAAAACAAACAAAAGTTTTAGTAGCACCTCTGCCAATTACGTATTTAAGAAAACCGAAGAGAAGCTGTGGGGAAAGAAGAGATAAGAGCCACAAGGTAGAAAAAATGGGAGAGCCAGCTGCTGGGCCCGGGCATGTGAGCCCCACCCCAGGCCAAGTCTGGCCCAGGCAAGGGAGGCCAGGCCCCCTTCTCTCCTGTAACAGAGTACAGAAAAAAATCTAGGGAAACTGCCTGGAAAAGACATGCTGTAGAAGGAATTCCAGGCGGAGAGACAGCACAGCTTCCAAGGTCAAAGCTGGCAGCCAGAGGAGAGAGAAGAGAGGCCCGAGGGAACCCCCTCTCTCTCCCTCCAGCAGGGAAGAGACTGAAAACTAAAAACCCCTGCCACCTCTGGAAGTCTGCTGGGGCGTGGAGACCCCCCTCCTGCAGGTATGAAAGAGCCCATATCAAAGCAGAGGAGTGCATGAAGGTGTGACTTTGTGGGAGGCCCAAGATG
>JAWWLV010000100.1:10900043-10918632 GCA_035041135.1 Platyrinchus mystaceus | reverse complement strand
CTATCTCGCATTGGCCTTTTCAGCCATCAGCATGCCTGTAGCAAGCGTGGGTAGAACCCTTCCCAAATCTTCGTTCGTGAAGCCTAGCCTTGATGATGACTTCACAGAATAGAAGATACATGATGACAAAAGGAAGGAGTATAATCCCCCAGACCCCACTGTGTCTCTTAGTTCTGGTGTGATATTCTTCATTTTTCCCTTTCAGTGTTTTTCATCTGCCTGTAGAAACTGCCAGCATATATTAGGGTCTCTGTTATGTAGTCTAAGTGCAAGTAAAGGCTCCAGTCTGCACGTGTCTGGGAAAAAAAAAGGTATTACAGATTTTTTGCTTGACGATTCAATTTTTATTCCCAGTGTTTCAGTTAGAGAGATCATTCACTGTTTCGTAGGCAAAATGTCACATGCAGAAAGTTAGGAGGGATTTTTCACTACATTTTGGCAAGCAAAGCATGTTTTATGACTTTTATTGTCTCTCCTGTACCATTGTACTGGTAGAGGCCAGGAAAAACTCTTCAGATAAGGATCAATGAACGAAAAAGTAAAAACCAAAGTGACAATAATTTCAGTGCAGGAATACAAGGAGCAAAAGAGCATGAGAACAAAGACTGCTGCCTCAGCTATTTAGCCCAGCCATCAACTCATTAGTGATTTTAATTACCCATAGTTACTGAATAGTTAATACACCCAATTCCTGCATTACTTTCATAAAAACTCATAAAGTGTTTTAATATTTGAAAGAAAGGGGGGGGGAAAGATAGGTTTTTAGAAACAGTAAAATTCAATTAGTAGGAGAAGTTAAGATGTAGTACAGGTTAGGTTTGCTTAAGACATTTTTAAAAGTGTGGTGTGTAGGAATAAAAAAGTAAGTTTTCTGGAAAAGGTGGTAGAATTGAATCTGGAGGGAAACCTATACCTCATTTGTGTGAGAAACAAGATGGCCCCACGATCAGTCCAACAGCACAAGCTCTGCTGATTCTTTCCAGAATCATTTACATAGGCCAGAAGTTAAATTTCCTCACAGCCCAAAATGGAAAATGACAATAAACTGCTTCTTTTGTATTCTAATCCTGTGATAATACAGCAATAGATAGATAGATGATAGATAGATAGATAGATAGATAGATAGATAGATAGATAGATAGATAGATAGATAGATAGATAGATAGATAGATAGATTTCTGTAGGGGATTTGACAGTGCAGTCAAATCACAGTATTTAGGGAATCACAGATTATCTGAAGATTATTCTGTGACTTGGAAGATAAGACAGGGCATGCTTGGTATTAGTGGCTAAGAATTGTCCGTCCCTAAGAAATGCTACATGAAGAGAATGAAACACCTAATGAAAGTAACATTGAAAGTAAAAGCAGATTGGAGAAGTTAGCTGTCCTTCCAAAAGTATCTGTCCAAATGAATTAAGAAAACTGGGTTCAACCAATAAACTAAAATTCTCAAAAAATTGGTTAAATACTGTGCAGTGTATTTCTGTGAAGGTATTTTAAAATCAGCTTGAACAATACATCTGTTTTGCCTCAACAAAATACCCAGTGTCCCTTAGAGCATTGTGACAACACCAGTTACTTAAATATGAAGATCTTCTGTCAAAAACTGGAATATTTATTGCTGAATCAGTGGCTATTTCATTTTCTTTCAGAGTATTACCCCCTTTCCCCACAGAGTGTGCATGTTTGCTTTTCATATTCATATCAGCAACACCTTTACAATCCTCAGGAACTGGTGTTTCATGTTCTTCTGGTCCTCAGAGTTCCTTCCGTACCTCCCAAGAGTTTATGTTTGCAGTAGAAAAATGTCATTTACCACAAAAAGCTGGGATCCCTCTACAGTAGAGTCTTCCAAGAACCACAAGATACAAGCCCAATAAGTGATTATTTTTCCCCCCACAAAAAAGCCCTTCCTCTAGACAGTGCTGTGCTTCTATCTGGTAGTAATCTCACAGGGTTTGTTTGGAGTATGACTGGATAGTTTGCACCAAAAGTGTAATCAAAATTTTCATATACATCACACACACACACACACACACAGTGAAAATCAGAATCCATCTGCCTGGATCAGAGGAAAGGTTGTTTCTTCCGGGAGCTCCATCTTGTTGCTTAATGAAGGAGCTCAGAGAAATTGAGGAGAGTTACAAGTCAGGCTGGGAAAAAGTTACATGATAAAAGGGGTGTAAAGATAATTTTTGATGCAAATTATAAGAATTTGATGAACTCTTATTAAACTCTACTACATACAACCTCGTGTTAAAAACCTAGAGGAAGTACTGCACTGAAATGAATTTAATTTTGTAATAAAATTAAAAAAGCTTGGACCTCACTGCTAAAACACAATTAGCAAATCTCTGTTAGATCCTCAGCAAATCTTGTTCTTAGATCTTAGAGTGGCAAAGTTATTGCTAAATTTTATATGAAAATAAAAGAGTCTATTATAGTGGGTAATATCTTTTTTTTAATGGTAGTATTTTGTTCATCTAGGTATCTTTTGAACTGAAATAAAAATAACTTGTCAATGATAAAAAAAAATTCACCTTGCTCATTTTCTATGTTGTCATCACTCAGAGAATTTATTTTGTCGGGCCACTAAAATTCACAGGGTAATCCCAAAGTTACTGCTGCTACTTATATTAAGGTGCAAGAGTTTACCAATAATAAGGTTGGGTTTAAATGATACTTAAGGGTCAGTATCTTGACAACTGATGCAGTGTAGTATGGTTAGTTAAGAAGGAGCATGGAGGAATGAATCTAAAACATAGTCTGTTTTTGAAATCTGAAATTGTTTTGGTCAAACTTACAGTAAAAGTTGTGTTTTTTAGACGTATTTCCACTGTGAATGAAATGTCTCTTACCATTCCAAGCAGCTTGAAAAGGTTAAAAGCCATCTCCATGTTTCAATGTACAAATGGTAAAGAGTAACCATGATTTTTTTAAGAGAAAAACTTTCAGAAGAACACACAACGGTGAAATAGAATTGAGAAATGTGAAAACAGAACCTGCAGCTGCTCTGTGCTGCAAGTTGGAGACAGAGATCAAGGTGTTCTGGGGCTCACCTCACCAGCACTAACAAATGAATGAACTTTAATAACTCTAGAATCCTTTTAATGTCTTGCAAAGAACATTAACTTCTCAGTCTACATCATGAAGACAAGCACCATGTCAGAGGTCTAAAAAAAATTAATTTACACGTTTTTCAAAATCTCAAACCTACAAATAGAGTCTTGATTTCCTGCAAGATTTTTGCATATTTTGAGGAACTGTGTAGATAGCAATTAACTCAGAGGTTTACTCTGGCATGTAAAAAGAATGTAATAATAGAACTCACAGTTAGTGGCAAAGAGATATAAAAATGTCACAAAAAATGAGAACCAATATGACAAGTCAAAGAATGAGTTGTCTCACACATTTGCTGAGAGGGAATGGAAAGTATTAACACAAATGAAACTTTATAGCCCACAGATTGTCTGATATGTTAATGACCTAATAAATTAAATACTAGGTCAAAATATCATAAAATAAAATAGTATTAGACTGTCAAGACTTCTTCATGGATTGGAAAGGCAATTCTGCCATATTTATGTGAGTTAAGAAAAACAATAACTTAAATATCAAAATTATTCTTTGATAAGCAACATCAGCCAGTCTACATTAAATTGACACCCTTCAGATGTCTTCTAGAAAATAAAAATAGATTATCAATAAGAGAAATTGCAAGTTAGGCTAGAGATTTCAAGCATATATGGTGCAGAAATGTAATTATCTATTTGTAATTGTTTTTCTGATCCCAAAGAAAATCTTTGTTGAATTGAAGAATATGGGGTGAATTGTACTTGGAAGATTAAATACTAGCTGTGGAAAATACAAATATACAAAATAGTCTGCAGTGACATTACAGAGCAATATCTGCACTGATTTTTAGTATTAGCTTTTACATTCAGACTCAATGTCACTGAACGAAGTGTTGCACTTGTTCATGAACATTTTGGCAGTGAATTCAAGTGTGCCAACTATAGCGCACATCTGTGTGCAATTATATAATTTGGGATGAAGGTTCAGATTTTCTGACCTGCAATGAGAGGTAATTTCTAGAATCCTAAAGCAATGGGAAGGATGCAACACTGCAATAATGCAACACACATGAAAACTACCTTTCTTAATTCCAAATAAATTAACAGGAGAGTGTCTGTCACTCTTTTATTTCAAAGAAATAAAAATATTTTCATCTAGCAAGTTGTTAGATAAATTCAGTAAATAATACAAAATAATGAAACTAATCAACCAGCAATAAAAAACCCCAAAACTAAGCCAAACCCAAATAACTTTATAGATAAGAAGAATCTTCAAGACCACAGTGACACAACTCTCAACACCATGTCCTCTTGCCAACCTCTGTCTCCAGAAAATTCTTCACTCATATTCTCTGTTCTGTCTGCAGATCACCATGGTACTGTCATGTAAAAAGTAGATTTTTCAGAGATCCTGACTGGTCTTACTTTTAATTCCCTGGGCATCCAGCCCAAATGTGCCTGGAGAAAAAAACCTGCATCAAGAGTTGTCCCAGGGTGTACTGGTGCAACTTTTTCTCTGGCCAGGACTGCAGACAAAACCACAAGCTCCAGTTCTCCTACCTGAGATTTTGTTTCACATCTTTCAGCTTCCTTTTGGGGTTTAGTAATGAGTTTCTCTTTCTACCCTTGTAGTTTTCCACTGGAGGTTCTCTGTGTTTGGGAGGAAACACAGAAATTAAAAATTATGTAAATTCCCTCTTAAACAAGCCCGCAATGAAATGGGGGGTGGGGGGGGAAGGAAGGCAAAAAGTATATATCTAATAGTATATATATGCATTAAAGTGTTCTTCTTTCCTAGGTTTTGCATGTTTTGTTTCATTATGTGTGTGTTCT
The DNA here is from genome assembly GCA_035041135.1 of Platyrinchus mystaceus. Classification (NCBI taxonomy): domain Eukaryota; kingdom Metazoa; phylum Chordata; class Aves; order Passeriformes; family Tyrannidae; genus Platyrinchus; species Platyrinchus mystaceus. The sequence goes on along the minus strand of JAWWLV010000100.1, from coordinate 10,913,724 downwards.
GCTCACAAAAATAGTTGAGGAACTGTAGGATCCTGCATGAAGACAAGTCTGAATGTCCCAGCCCATCTGAATGAACAACAGGTTAGAGTGTGGTGACCCATCTTCTTGGAGCTGAAAATAAAGAAGGTCATGAAAAAGGGGAGGAAAATTGCAATCACTGTGTTCCTCTCATGCATTATAAATAAATACTTTTTAAGGGTAGGGACAGCACTGCTCATCTTTACTCTCTGAAAACGTACTCTGACATTTTTCTATTGTCACAACTGAGATACCTGCTGGAAGAGCATAGGGAGGGGGGTACACCAACATGGGAGGGTTGCAGCCTTTACTCTAAAATTAAGAATTTTACTGCAACCAGCAATAGCCCAAGAATATACATTTTAACCTAATGTATCTAACACACAGTTTTCAAAACATACTTAAAATCAGGAAGTGGAAAGAACAGAATTTTACTGAATTAATTTAAATGCCAGAGTCTTTGAATATGTTTAAATAATTAGCTGAGCAGCAAACAGTTATTGCAGCATAAATATAAATTATAGTTGAATTACTAGTATAACACTGCAATTCAGTAAGTACTACACAAACCCATCAACTATTGAAATCATGCTACTCTTTTTTTCCTTTTTTTTTTCAGAAAACACTCTCAGGCATTCTAGCACTGAACCACAGGCCCATTAAGCCACAATAAAAAATTGTATCAGTAAAACATAGAATAAGCTGTAATACTAAAAACTTGATTACAGGATATACAAAGAGATAATATCTATGAGATAACCTTTCTTCACCTAATTTGTGTAAGATTTTTTTGCTACATTTGTGCTTGAAAATGTAGAAGTACAATTTATACTTATTTTAATTGAGCTTTAATAATTTTATTTTGCTCAGATTCCCCTTTTTCTGTCACCATGAAGACATTGGCTTACAACCTTACAGTTCAGTCATGAAAAAACCACTCTGGAAAAGGACATGAGGAAAAGAGAGAAGATTATATAAAGAATTCTATGTAAATAATATGCAGTAAACAGTTGCAAAGCTTATGAGTGTCTGTGGACACTTGTGTGTTTCAGAAACACAGAAACTGGAGAAGCCATAAGCAAAATAATTTCCTCCTCTATTTCAGCAATTGACTGGAGATTAGAGAAAAATAGCATCTAATCTTTCATTCCACAGGCTACCAGTAAGGACTTGCCTTGTTTAGTCACCATTGGATGAAGGACTCAAATTGCCACCAGAGAAAATGTGGCAGATTTTCTGAGCCACATCCGCCTTACAAGAGCAGTATGAAGTCAATAGCATGGAATCCTCCCACAGTCTGCCCATTCATTTGGATTTGCCACGTGAAGTATTAAAAAGAGAATATTTATTTTTAGGATTGCCAGTGGAGTTTGCAGTGACTCATGTTTTTGATGGCACGTTACTGGGCAAATGACCAAAACGACTTCCGCACAGATTTTTTTTCTCAAACACTTTATTACAGTTAAAATTTTAGATGATATATTAGCCTTGATCAACATTTCTTCATAAATAAGCTCTTTGCAAAACTTCTTACTTTCACCTACCTTTTGTGAGTGAAGGGAAAAATAGGAGGGAATGGAAGATTATTTTTTCAAAACTTAAGCTCTAATGTAATGGTGTTAATAACAAGAACAACTTAAGAACCTAAGCCAGACTTTTTCAAGAAATGGTTTTTTGTAAACTAAAAACCAACCAACATTTCATTTGCATAGTTACCATCAAAATATAATATTTCAATTAATATTCTAAAAATGTATGGAAAACAGTACCTCAGGTCCATTTTTCTGAATGATAATCTGTAACATCTTCAGGTTTTAATAGTACACAGGGTGATAATAACTATTTCTGTATTCATTACTTGATTTCTAACTTGGCTTTTGTTTAATGCTAGTTCCACTAAAATATAGTTTAGATGAATAGCACTTTAAGATGACCATTATTCTTTAGCTGAAAGCCAAAGATGAAGATTGCTTAACAGATGCTGTTAATTATCACGTTTTAAAGATACACTTATATTTTAGCATGAAGACACCGTACAGACACCTCTTTGTGAAACTTCACAAAAAGTTACTGGTGTAGTAACAGCTCACTTTCCTCTAAAATAATTATATAATTATGTTCTTTATATAAGTGTTATTATGTTTTAATAGGCCTTTAATAATATTTTCATGGCATTTTATGCCAGTAGAGGTTATATTTCTTGTTCTTCAATACAGTGCCTAAATAAAAGTTTTGAATATGATTTAAGCTCATCCATATTGGTAGCCTTCTTTGAACTTAATTTGCTTTATCTTGCTTTATCGCAGATTTTTTTCAGTGTCTGCTTAGATTTCCTCAAGACTGGTAGGCATTTCTGTGGTGGAGGAAAACACAAATTACTTTTCAATTCACAGTACCCTATAGCCTTTGAAGAAATGTAGGATTCTGGGATCCCCTAACACTGAAGAAAAAAGAGAAAATTATTTACCTTGCAGCTATGAAAAGTTTGCGGGACATTGAACAAGATGAGAGAGAAAAACTCCACTTCTTCAATTAAGGCAATATGGATATATGGTATCATATAAAATTGTCCTGCTCATGGATTTTATTTCGTTTGTTTGGGAATTTTTTTTGGTTTGGTTTTGTTTAGGTTTGGTTTTGTTTAGGTTTGGTTTTGTTAGATTTTGTGGAAAAGCTTCAGGAAAGAGTTGAGCTCCTCAAATAACATGTAACAATTGCAAACACTTGCCTCAAGCCTCTGCTTACACACAAATCCAAATAATTGGAAAGAAATTTAAGCTAACAAGAATACTTATGAGCTCAGTCCATTAATGGAATCTAAACATTAAGGTTTGTAATTTCTCAAAAAAAAATACTGTTAGATTAATAAACCTAAGAAAATAAGTTTTGGGGGGTTTTGGCATGTTCAGTGATGGTAGTGGTGGTGGTGGTTATGGTGGTTTAGTTTGGGTTTTTAACTTACAAGCATTTATAAAGGTTTTATCTTAATCTGTAGTTGTATTTACTAAAGCTCCATGTTACTTAGACCCTTTTTTGAAAGAAACTGGAAAGAGATCACATTTGGGTGACATTTCTGGTGTTTAAAAAAAAAGTCAGAGTAAAGCTGAGAGATTTATATTGCAATATATAAATGTGTGTTTTCCTGCCTGGACTGATTTACAAATAGAGGACTGCAACAATATTAAAGTAAATAAACAGTAATTCTTTCTCTTCATGTGAACCTAAGCCTGGATCTAATGTTTGGCCTATTTTCTTAAACAACTATGCCTCAAAAGACAAGAGCCTTTTTGGTTCTCTCTGACAAAACTGATGCTTGGATTAATATTGAGGAAGAACCCAGTAACAAAATACTGGGTGGTGGTACTTAAGTTGCAATAGATAATCACAATGTAAATCCTCAGTCCAACCTGTAAAATGTAGTCTATTAAATGGTGATATTCTTTATCATTAAATGTGATATACTTACTGTAGTTGGTTAGCTATTGGGCTACTTTTTTTTTTTTTTAATCCCCCTCCCCCAGTTGCTGTAAGTTGAGAGAAGGTTTATGCAGACAAAAGAGATTTGATGTGGGGGAAATAGTATTAGGATTTATTACTTAACAAAATAAAAACTAAAGAATTATATATATATATACAACAACACCAAATCTATGAAAACTTCATAGGTTCATCTCCAGAACTGACCTCCTTGTGAGGCCCAGGCAAGACAAATAAAATATAGTGAAAGAAAGGATTTGAAGCAACTCTTCACCTCAGTAACTACAGATTTGTACACAGAGTAAACCACTATGGAAAAGTAATGACTGCATGCTTCCACCAGGGAATATTGTGCTGATAGAGGCAGAAATTAAGTGGAAATGAAGTGTGTCAACACCATTCTTTTTGGTGAATTTTCTGGTTTTTTTGGAACCAGATGTAACCATCTATATTACAGAGGCAACCAATTAGGTCTGAGATAATAGTTCAGTTCAAGAAGAGATGAAGAGAAAAGAAGCTGAAACATACATTCTCAGTTTCCTTCTCTTTAAATAAAACTTGAGCACAGTCTTCTCAGCAGTTTTCAGCCTGTGCAAAATGATGGGAGCTATTATTTCCTTTGAGAACTTTGTGAGAGGATTAGTCATTTTGTTATAAGCCATTGTGATGCCAAGTCATGAAGCTCAGGGAAGAATCACAGGAAATCATCCTAACGCCCCATGCATAATGCTTTTTAAACAATTCCATTCAAAAAGTCATTCTCCTTTGTCATTTGCTGTAGTTTTCACTGCAATTCAAAGAATTTTACTTCTGTTTCTGATACTGTGAGTAAAGCCATTGACACAACTTTTGTAAGGAACATTAAAGATTTTCCTTATCTACTGAAATGTCGGAGTGGAAAATCAACAGGCAGATGGTAGAAGATAATAACACTTTAATGACAGCAAAAATGCAGCCTGTATAGTTGCATGCCATTAAATTATTCAATGTTTTGTAGCTAGGCACAATAAAGTAGTGGTTATTTATGCAAGAGATGTAAGCAGTTTTGAACAGTAGACATAAGACCAGAATTCCACTTGTGTCATTTCAGATAGCAGTGAGCTTGATGATACAGAGACAGCAAACAATGGGGCAACATTAAACAACCAAAAAAAAAAAAATCCAAGGTATTTTCTAAATTAGTTTTACAAATGACAGTGATAATGCAAATGTAGCTGTGAAATGCTGTAATGATCTGACAGCAGCAACGAAGGCTCCTGAAAATGACAATCAGAGGGGCTGGGATGAAAGCTGCAAGATGCCTGCTGGTTACCTGGTAATCAGAAAACCATCAATCAAAAGCAGACTGACTTAAAATCTTAAGATTTTTGAGAGTAAATGATTGTACAATCTTGAGGATTTGCTCTCAAGAGAATTGGGACATATTTGTGCTACAAAATCTTAATTAGGTAGCAAAAGCTGTGTTTATTCAATCAGTTTCGCTGTATTTTTTTTTTCCAGTTTGCAAATCAGCTGGGTTCACTTTCCTGTTGTTTTGATGCTCTTCTTGTCTCAGGAACTTTTACCTCTCTTTTACCTTTTTCAGCATATATTAATCACCTGAGTGTGTGGATTCCAATACACAAGCAGAAGGGGACTAGAGATTCTCACTCATATTTCCCCTCCTCTTTTCAAAGAAAACCATGAGATTCAGAAAGTCATTATTCTATACAAACTCCTGACTATTAGGAATTTTGCTAATTCACAATGAATGTAATACAAGTTTCATCATATTATTACAAAATTAAATTATATTATTTCAAAAAGCAGTGGTAGACAGACCTCAGTGACAGAGAAAGCAGGCACAGGTTGCAATGTTTGAAATGAGATATAAGAAAAAACTTTTTCACTCTGATTGTGATTAAATATTGCAGTAGTTTGCCAGAGAGGCTGTGAAACTATCATCCTTGGAAATATTCAAATATTGTCTGGGTGAGGCCCAAAGCAACTTGATAAATGTTATCCCTACTCTGCCTAGGAGAGACTGGTTTAGGAATCACAGGGTACCTCCAAACACATAAACTTCTTTTTATGCCCAGTGGAATCAGTAACATGTCAGACAAATTGCTTCAGTTAACCACAAACCACTAAGAAACGATGATTTTTAAAATATTTTCTCTTTCTGAAACTTTTCTTCAGGTGTCTATACTGCAAGCATGGACATAAGTGTGAGTTTCCTGAATTATTTTCCTCCTTTTTGGCAGAATTTTGCAGCACTGAACAGAAAGCACTGGCCAGCTGTGAGGGAGAAAAAATGACGTTTCACCACATGAATAGTGTCATTTGGATAATATGATTAAGTGTTGTAGCATCTGTTTTTCATTTGGTTATGCCCTTCTAGACTTTGCTGCTAATGGGTTTTCTAATACAAGAAACACCGGACAGGAGGAAAGGTGTCCTAGCCTGTAATATCCAGGAGTGATTTATTTCATCTCAGTTGCTGACATTCAGGGTAGTGTACAATCAGTTTCTGTCCCTAGCTACATCCAAAAGAAATTATGGGATTTTTAGGGGACAAAAATAGACGAAATGGTAAACATGATTTGAAAGTGACACTAACTCCTTAAAACAAACCACTGTAAGCTTAAAATAAAACAAATTTATCAATTTTCTGTAAAATGACATAAATATGACTCTATTTAAGTAACCAAAAAGCTTTTAAAAAGTACTTTACCATATTAGTAATGATTTCTAGAATATATGGCGATTATTACCTAATGATGTTCTTATTTTTTATTTATTCTTTATTTTTTTAATAAAAAAATTCTTTCCTTTTACTTTCTAATATCCTTGTAATCTGCATGTTCACCATTATTCCCATTTATCTCTGGAAGACAATTATTTATACTGTTACTTCTACTACAGTAATAACCCTGAAAAATTCTTTTGGTCCAGATGCGCAATAAATGCAATTTGGTTGTTCTTATTTGATGAAAAATATGGCTGAGAATTTTAGGGCTTATAGTGTTAATAAAATAATTCATTGCTACTTCTTTGCTATTAAAGAAAAAAAAAAAAGGCACTTAGGCCAGTGAGAAGCAAACTTCCCTAACTTTCTTTATGGAAATAGCTGGTTTCAATGATTTGATTGAGTGTAAATGTGAAATCAATAATTGGTCTCCATATTGCAAGCAAAGCAGTGGGGAACGTAAAAACAGAGAAATGTCATGATCCACATAGAGAATTCCATATTTAAAAGACACCCAGCCCAATTTCTAATCTCAAAGGCACAACGACTTTTTGACTACCTTATCTAGCAGTAATAAATTCACATTTTTCTGATTAATCGCTGTATGCAGTCATTTGTGGGGTTTTGTGTTTGTTTTTTTTTTTTGCAGAGCAAAGCAACACAAAAACTCACAAAAAACAAGAATAAGGAGGAGGAAGATGATTTATTGGCTTAATAGTTAGAGAAGTCCTGAGGCTGTTCACACCTCTGGCATTGATTATTTCAGTTAATATGGAAAAGTGTATTGTCTTTCAACTCACTGTTCTAGAGGGTGCTGGAAACACTAAAGACAATATGGTGTACGAATACTATGGAGAAGTATCAAGAAAATAAATAAATCTATGAAAAATTGATGATATAGAATATTTTTTGATCTTTTTCTTCTTCAAAAAAATCATCATTAATGTGGAAAAAAATGTAATACAATATAATGTCTTCTGTCATGGAGAGGCAATGAGGGCTAAAAGAACTTTTTTAATATACATATCCTATTCTCTAGAATATGATTCAGGTGTAGAAAAATGTTCAACTGAAAATTATTGTGCTGATATTATTGTAATGTCCTTTCCCTCTTTTGTTTAAATGTATATACAAACCTCTAATAGAATGGCAGCTTGAGCTATTCCTTAGGTTTAGTATCCTCAAAGCAGACAATTAATTGGAACAGTTTAAAAAGCAGAAAAAAATACTCAACAAAAAACAAACATAGTATTTTGAAGGACACCATAAATTCTACAAACACACAAGTGAGTGAAAAGTCCTAATCTGAATGTTGTTAACAGTCAATAGTAACAACTGTGTCTTATTTTTTATCATTACTGCCATTTGTTTAGAACTCTTCTGTTTAGTGTGTCCTCCTGCACACGTTTAATTCTAACGTGTCAATAGGACCAGATAAGACAATTCAACTCTTTTTGCTGATGGTTCAGTCATGTTTATTTCCCTACTATTCTGTTTGCATTTTTACCATAAAGAGGAAAGCTTATATATCCAGTCATTATATTATTATATTTTTAAATATAATTGAAAATATATCAATTCAGTGGATTTAAATGCCCCCATAAGTAAAATATTAATATATAAGATGAATTTCTTTTGACCTCTCCTGCACATACCTGGCAACCAGTCTATTTGAATGCACAAATAGCAAGAGTTCTCACAGAGGTTACCAGTGGTATCAGAGAGAATATCAGGTACTTCCGCATGTCATTATTTGACATTATTAAATGCATCCAGCAGTACAAGACATTTTATTACCTCATATGGTATAATACCATTTGAAGAAATATATGTACAAGGGCAAATGAAATTGCTTCAGATTGAACCTGGTGCTAGGTAATCATAAAAACAAAACCTGAAAGAAAATTATAAAATAAATTTGATAGAAAGAAGAAAAAGCTTCAGTCAGAAATTCTAACTTTAGCTATTCCATGATATTCACCAGGTTTGGGAATTTGAGTATTTTTCAATGACCATGACAGTTCACCAACTGCATGAACTGTTGTAGCAGTTTAAATGTATGTTCAAAATCCTAATAAAATCAGAGTTAAATTGGGAGAAACATGGATCCATACAGTATAAAACAAGGAAACAGCTGAAGGGTAAACAAGTTTGCCAGAAATATTATTGAGGTAAAATAGGTAGAAATGTTTACCTTTGGATTTATTTTTGTGAGCTCTTTATACACAAAGAGTCAGAAGTTTTATTTATTTTGTCACTTTTTTTTTGTTTTATATTTTTAATTCCACTGTACTAATTACAGTAAACTCTAGTATTACAGAAAACTCTGGTATTATTAGGCATTTATAATCCCCCAGTAACACCTTCTAATCTCTCCCTTTCCCTAGATAACCACCTCACAGCTCTGCAGACTTTGTTCTTTTAATTACTTCCTACATAATAACACTGTAATACATGATTAAGTACAGTCATTTTGACCTTTGAGAAATACCTGGATTCACAAATTACCCAAGCATTCCTTGTCTCTCTTACACTTTCCATTTCCTTCTAACACTGCCTCATCAGTTTCCTTCTTCCCCTCCTGTTTTGTACACACAGGACACTTCAGCCCAGTGGGACTTGTTCTGTTGTTGGAATATTCTTCAAATTTTAACTATTACTGAAAGAACAAGCATTTTGGATCTATTCCCGAAATTTCTATACATTGTAATCTTTGCAATCAGTCCCGTCTCATTTGCACTTTGTCATGACTCAGTTGACTTGGTCATGAGCCAGTTTTATGAAGCTGCAAATTTTTTTTAGAGTGCTATCTTTTAGATTTTTTCTTTACTATTACTGTTGCTAATGGCTGTTCTTTATTCTGCTGTCTTCTCAACATATTCCAAGTTCTATTTGCATTTACATTTTGACTATTTTAATGCCATAGGTACAATAAAGCTAAGAAAAAAACAGTGAAAGAAATAAGTTACAGAGCTACATCTCCTTTAAAAACACCATTTGACCTTGAATATAATCTATTTTAGAAAAAAATAAACAAAACCACCCTTTAATTTTTGTGTTCCCAGGGGACAAAAAGGGCTTGAGGAAGTAGCTTTTTACCACCACAGAAATCATTTTGTACAGAACAATACCCTTGACTGATTTTAATTGGGACTTTTCCGTGGCCTTCACAAGAAAATTGCTCTCCTCCACCATATTAATGACTTTCTCATTTCAGTTGCTAATGGTTTTTTTTCTCCTTGACCTTGGAGGCGTCCCAGGCTTTGTGGACCTCTCCATCTTCTTGCAGCTGTGGGCCAACACTAACCCTGTGTTTGTTGGATATTTGCTGCAACACAGTTCCAATAACCTCATTTCATTAACCTTGTGTCATCTGCTCCCCTTCACTGTCACAACTTTTACCTTAGATCTCAATTACTACAAGGTATTATGATCTGAGCTTTCCTACTGTGCTTATTTACAGACATCTCTACACCTTCTAAGTGAATAAAAATGTTAGCATTGCAGTATACATTTACTGTTAATAAATAGACAAGGAGGATCACTTGCACTAAATAATGTGGTTTAAGTTTGTTTAGTGGGTTTTTGGCTTTTTTAAATTTTCTTTCTAAAAAAATCTAAACAACACCACAAGACATTCATTCTCTAAGCAAAGCATGTTGAAATCACAAGGTTAAATTTTAGACAGTTGAGCTGAAGGGACTAACTTTCAGTATTGAAATCCTAGAATTAATAGCAAAATAATAGACCTGAATCATAAGCAGCTCTCAAATATTCTTTGTCTTTCAATAATACTGTGAATAAAAATGTAAAACATTAATTTTTAACTTTGGACAAATTTCAAGGTTTCTAAGCATTTAACAAACAAGTATAACAACATAATAATGAGCATAAGGAAAATCATTCTGGATACCTAGGAATGTGAGCAGCAGACACACAATAGTGGGTCAGTAGGACAGTGAGAGGCTTTTTTGTGCAAGAATTACAAAAAACAGAGAGTAGGGGGTTCTGGGTGTCAGTCCTAGGAGGGAGGGACATGGTGGCTGTAATTCCAAGACTGGTAGGTGTAAAAAATTCACATCTATGTCCTGAGTGAGTGCCAGTGGCACTTTTATTATCAGGACATTTAAACCACTCCCTGGCTGTGACCTATTCCTGCATCAGTAAAATCCTGTGTGATTAACAATTTTATGCCACCTTTGGGCAGTAGTACAGAATACTTGGAGAGAAAACTCTGCTCACTAGAAGCGAGGAAGGAATAGGCTGGTGAAACCTGAATGAACTATTTATGAGGATTATTTGAGTGGATGACAACCCTGTCTTCAAGTGGATGACGACAACCTCCTCAGAGATATGTAGGTACCTTAACTCCAGTATAAGAGCCTGCCAAGCCAGAGGAATGTGGGCACCTGAATACAGATCAGAAATCAGCATCCCCAGAGAAGGAAAGGCTTGGCCTGCTCTTGTGTGCCTCATATTACAAAACATTCACAAACAGGTGCAAGCTGTCCAAATTATAATTGCTTGAGGTTTCCTTTAACATATAAAAATTACCAAATGGCTTTTTCTTGAAAACTTATGATTTGCTTATTTTCCTTGTTATACAATTTTTGTTTTCTGAATAAAGATTTAAAAATAAAATAAAATAAAGAGCAAAGAGTAAATACTGTGATCTAATATGCATTTTAAACAGAATTTCCCATACTAACTGGTCAAGAAAATAAAGTAGAATATGTGGCTAGTCTGGCCACAGTTTTCAAGTTGTGTTTGGTTATATCATGATTTAATATGGACTCTTTTTTGAGACTTGGTTATCTCAATACCAATGTTTATGCAAAACACTGCAAACTGCAAACTTGAAATTTGTCTTAATAGTTTGAATATTTATACCTTTAAATGTTTTTATGAACATTTATGTTTAGTAGAATGTAATTATGTTGGATGTCTGTGGAAAACTGTGTAAATATGGCTGATGTGTAAAAGTCAATCAAGAAATAACTTTATAATTTCTGGAAATTTCATTTTATTTATGAACCTATAAGTAGTTACAGATCATTTACACTGCATGTAAGGGAAGTGTGGCCGAGTGAGGTGGTTGTGTTTGCACATATTAAGAGAAATAAGAAATTTGCATAGCAAGGTATTCTAACACCAAGCACTTTGAACTAGATCAATGAGAGCAAAAAGTAACTGGTTTTGTAAGAAACCAGATCTAACGTAAGCATGGAGTGCTGTTTTCAAAATATTCAAAAATCAAAAATAAGTATATGGACTTACTGAATCAATATACTTCAACTTGCAGACATGTTATGAATAATAGGATTTACTTATGATATTCATAAGTTAATTGTGAGCTTCTAGTCATCAGAAAGCCCTGATTTCTAGGAACTCAAAACCTCATGACACTCAGGACATTAAGACATTCCTTGACTCTGCTGTTAATTCCAAGGACATAGAGTAAACAAATAACCATTTCAATACTCGACAAGAAAAAGTAAAAATTGCTTGTTGTCCTTGTTTCTCTGTGTCCATACTAGTTAAAAATTTAAGGATATGCTCACATTTAAATGTTGCTTCAGCAATTAAGGTTTCATTGACTAGTCAATTTTATAAACTAACTATTTGACATCATATTCAAAAATGTACAGATGAATATGTGCTATGAAATGTTTATATTTCAGTTTATTTATATTGTCAGAGGTTGGAGGTTCTCAAGACTGGATTAGACAAATCTGACACAGTGTTGGCAGTAGTCCCACCTTGTGACGATCTTTTGTGACTACTGAACTCAGTGAGGCAGATCAGTTTGAATGTGGGTTGTTAGGCTGAATCAGGGACTTGAAATCTTTTTACAGATAATGAACTTGAGTAATATCAATCCCCTATATCTTACTTACCTGTTTAAAATGAAAGAGGTTGTCAAGCAGTAAGGTCTGTTCAAGCCCTTGTCACCAAGTATTAAACTGTATTACCAAATGAAATTGGAATCTGTAAAGTAAGTTACTGAACATTCAAGATAACAATCAGACTTTTGAATGATACAATGCCTTTATGTCAATAACTGTACATATAGATGAAAAACTGATTATTAGGAGTAACTACACTACCTCATATATTAACCACTACTTTTATTTATAGATGTTTTAATGATCATTAAGTGGGCCAGCTGTGTGAAGAAAACCTTGCTTATTTGTGTTACATTTAACATCATCAAATTCCATTTTGACTCCCATATTTATCAGATTTAGTATATATTTGTACTGAGTCATATTTTTTCCAGCGTTCAGAAGGAAACTTTCAGTTTCAAGACCATCTATTCCTTTTACAGTAATGAGTGCCAAATATACTCTATTTTAAACCAGACTCCCTTACAGTCTCCCATGGCTTTAAAAGCCACACAAAATGTAAATTTAAAGAATAGTGGATACCAATGTGAATATTTTTGCATAAATTACTACTAAATAAATTCCTTCCTTTTTATTCAGTTTTCAAGTAAGTGCTCCGAAGTTTAGAGAGAGTATATTTCTTATCTGGAATTCTTATCAAAGTGGTCATAATTTCCTCTATTACAAGTCATCAGGTATGTACTCAGTCTAACACTGACTGTTGTCAGCAGGCAGACGTGACCCAGACACTCTTGCTTTGCAAATTCTTTAATATTTCTCCGTGCTAACATAGCCATAAACAAAAGAAGCTGCCACATGCAATTAAAGAGAACAGGGAGAAATCATCTACAATGAAAAATACCATCATCACCAAAGTTACAGAGGAAAGATGTTTAAACAAAATGATATGAAGTTCAAATGCTTCCCTCGAAAAGTTTCTGCATTTCTTTATCTAATGAGAATGTCACACCACAAAACTCAATGCTTCTCTAATGCTTTCCCTGCTGCAGTCGTGACTTTAAAAGGATATTTATTACATAGGAACTGCTACTGAAGATGACCATTATTTCCCCATTCTATAGTTAATGGCATACTCTCATAAGGCATTGTGACAAAAGTCTTGAGCAGCCTTGTAATTTCCCCAAAATTACTGGTATATTAGGCAAGGCTGTTTACAGTGAATTGGTATCATTCACACAAGTACACTCGTACTATTGATACTGTCTTTGCTCCTCTTAGACATAAGTTGTTACAGTCACTTATTTCCTCCAATTATGGTCCCCCATAATATCTTTCTCCCTAATTTGGAGAGAGATGAATATAATGACTATTGAACAGAGGGATAAGAAATTGGTCACATCCAGAGGGTAGTGGTCAGTGGCTCAGTCTCAATGGAAGTCAGTGACCAGTGGTGTCCCTCGGAGGTTTGTATTGGTACCAGTGTGATTTAACATCTTAACTAATGACACAGATGAAGGGACTGAGGGACCCTCAGTAGGTTTGCAGGTGACACCAAGCTAAGGGTGCAGTGACACACCTGAAGGACGGGGCCATCCAGAGGGACCTGGGCAAG
>JAWWLV010000100.1:10869574-10892138 GCA_035041135.1 Platyrinchus mystaceus | reverse complement strand
GGGGCTATAGAATGGTTTCTATCAGAAGCTACTAGAAGCTTTCACTGTCCTATGAAAAGGCAATGATAGCCAGCTCTAGGTGAATTTCCTGCTCCTGGCCAAGGCTGAGCCAATGAAAATGTGCTTCTGTGATAAAGTATTTAAGGACAGAGGAAGAGAAGGCAGTGTCGCAAAAGAAATTCCAGTCTGGAGAATAGCGGAGAAGAACATGGGATAACAAGCAGGCTCCAAGGTCAGAGCAGAAAGGGGGGGGAGGAGGAGCGCGGGGGGCCACCCTCTTCCCCTCCAACAGGGGAAAGACTGAGAGCCAAGGCCCCTGCCACTGGTGGAAGATCATTGGCGTGTAGAGATTTCCCCCTCCTTGCAGCTCATGGAAGAGCCCATGCTGAAACTGGTGGTTACGTGAAGGAGGCTGTGTCCCTGTGAGAGACTCAAGGATGGAGCAACATCCTGCAGGAGACCTGTGGCCCATGGAGAGGGAAATCCACGCTGGAGTAAGTTTTTCCCATGTAGGACTTGTGGCCCCAGTGGGAGGCTCACCATGGTACAACTCAGCCCACAAAGTACTGCACCCCTTTGGGGGAGTGACCCACGGAGAGAAGTCCACCAAGGACTGTCTCCCATGAGAAGGGACCCCACAGAAACAGGGGAAGGACTCAGAGCCATGACCTCCCTCTGTAGCCTGTGGTGAAGACTATGGTGGAGCAGGCTGTCCCCCTGCAGCCCATAGAGGACCATTGGGGTGCAAAGACCCCCCTGCACCCGATGGAGAAGTAACTCCCAAGACAGCGAATTGGGGAGAACTGCTGTCCAAGGGGTGGACTCAAACCGATTGCAAACCCTCTTCCCCATTCCCCTGCACTGCTGGGGGGAGGAGGGAGAACTTGGAAGAAAGCAAATGTGGGAGTGGGGGGGAAAGGTATTTAAGACTGTTTTGTTTCTCACTCTCTTAGTTTTTATCTTGTTAGTAATAAATTTAAGTTCTACTCCCTACTATTCTATCTTATCTATCCTGGGGTTTTTTTCCCCTCTCCTCTGCTGTTTTGCAGAGGGAGGGTGAGAGAGCGGCTTGGTGAGTATCCTGGCATCTGGCCAAGGTCAAACCTCCACACACATAATGCGAAGTAAATTTTCATCACAAAGAAAAACCACAGGAAATTATGTTCTTTGCAATGTAGAGTGGAAAAACAGCTAAAGATATAACTTCTATTCATCATTTTCAATTGTGCAATTGTACAATTACTCTATTGTTATTCAAGTCTATGCACTCTTCCATTGTCTGAAGCACAGAAAACAGATGACACTCATCCACCACACAATGGGAAGGCATGGGACTAAATCCTGGGACTAGGTCCTGGCACTGGCCACAAATGTAAGTAAAAACCAACAACATGACGTAGTTTCTTCTCAGTCACTGATAATCAGAGTCAAGAGGAGGACTTGTGATTTGAATTAATTTGGTCTCAAGGGTGTTCCCAGTATGATGTAACTACAGAAAAGATTCACAGCCTCAGATTTAGGAAGCCAGTTTTGCTTGGCTCTCCCTAAAGATGCAGTGATGCAACACAAGCTCCTGCAAAAGGTGGTTTTGAATATTCTGCTCTAAACAGCCCTCTGGAGCACCTCTGCTCAATATGTTGTTATTATGCCAGATACCAGCTGCCATGTATGCTGCTCTTTTCTCACAGCAGATGACAACATAATCAGTAAGGCTTTGCTTGGTATGACTCAGTGAGATGAAGCATTTGGCAAAACAACATTTCCATCATGGAGTCACATATTAATGAAACCCTTCCTCAGTGCTCCCTGTCTGTGTGAGAACCAGGCCTTTACACAGGGGGAAATTGCTTTGGACAAGTGAAGAAATTAAAACAGATACAGTTTGTCTTCAGGGTCTTTGGCTGGGATACGATCACATCTATACCAATCTTGCATCACTTCCATCTTCACACTTTTACCATCACTTTAATGCAGCCCTTTCATCTGTGTTCCCCCCTTGATATTTAAGTCAAGGGAGTTACAATCTTATCCTTTTTTTAATGTTGGGGAAATTGTTATTCCATTTGTTACTCCTCCTTGCCCTCTCTCTTAAGCAAAAAGCAAAGGAAAGGAAAATAACTCCAAAAAGCTCCTAGTACACCATCACTGTTGTCCTTGCCCTTTTTAAATGTGGTTTCTTGTCAGTTTGAATTTTTTTATTGGTTGAGCGGTGGGGAGTGGAGGGCAATATGAAGAGCATGTCAATATTATAGAATCATAGAATCAGATGGGTTGGAAAGGACCTCTGAGATCATCAAGTCCAACCCTTGATCCACTACCACCACAGTTACTAGACCATGGCACTAAGTGCCACATCCTGTCTCTTCTTAAATACCTCCAGAGACGGAGAATCCACCACCTCCCTGGGCAGCCCATTCCAATGCCTGATTACCCTCTCTGTAAAGAATTTCTTCCCAACATCCAACCTACATCTCCCCTGGCAGAGCTTGAGACCATGACCTCTTGTCTTACTGATAGCTGCCTGGGAAAAGAGCCCAACCCCCACCAGGCTACAACCTCCTTTCAGGGAGCTGTAGAGAGTGATGAGGTCTCCCCTGAGCCTTCTCTTCTCCAGGTTAAACCCCTCTCCTCATAGGACTTGTGTTCAAATCCCTTCAGCAGCCTGGTTGCTCTTCTCTGGACCTGCTCCAGCACCTTGATATCCTTCCTGAACTGAGGGGCCCAGAACTGGACACAGTACTCCAGGTGTGGCCTCACCAGCACTGAGTACAGGGCAAGAATCACTTCCCTGCTCCTGCTGGCCACACCGTTCCTGATCCAGGCCAGGATGTACTGGCATTCTTGGCCACCTGTGCACACTGCTGGCTCATGTTCAGCTTCCTGTCGATCATCTCTTTGAATAAGAAGATGTCAGCCATCATTGAGAAGGACAGTAGAGTTCTCCCTTCTTCAGAGAGGGAAGGGGAGCAGCAGTGGCAGCAGCAGTGGCACTCCAGGGTACCTGTGTGTACACCCAGGGCTTCCATTCAAAGCAGACTCTGGCTGCACACAGGTGTACAGGTCAGAATAAGTAATGCCTTGGCCATGCCTTAACAACAAGGGAAAGAGAAAGGAATCCTGTTGGGAATGAAGATGGAAAGTGTCACTGCTGCACCTGCTGACTTTCTTTCATTATTTTCTTTCAGGATCACCATGACCCTGATCGTGTGTGGAGTTCATAATGGTACTTCAGGTTCATGACACATTCTTGGAGGGAAATAAATTTTCCTGCCAGTGGCAGAGGATGCTCAGTGAATGCAGGTGTACCTTCTCTCCCACAATTTTACTGCCTATTTCCAGCCTTCTTTGCACTTCCAGCCATCAAGATCAATGTATTTTGACATACTTGGGTAAGACATGTTTATTAAATCCTGATTTTTTTCACTTACTGAGTGAAGTAAGAGCTAGTGGGAAAGCAAAAGTAATTCTACCTTCTCCCTTTAAAGATTTTCCTCACTCCTTTATCATATACGAAATACTATTGCATTTAATAATGCATTATATTAATATTAAAACCAAGAAATAAACCGAACTCAATAAATAGCATCTCATATTGCTACTTCTGTAAATGGCTTGTTAGGCTAGATGGACCACTGATCTCACCAAGAGGGAAATTCCTTATGTTATTAAATACTTTTGATTTTTTACTGATTTCAAGGGAAAAGTCTTGGGAGTTACAGTGAAAAACCTGCATAAGGGAGTTTTTTATTAGCACATGAAGAGTTTTATGAATCCGACAAAATTTAGTGACTGCAACATATATTCACCTACCAACTACTGACATGCTAACGAAATGTCTTTTTATATGCAATATTCCTTAGCCAAGATAAAACAATGGAGTTATCTATCCTGAAAACAGAAATAAGTTCATCTCAAACTCCGAAAAGCAATATGACTGAATTACCTAGGAAAGAGTTTTTCCAAAACATGACTATTGTTCCATATAACAAGCTTGACTGGGACACAGGTGATTTTTTGTATCCCTGAGCATGTCCCCACATAGTTAAGTACTTTATGAAGTGCAGCTGCCACAGGATAGTCACCACTACTCTATCACCCCCGCAATTACATGTCCCATTTTGGGTAGCCACATTGTATGATGTCTGACTTGGAAGTTTTTTTCCTGTGCCTTTGAATGAATTTCTGCAGAACTGGGCTATTACCACAGTGCTTGTATTTATGTAATATTGTATGTATTGCTATAATAACTATAATGAACCTTCTACTAAACCGAGATGAATAACTGCCTTTGATCCAACTTAATGGTCATTTTGCTTTATCACAATTTGGAGAGGATCCTCTTTGGTGTTGTTGATTGTGACCATCAACAAGAGTCAAATACTAGGAACATTTGGAAATCTGTGTATACAAACTGTGTGACCATCTGGTTGTTTAACTGATATAAGAAGACACTAATTATATGAGAAAAGAGCCAGTTTGCTGCCTGAGAAATCATGCAAATGTGTGAACATCATAGATATACAAAGCAGGCTTGTATTTCAGAGAAGCATTTTAGGCAGCATTTGTCTGGAGGGACAGATACGCCCCAGGTCCACTGCAACCATGAGGGATCATTCACTAGTCTCGGCTCTTAGATTCTGTGGAGTTCAAAAAACACTCAGCTATATTTTTTCAGCTACATCTTTCTTTATCTAGGGCACTCTTCCTCTTCTTCCACTCTCTGGGCTGCTCCATCACCTCACAAGAGAGCAGCATGTATAATAACTTTGATTTTCTTGATGCTTTGGTGCTTGATTGTCATTTACTGTAAATCCTCCTCAAAATTATAGGGAGAAACACTCACTGCTTCATCTACCTTAGAAGACAATGCTATTTTCAGATCCCAGCAGAGAAAACAGGTATCTCAGATACTCCTGATTTAGATATCTTTACATGTATTTAATAATATTCAATCAATATTTATTCTTCAGTTTTCACTACCTTCTCTTAAACTCGTGGAGAGGTAGTACTTATGCACACCTGTGGATCTTTAAATATTTTCTAATTCAAATCCACAAGAAGATATTTCTGATGAGAAGATAATTTGCCGAGATGTGATGCAACATATAATCACTAACATAAGGATTGCTTTGAGATTGGCAAAATCAACAGTGCAGATTTACTGGTTTGTACTGTAACTATGCCAAAAAGACCAACAGCCTCTCTTCCTTCTCAAACAACAGATTGAAGCACCCAACCAACTGCTGGCAAGATTTTGAGACTTCATGTTTTACTCTTTAAATAGTGATGAAGATATATTATTCCATTCTGAAGAACCTTAGATTTATAAAACAATTATTACTACATTAGTCAGTATCTGCATTTCAGTTTTACGATTTCCAGATTTGGTCATCATAAGAGCAGTATAAGTTTCTAAAGGCAGAAATGTTTATAATGACTTTTAGGACTTATTTCTAGTAACCAAGTATTTTAATTGTTAAATTATCAGCTATTTTTAAGCATCTAATGCATCTGAGATACAAGAGCCTGTCTATTCTATGTGAACTATACTCCAACCTCAAAGGACTGGAGCACAGGTCCTTATTCCTGCATAATAGAGTGAGACTTCAGACTTTATAGAGAGAGTATGTGTGTATACAGCGTAGTTTCATTATAGTTAAGTCTCAGCACAAAAGGAGCCCTGAAGTTGTGTCTAGGCCAGAAGTATAGGCTCTACAGCACTATTTTACACCCAAATAAGCAGAGTGGTCATCTTAGTTATTTTGCAAAGTGCAGTGCAGAAGTTCTCTCCTGTAACCCAATGCAACTTCTTCTCGGCAAATCATCAGTGGCATTCCTGACAAGGGAATGCTCCCACGTTGGGCAGATGTTCTACCTCTTATAGCTCTGGTAGTGAAAAACCAACAGGCAGCCTGAGGCAGTATCAGAAACAAATGGATCACATCCTGTCTGTCTGATCCACCTGCTGTGTGTTTTATAAAGAAATCCACGTCTGCTGCTTGCAGACTGAGAGCAATGGAATTGCAAGCATGTTCTGAAATAACAGTAGAGATCTTTCCTTATCCATGGTCTGAGGTGCATAAGCCACCTCCCTGAAATAAACCTCACCTCACTCTTCATTTCACAGCCACATCCATGAAAGAGGTTCGGTGAGAACACGGTGGTGGTTAGAGATCTGACTAATTCTGCCTCCTGCAGTTTCCAGCATTTTCTGAAGAGCCAGCAGTGCTCCTGCAGGGGAGTTTGTCAGACAGTTATGGAGCAGATTGCCCTCGGTGGGGAGGATGGAGGAGGCCACATGTGAGAAGGTTTCATGAATTATTCAAGGCCTATCACGGTACATATGTGTCGGTGATCTCTCCTCTAATGGTGAAGAGGAAAATGCCAACGAGAGCAGATATCTGTTGACTGCCACAATAACTGTGTGCAGATTTGGGAGCCAGAAAGCTCCCAAAACCTGGCTGATCTGCCTGTGCTCTGGCTGCTGAAGTATAGTCCTGATGTGACAGCACCTGGCAGAAGGTGGTTTAATTGCACACTAAGCTGCAATTAAATGCAGGATGGTTGTAAAATGTGCATTTCGACAATTACAGTCAACTTGAGGCTGCTCAGAGAACTGTGTGAATGCAGAAGGGTGGAATTGCCATGTGTTGCAGGGGAGTCCTTTGCACTGCATAACATTTGTGGGGAAGAGGCGGTGAGCACGTCCCAGGCGTGGGATGGTGCCAGTGTTCATCTGTGCAGAAGGAGGAGGCAGCCAGAAAATGCACCTGTGATATCAGGGTCAGACTCCAAGAAGGTAAAAGGAATAACAGGTTGGTGTATGTGCCCATACGCTTGTTTTGCAGACTGAATTATCATAACAATGTAAAATATTTGCTGGGGAGGAGCTGTCATACTGGATAATGCAAGTTCAGCAGCGTATTTCTGACCTGACAGATTGCTTTGGGCTTTTTGGTAGATTGGTTTTTGGCTTTGTTTTTCCTGTGATTTTTTTATTCCTCTTTTTTTTTTTTTAACCTTTTTTTAATTGTTTTTTTTTTTTTTTTTTTAAAGACTCTTGAGGTACTCAAAAGTACATGAGAATTTATTAAAGACAAAATTATATTTTAATTAATGCTTCCTTAGGACACCTGTGCAACAGCACAGCCAACAGTTTGTATTTGTATGGAGTGTAAACAAACACAAGGAAATAAAAGTTAAAAAACAAAAAGCACTTGTCATTTGAATCCCCTGCTATCTCATCCTGAAAAATAAAATTAAATAAATGCGTATGATAAACATGCTCAGTTTTTACCAGTGGAGCAACAAAGGGCAGTAATGGACTGGGAGGAGGGAAAAACTGGTGTATTATTATTATGTCTTGATTAAATGTTAATCTTGCAAGAGCTCTCTCGATAATTTTTTCACATGCAATGTGTGGAATTATAGATATGTCCTTCCTGCATTTTTGCTGCACTTTTCATACCTGAAGGAGTACCTGTGTTTTATGTTTGGTGAGGTGCTGAGCTGACCTTGCCAGCCTCGCTCATGGGGCAGAGAGGAAGCTGCAGATGTAAGTTTTCTATGACAGGAATCTGCTCCATCACCTCCCCACGTTAAATTGGTTGTTTATATTGCACCTTTCTGTCATGCTGCCTCATAGCAACAATACACTAGTAATAACTCACCTTTTTCATCCACCTCATGTTCTCAAAAAGCATTTGTTTTGCTGAGAAACTCCTTCTAACATTGCAGCAATTGGATACTCATTGATTTTTCTTTTGTCCTGATGATTCCCACATCTCTTGCTGGCAGGTGGTAGGGCTTCCCCTTGGGCAAGATGTCCCTGAAAGAAAGAAATGGTGTTTATTCTTCTGCCTATGAAGAGGAAAACAAAATATGAAGCATCTTATATCCTCCCCAAATAGTCCTCAGAGAATGTTTTCTTTTTAGCTTTGGTGCAAGAAAACACATTTAGTGGAAAAAATTATTTGTTACTGGACCCACATTTGAAAACACTTTTGTATCATCATATATTTAGCAACAGTGTTTGCTTTGTGGATTTCCAGGGACATGTCAAAATAAACTGGGTGTTTTTCATTATAAGAAAGCCATATGGGTTGCACAGTAACATCAGAAAAACATTTTGTTTGCACATTGTGGTATCTCCACACTGGAAACAAATAAAGAATGAAGATTTGACTATCAGTCCTTCCTCCTACCCCATGAGCCTGCTTTTTCTTCCCTTGAAAACAAGGTAATAGAGTAAGAGAGGAGTTTTCTTCCCTTCCCACAACTGCATCACAGAAGAACCTTAAAGCTATAATTACTTTAAAAAAAAAGGCCAAAAAAAATGCTTATTTTACCATGAGTAGAAGTCTTGAATCCTATTTCATTCTTTTAAGACTTTTTAAAAGTCAGTGGATTGGCCCAAAACTCCGCCTGAATCCCTGATAATGAGCACTGGGAACCATAACTCACAAATCAGTAATTTCATCATTTGACCATAAAGTAGCTATATTCAAACAGCTAAAGAAATAATTCTTGTATAAGGATCACTTCTAAAAGCTTTGTTCTTGGTACAAACATTCATTCTTGCCCTAAGGATTATGGAGGCCCTTGTTGGAGCTCTCAGAATGAGTTCTTACCTTACAGATGAGCTGTGACTATATCCCCATTACTAACTTTTCTGAACTGTATTCTACTACATTTTCTCAACTGGTGACAGCATGTGACACAGGAGTTCCAGAGGGTGGACAGCAATTTCTAGCATCCTGGCAGGGCTGCATAAGCTGTTTTCTTGCTGCTGAGGAGACAGCTGGGATGAAGCTCTGGGTCTGCCTGGACAGTATTTAAATGCCCTAGGACTGGATTTTGGTACAAAGAGGGAGGAAGGTTTCAAGCCATAGAATCTGATTTATTTGCTCCTTCTGAATGAGGGGCATTGAGCTGAAAATTGCTGCATAATAGTTTAAAATCATAAAGGGCTTCATTAAACATGTCATTTAGAATTATCTATTTTTTTGCTTTTTGTATCAAATAATTGCCTTAAGTATATCTTGATTTAAAAGATGTGAACTCCTCACTGTCAGTATTCTGCTTATCAGATATTCAGATTATCTGAGTCATGAACATCTAGCACATTTCTATTTAGTTTATTTCTGTCCTTTATCTTCTGGAATTTATTCCAGGTTCACAAGTAGAATGAACATTTTATCCCACCGGAGTGTTTACTGAAGTATAACATGAACAGCCACACATAGTCTAGTTGTCAATGAATGAATTTCATTTTTCTACCCTCTCTTCTGTACTTTTTTGAAAAGAAATTCACTAATTCATCTTCAGCTTAGTCCCTGAATCTCTTATTTTGGTAGAATATCTGTCTTCTTTTAAGGCAGAAGAAGAATATCACAAATGACTTTGAGATGTCCTACTGTAAATTATTTGCAGATATGAAGGTAATATGGGTCCTGTTTTGAGGGGGGGGGGGGGAAATTAAAATTTGCCTCTAGTTGACCGGGCAGTTAAGAAAACATACAATCTGACTTGCCTTATGTAATAAGGACAAATTCATTTTCTAGTTTACATATGTGTAAGTAAAGATTTTTTTTCTCATAAAAGTATTACCTGATATTTATTCTGGACATTTCCCTGTTCTGAGAAATTTCAACAGTACTTTTTGGAACAAAAATGTCTTTTGCAAATATAAGTTGTGAAAAAAATAAAAGTCATGCATCTTATAAGGGCACAGGAAGGCTTAAGTTTTGGCATAAATGAATTATCCAGCATAATCTTGTTGACTCAGAAGACAAATTTTCCCATTTCAAGTCTCCCTACTGTATGGGATGTGAAAGTCAGCTTTTCCATGCACCTTTTTATGCCTCTACAACTTCTCTGTATTGCCTATTTCCATTGCATTGTCTGGAATGCAATTGATCATGACTTGTCCAATTATCCACTAAGAACCCTGTATGTTCAAGAATCTCCAAAGCCTCATGGAGGCAGTTATTTAATAAAAGGTCTGGAACACAAAGATTTTTCCATAACCAAGGGGAAGCAGTCGTAAAAATGTATTTGGAAACCTTGCCTAAATTCATAAGTGGGGATTTGAGCATCAAAGAAATGCGTATCACTGAGAAAAGATAAGACACCTTTTAATCGAAGACACACAATTCTAAAACAAAATTCATCTAATTATTATGGCAAGATTCACAGTGGACAAGTGAATGAAGAAGGAATCTGTCACTTTACTAGTGAGGCAAAAAGTGACTTTTAAGCACCAGAGACATTTTCGGGGACTTGGATACAAATCTCAAGAGATAAACACCTTTGAGCCTTCTTTTATAGATGGGCATCCAATTTCCCCTCTTTTAGGAGAAAAAAAAGTACTTTTTCCTTCAGAAGGATGATGTGTAGTTCCTTTAGTACATAATACACCGTTTTCCTAATTGAGTAAGAAAAAATATATCAGCTGAAGAGAGAAGTGTGTGACTTTCCTGACTAATATGTATTTGCTCTAAAATATGGGAGTGCCTTCACAAGAGAAAGGAATGCTTGCCAGAATATAGCCTTGTGCTTCCTTAGAGGTGGGATTTCAATCTAAAATTTCTGTGCCAGGGTACTCTAGCACCAGTCTGTTGTGTAAATTCAGGGCTCTTTTTCTGTCTTTTACACAGGACTGAACATTCATGGGGCTTCTCCATCAGGTGAATCTCTTCAAGTTAACAAAAGAAATATTTATTCACAACTCCTGTTCAAGTGTAAGCATGAATTAAATGTGCAGTTATCTCTAGGACACAATATCACTGTATCAAGTACAGAGACAAGTCTAAACCAATTAATCTTTTCAAGAGCACACTGCCTCTAAAAGTGAAGTTAATGTTGCTTTATATGCTTTTACCCCATGGAAATGTGCTAAATCCCAGAGCAGGGTGAAGGGTCATTGCAATATTACCCAGCAAACAAAGGCACATCACAAATTCTCCTTGTGAAATCTGCCCAGTTAACCTGTCCCCTCTACTTAATTAAAAGTATCTTTTTGTGGAAGAAACAGAGGGAAAAGTATCTAACAACTCTAGACAGTCTGCAGTCAACTATTTAAAAAAGCTTTAAAAAGTCCAAGTATGAACCACATCCCACCTGTGCAACATAAAAATGATTGGTGTGATCCTTTTGAGGAGAAGAAAGGGAAAACACTGCTGAAGTGACAGAAAATAAATCTTCAAATTCCGGTAATGCTCTCCATTTCATTATGATAATGAATCTAAAATTATCTTTAGGAAAGAACCATCCATAGTTGTGTGGCAGGTACAACAATAAGAGGTAATCCATTTCACCCTGCAGACTCTCTGAAAGCAGTATTTTGACATGAAATGAGATTGTACACAGCAAACAATGGGAAACCTTTCTAAATGAAATTTTTCTGGATACTGGAGAACTATTAACTCCTTGTTATCTATGAAGTTCAAAATATATGAACCACTTTGCCTCACAGGCAAGAAAAGTCACACTATTTAGAAACACTAAAACCACAGACAGCAAATTCATTAATCACAGAGTCACAGAATCATAGAATATCTCAAATTGTTTTCTTTTTGATGCTTTGACACAAAGTTACTCAAATCAGCACTAAGAAAGGCATGGGACAAAGCTGCACTTGACTGCAGGATAGAGGCAGAGCTTCTGTGGAAAGGTGACATTTTATTAAAAAAAATAAAATTTGAATATATATTAGGAGTTTTATTTTAAAATAAATCTGTAGTAGGTAAATCTTACAATGTGCTTAATCTCTTAAGTACTTTATGAAATTCCTGCAAACATTTGAGAGTTTTCCCTCACATGGTTTTTATTGTTATGTCTTCCAGAAGTTAGTCTGTCAGTGATCACCAGGTGTAATTTATTGTTAGCAGAGACAGCTATAAGTTCATGGAAATCATTGTCAGTTGTACTATGTAGGTCATATTATATACTATAATACAATACAAATAAAGACATCTCACCTGTGTCCATACCCTTTTCTTTCTGATCCATATGCAGCAACCACTCTGAGTAGATATGCCTGCTGTCAACCCTGAAGACCAATAAATATTTATTATTTATTTATTTATTATAAAATATTATAAAATATGGCCAGAGGCATTTTTGCTTACTGCTTTTATACAAATTTTTATTAATTCAAGTGGGTAAATGAGGCAGAAAATGAGAAATATCCTTATTTTTTTCACAGCAACCTCCATTAAATACTAAATGAACAGTACCTCATTCAAAAGATTTGAAATCAAAAACTACTACATTCATGGAAATACCACAGTTGGCTTCTCCTTAGTAGTAGGACAATATACATTTTTAAAAAAAACATGTTTGATCAGTCTGCAGAAGTCTTCCAGAAAAAAAATCATGCATAAATTCCAGAAAAATCTCATTAAATTAAAATGATAGGTTGAAAGAAAAATTTTCAAAACAATTTGAAATTATAGTCTGACAGAACAGCAAAAAAATTTATGTAACCTAAAGTCTAACCCTTTCACCTATCATTAGCCATTCCATATGAAGACACACTAACAACTTTAGTCTCCTTCTCCAGTTAAATAAACCAATTTTTAAGGAGTCAGGGACACAATTGGTGTCACCAGCATTGCCTCAAATTACCAAGGAATTAAATCACTGCCAGTAAAAACAGGGAGTTAATTCTTTCTGCCACATCTAATGAAGAGTTCTACACTTTGTAATTGTTTGTTAAAGCCACAATCACCAGAAAAAAAATCCTAATTTGTATATACATTTCACTTTGCTGTTTGACCATGCCATAACTCTATCTAAAAAAACCCCCAGATGTAGCTACAAACTTTTTTTTTAAAATAAAGTTGATTTTGATAAGGCAGATTAGAAAGTAATGTGCAGTCTCAAAATTGCAGGAGCTGTTACTTGCAGAAGGATGTTCCTTTCAGATCAATATTCTTTTTGTCTTTAAAATTATAGAGTAGGGTTATTTATAATGGCAGGATAATAACTGTGCAGCAGATTTAAAGAGAGCTATATTTATACCAGATGCAGGGAAAAGGAGCTAAGCACTTGGCAATATTAAAAAACACCCTGGTGGCCAGATGTGTGACAAAATACATTATTGTAAAATACATGCAGTAATTATAATATAACTATAGGCAACAATTTATATTAAAGAACAGTTTTGACTGTTATAGATTATGTGCCTCTAATTACCTTAAATCTTTGAAGAATACTGTGGATCTACTGCTTCACCAAAATAAACAGAATGTTATAAATAACAATTCTGGCATGAAATTTTATGGAACTCTGATTTCCTGGAGTACCTGGAGTACTGTATTCAGCTCTGGGATTCTCAGTACAGGAAAGACATGGATCTATTGGCACTAGTCTGGAGGAGATCTACAAAGTTATCAGAGAGGTACAACATTTATCCTACAAGGAAAGGCTGAAGGAGCTGGGGTTTTTTAATCTGGAGAGGAGAAGGCAGCAGGGAGACTTTGTATCAGGGCTTGTAAGAGTTGGACACAGACCTTTTAGTATGGACTGTGGAGAAGGGGTGATGGTTTTAAGCTGAAAGAGGGCAGATTCACACTGCTTATAAGGAAAAAGCATCTTATGAGGGTGTTGAAACACTGTCACAGACTAATCAGGGAGGTTGTGAATGCCCCATTTCTGGACATATTCAAGGCCAAGTTGAGGCCAAGTTGGACAGTGCTCTGAGCAGCCAGGTTTACTTAAAGACGTCCCTGCTCATTGCTGGGAGTTGGACTAGATGACAGTTAAAGGTCCCATCCAACACAAAATATGCTATAATTAAAAGTAAACTAAAAGTTGACTTAATTTCTGGTCTTCCCTCAGCCACTCCTTCCAATAAGTAGTTGTGCCATGAGATATTAAAGATGTTTTGCTGGAATGTATTTATAGAATGATGAAATTAACCTATAGCTTTTATAGCTACCTACAAAATGGTGCATAACTGTGAATTCCTAGGATATATTGCACTGATCAGTCAGGGAGACGATATTTAGGTTATTTGAATGAGTAGCATTCAAATAATAGAGCACTGGAAAGAAATATTCATATCCTGGAGGTCTAGCAGTTCAAACTCTGACCCACAACCTTATTACTCTACTAAAAAATTGTTATTTCCCTGCATCATATTATGTATTGGTTTGCAGGCCAGATGGTTTGGATGTGGGCTCACTAGAACAAGGGTCAGCAGTCGGGAAGTTCTGGTGGTTGTTAAAATACTATTACTTAGGACATTAAATTCAATGCCACAAAAGATGGTAAATAATAGTGCATTTGCCAGTCCAAAGTATAAATTCTAAACCAAGTCCTTTGACTAGTAAAACAAAAATTTAAGCAAGTTGCTCCTAAACAAATTAATTCAAATGTTCAGGTCTAACTACACTTAAGTTTTTGCTAAAAGTAAATATGAAATAATAAAGAAATCTGTTGGACTGCATTTTAAGAATTTTTGTTGAAAGCAGGGAAGGTGGTCAAAGACATCAAGGCTTAACCTCTGTATTTCCACGTTTGTTTTTTTTTATAGTTTGATGTGTAAATTACAAAAGTTTCATTACTTTTTCATTAGTTTATAACTTCATTATGTCTCCTACTGTACACATTCTAAATCTCTAATAATCTCATAACAAATTTCATATCAACTGCTAAATGAGTTCTATTCTATGATAACAGAAATAATACTCAATCTGTATTTCGGGTAACCATGAAATGCAATCTGTATGCTTTTGACAGTGTATATATTTACTCTATCAGTTGCAGAATAGTCTTTATATTGAATCAATATATGATCAACTAGGATGTATGCTACAAATGAATTTTTTCTTTAGTGATTGTTTGGTTACTGTAAGGTATCATCTTTCACCACATTTATCTTTCATGAATTTACATACTGCTAACATTCAGATATTGGTGTTTTTATAAAAGAATTGACGTTACTCATACTCTGAATGAAGTCAGTGTTTCTAGTTTGTTCTCCACGGGAAATATTGCAAATTGAAATACATCATAAAAGAAAAGCTTAATGTTGTAAAGTACCCAAATAGCTTATGTCAGAAAATACGAATTTGCCAAATGAGCCTGAAAAGATTTGTGAAATAGAGATATAGCATGATGAACTGACTTGAATCTCTACTAGTAAATGCTTGACTCAAAATCAAGATGTTTTTTCTCCTCTGATGTAATTAAACGCAGTGTCCATATTTTATTTTATTTGATGGGCCAGAGAAAATAATGATTAGTGTGTGGTAACACAGAGTTTGTTAAATGATAAAGGATAATGTGTAAAACAGTATGTTCTATGTTCAAGTTGTGAAGTAAATAAATGTTTTTATAAAAATTGTAGAAAAAGCCACTTGCTACTAGGAAAATGCAAAATTAAAAGTAAGGATTAACAGGAAATCTTAATTGTGAAATATTTGGAAGGAGACTAGGTTAAAAGTAAATGTAATAATCTTATTGTCAGGTTTAATAAAGTTTTTTCAATCATAACTGAATGATGTTAGAAAACCCTGCTTTTTGATTGGTAAAAGTCTGAAGATTAAATCCTACAGTAAGATTAGGGTTCATTCATGCAAACACTAGACTTTTTTATGCTAATACTCATCCTTACACTGACCCAGAAAAACCTGTAAGTACACTCTTTACCCGGAGAGTGCGCAGATGCCTTTTGAATATTAAAGGTACAATTCTGTACATAACATTCTGAGAAGAGCACTGGGGGATTCGTACAGTCTCCTGGTGCAGAAGACTCCAAGCCTTTGTTGAGGTTCAGCACTGACCAGCGTCTGAGTCCTACCATTCATCCCCACTGGGAGGGGGGAGACCTTCAAAGGGTGGAAGGAAGAAAACTCCTGGCTTCAGATAAAAGGCATTTTAACAGCACAAAACTGTGCTTGCATGTATGATGTCTACTTGGGAAGACAAACACCTCAACTCTTACTGCCCCCCTTTTCTCCTTCCTCCAAGTTTTATTCCTGAGCATAGAGAATCATAGAATGGTTTGGTTTGGAAGGGACCTTCCACTATCCCAAGTTGCTCCAAACGCCATCCAACCTGGCCTTGAACACTTCCAAGGATGCGGCAGCCAGAGCTTCTCTTAACAACCTGTGCCAGGGCCTCACCACCCTCACAGTGAAAAATTTCTTCCTAATATCTAGTCTAAATCTCCCATTTTTCAGTTTAAGACTGCTACCCCTCTCCCTATAACTACACTCTCTGATAGAGTCCCTCATTCCTGTAGGCCCTCTTTAAGTACTGAAAGAATGTTCCAAGGTCTTCCTGGAGCCTTCTCTGCTCCCGGCCGATCACCCCCAGCTCTCCCAGCCTGTCTCCAGAGCAGAGAAGTAGAAAAGATGTTTGCAAGACTGATGTCAAAGTCAAGGATACAAGATGTGTTAGACACATTCATTTTACTAATGGAGCAAACCCAGAGAATCAAGAAAGTAAATTCTTCAGTTTCTCTGTTTTTCACATTATGGTCATACAAATGATGGATTTTTGGTTTGTTATTCATTTAAAATGATAAATCAAGGTCTGGTTTTTTTAGAGGTATGCAAAAAAATAAAAGAGAATTAAACTCATAAAACACTCATACGCATAACACCCACCTCATGCCACATATATAGTCAGTGGTTATATCATTGTTTTGAAATATGGAAAATATGAAACCAAGTTATCTATTTGATGTAGCTCTACTCAGTCCTCAAACTTAGAGTATTCTGTGTTGAACTTCAATAATGCAACCTTATGTCTACAAGATAAAAGCTGTACCAGTCACACAGCCTGAAGCATGTTCTATTTCACTCAGTCACAAATTATGACTCTTGGGAGAGAAGGAACTGGGTAAAATCCAATAATTTCTAAAATGTAGAATGAAATCAGATAACACAGGCCTTCAGCCTAATATAAAATGTTAACATATACTTAATTATATTCTGGTATTGATATTGAAGAAGAATTGTTACCACTATGTAGGAATTTAAAATAAGTCAGATTCTGTTTTAAAAATGTTTATTTTTCTCTGTTGACTACAAAAACAATATTGATGACTAAGTCTGTGTCCAAATCTATATCACAGATGGTATAGGTGAGTGAAACGAGCCCAAGCCTGGGGACCAGGCTTGTACACAAAGAAATCTCTAACTTGCTTCCATTCCTTCCACAAAACAATCTCTTTTCTGAACACATCTTTCATCTGCCCTCCTTATTTAGTGAACAATCAAAAATCTCAGGCATGGTTTCATGCCATGTATAGCCCACTGTGTAACTTTGGCCATGTGCCTGGCAACAGAAATATATGAAGACAAGTTCTGTCCTGTTGCCCACAGCAATTAAATCAGAGCTTTGCTTTCCCGTAAGTCAACAGGACAGGAGGTAGTTTGTTGTATACATTTTGTTGTAGACACACCAAGCCATTTACTCTTCAAACTTTCATGGTAAACCTGCATGATGTTGTTGTTTCACACAAGTTGCTTTACTTGCTGTTTGATCTGCAATGGAATCAGTAGAATAAATCAACGTATGAAAACAGAACTGCATTTTGTTGCACACATAGCAAATACTAACAAATACTGTGGAGCTCCCATAGGCCAGAATTTTATTATCAGCTTATAAACAAAGAAAGGACCAGGTTACTTAAATAAATGGACTGCCTTAGAACATTGAGATCAGTCAAGTGAATCTATTGAGCATAAATCATAGTACTGTGCTTCTTCAGAGAGACCTTTCTGTGAACTTTGCTGGAATTTTATTGAAAACCTGTATAATATCATGGATCTAATTCAAAGTGAATTTATTTGAGGCTGATTTTTTTTTTTCCAGAAGAGAATAATTGTTAATATTTCTAACATGTATAAGTTTCTATAGGCAAAGACCCATATTCCAACCAAACTTTGAAACTCTAGGCAGCTATCTCTAAAATTTACTCTCCAAAACCATAATTTCAGTTGCCATCCAGATTTGATGGATCAATGTTTAACCTACCATTTTTGTGTCTTGGACTTTGTTTTGTTTGAAGAGGTTCAGAAGTTCCTGTCCTGGACACTATTTTCTTTGTCCTCAGCCTTCTGAAATTTCCTGTTAGTGGGGCAAAATAAGACAGAAAGGACAGTTCAAAATGTAGCTGTGGGATCTCTAGGTACTCACAGTGCTGGGATTTGTGAAGAAGAGTTCCTTCCTAAAATATACTGTGATCATGAGGCTGGGCCCATATTCATATGATGCCTCTGTCTCACTCTGGAAATGGATGTTTATTTTTCCCCTCAAGGTTTGGGTGTCAAATTCATATTTCCACCCACCACCCTGTAATTTTGGGCAGCTGAATGACCTCCAGCCTTGCTGAAATTTACTCACTCTGCAGAAAGAAATGATGATCCAGTGGATACCGTCAGTATGGGTGAGAGGTTATTTCTGTAAATATGTTCATTGAAAATTCATCCTAAAAAACAAACAAAAAAAGCCAATCAGAAAAAATTTATACTTTCTCAACCACAGGACTGTAGATTATGGCCAAAATGCAGCTATGATCTGACTTTCTCTGTGATCATTCACTTCTATTAAGCCATTCCAAATTAATTAATGATGCCATTTTCGCAGCAACTGTGCCATGAAAGGGCCATTTAAATTCATCTAACTTCAGGATGGAAACCAAGGTCACGTTCATTCATGAGCATACCTTGATTTTGTAACTTGCCTTTGATAGGGATTTAAAGTACACCACATATGTTCTTAGACACTCCCCTGATTAGTACCCATAAAAAAGAACTCCGCTTCTTGATGACTGTCAGATGAAAACAATAGTATATAGTCTATATTTTTCTTAGTAAAATAAAAATCATATGAATAAAAAGCCCTTCAAATTCTTAAGGCAGAAGAAATAATCTATTTTAAGAAACAAATAAAATTCACACTTTCAAAGTGAAATATTTAAAATCATTTTTGCTGTTGAAAACAAAGGCCATTCTTCAGGCTGTTCAGAAAGTGAGTTAAAAACTGACTGAAGGCATCTGAAATGCCTGGAAACTGTCTGCACAGACCTCAACACAGTTTTTAGGCAGAGTGCTGGATAAAAAAACCCCAGCAGCTGTGAAAAACGAGAATTTTATTTTTCTAAAGTGCTAAACAACTTTGGCTTGGCTTTTTTCTGGTGCTACAAAGGAGCTGACCACACTGTGAATAAAATCAGCACTAGCAAAGTCTTCTAAAAGAATTTCTCTCATTCTTCCTTCCTTTCATTTTTTTTTTAAGAAAAGGTTACTGTGCAGCTCAAATGAATAGAGTTAAATCCCAAGATACAACATTGTTTCAATGTCCTCATTAATTTAACTCGGTATGGCATTCAACACAGGAATATGTTCAAATTAATTCTTTTATAGATGTTTACATCCCTCAAAATGTTAGTTTGTGGGAGCTTTTTTCTTTTTTTCAAAGCACTGTGAGTGTCTTTGTAAACATAAATTGAGGTTGTAGCTGTACATACCAAAGTTTCTCCGCAATTTTTATCATTTGGGGTTTTTTTAAGTCTCAGGTTGTTATACAGAATAAGAGTGTTTAAGGTCATGTGGTACTAGTGATTTGTTGAAAAATATTAGTTGCAAATTTTCCTTGAAACTCTGGTGGTTTTGATTTTGTCTTTTGTTTAAAGCTTGCAGATAATGCCAGAGAGAACTTGCCTTCCCCAATGAATTCCTTCACAAACAAGTCAGCTTCTTTAGAAAACAGCTCAACAATTTTCATTCACTATTTTTATTACAAAAATAGATAAACAAGCAAAAACAACATAAGACTCCCACAGACAATTAAGCAACTGAATTATTTCAGTTATTAAAGGCCTGTGAAGGAAACATTTCTTCATAAATTGAAGATTGGCAGAAAACTTCAAATAACAAATAGAACAAATTCAAGTAACTGCAGCCTAAAAAGAGTAAATGTGATTTTTTTTATATGTATTTCACTATTATAAGAGGGAAGAGGCTATCAAGCCCACACAACTGATTATAGAAATTTTATGCTTTTATACTTTCATTGAAAAAGTTTTATTCTTGAGTTGTTATTCTTCATATATTCTCTGATGTAGTTTTAAAAGAGGGCAAAATATTAATAGTAGCAGATAGACAAAGAAATTCACTGGATTTTAGAATATGTACGTTACAAATATGGCCTTAATAGTTATACTTAGGCCTCTTGTATTTTTTTTAACAACACAATTGATTAATCACTTCTAGAAATGTACGTTTCAGCAGGAGAAAGTTTTATGTTTACAAAGGTAAGTAATGGTTAGTGAGACTAAATATTTAGAACATTACATTCTTTGTTTATTACTTCTGCGAATAATTTTGCTTGCTAAATAAAGGTCTTCTGCATTAATCTTTCCTTTCACTAAGTAAGTTTAAGTGATATGGACAGAGTTAATAATTTGGATATTCCAGGTCCATTACACAAGTTAGCTCAATGAAGCCTAAGATGTTGTATGTGCAGACACGTCTTGAGTGTGAGGTCAGAGAGGCTGCTGGGTTCATAATTCTACATATTAACAATTAAATTCCCAAAATGGCAAAATCTTCTAAGATAAATTCTTCTAAGATGGAATTTTCAGACTAATATTGGGGGAAAAAAACGAAGATACATAAGAGCCCACTACTGCAATGAGGATAGAAACACACTAGGACACAGAAAGAAGCAATCTGCAACCATAAAAACAGTACTTTAAGATTTGCAATTATTCTTACATGACATGAACAGTCAACCATGTTCATTTTTTTGCTATTTTTTGTCTGACATTTTTCCATGAACAGTACAGCTGTGAATGTTTGGGTTTGCAACATGGATTGCAGAGAGTATTTGACTTCCATTACTGACAGCACTTATCTCAAATTTGAGTTTGCTGTGGAAATAGAGGGGACTACAAATTCATTTTTATAAACTTTCTGAGTCAGTTCCTTAATATTCTCTTTCAACGACCTTCTCAGAGATAATTTTTTTCCTAATAATTGCAAACGGAATAGCAACAGATAAAGATCTTTAGAAGCTATTTTAATTTTAAAATAGAAGATTGTGGTACATTTTTCAATAGCTGTGTTTTCTGTTACAATGAATGACAATGGCTATACATACAATGAGTTTTTCCTACAGATTAAGCTGTGGAATGACTTTAGACTGCTTCACTAACTTGAATAGTTTTTTTGTAGATAATTAGTTAATCTCACATGAATCAGATTAGAAAGAATGAGGGAAGAACTGCACTGATATAACCCAAATCACCTCAAATTAATAGCAAGTAAAATAAATGGATTGTAATACCACATTATTGTAGCAACCAGTGAGGAACATTAAATAAATAAATATACTGCATAACTGATGTAAAGATGTGAAAAAAACTGATGACTTTTGACATCTCAATGTGTAATTAAATAAATATATTTTCTAACTATTAAGTTATTTGGCCCTGTTAGGGAAACATGTTGCTCTCAAGAACAATACAAGGAGATTTGAGATACGAATACACACACAGATGTGTACATAACTCTTCAGACCTGCTAAGAGCAATCTCCTCTTCTTAAGTTTAGTGCACAGTGAAGAGGGAAAGGAGTAAAAACACTTATCAAAACTATCCTGAAGAAACTGCAGCCATGCATCACAGAAGGATTGGTCTGCAGCAAGAAACAGAGTTATCATGAAGTTATGGAGTCTAATACATCCAATTTGTCTCAGTTTGCAGACCAAAACTACTCATTTTTATTGAATTACAGAGGGAAAGTAAGATAGTAGTGCTGCAAATAGAAAATGCATTGCTTGTGTTCCTTTAAAAACTTGATCTTCGCTTCCTCTTCCCCTCAAAAATTCAAATGCCAACTTGTGGAAAAACTAAGGAATCTAATGCAGAAATTGGGACAGGCAGCACAGTAATGAAAAACTGTGTCACTTCTTTTGCAAACAAGATTATACATTAGGACAAGTAGACATCACTATTTCTCTATCAGTAAAACCTATTCTCTCTGAAGAAGTGTGTTGTGGCCAGAGACAGATTAAGACAGGGGTCCTCAAACTTTTTAAACAGGGGGCTGGTTCCCTGTCCTCAGACACTGTCGGGAGCTGGACTAAAAAAAAAAAAAAAAAAAAAAAAAAAAACAAAAGACACCCCAAAACAAAACAAAAAAAAAAAGACGTGAAGCAGTCTCTGGCTCAGAGCCAGAAGCGGTAGAAGTAAACCCCGCAGGGAACAAAAAGCCAGGCAGAGGCATCGCCCTCTACTGCACCTGTGCCGCCAGCAGTGCCAGGACCTTCCAGCATGCCTGCGCCGCCAGCAGCTTCAGCGGAACTGACTGCGCCTGCTCTGGGCGCGGTGCTAGCTCTTGTCACCACGCAGATGCTGCTGGCCGGCGCGGCAGGGGCTGCTGCCGCTCCGGCGGGCTCAGCTGCAGCCGGGACTGGGGCTCCCCCGCCTGCTGCCGCCCCTGCAAAGACTGCTCCATGGTGGCTGCGGGGGCTGGGGTTGGGGCTGCCGCGGAAGTCGAGGTTGCTAGCTCAGCAGAAGCTGTTGCCGTGGCCAGGA
>JAWWLV010000100.1:10851917-10867264 GCA_035041135.1 Platyrinchus mystaceus | reverse complement strand
GTATAATGTGTTATAATATTCATTTGTTTGTACAGTCTTGTAATATATTCCCTTCCCCCTATTTTGAGTCTCGTGTTGTGTCTGGAAAACCCATCTCACACCGAGTTAAAATTAGGGAGGCAGGCCTGAACTCAGAATTAGATTTTTAGAACTCTCTAACCATCACAGTAGCTACAGCAAAAACTTCCACCATACAGCTGCAGGACTCATACTCAGGTCCAGTTCCTTGCCTACAATAAGTTCCTGGAAGAGAAATCACTTTGTTTTAAAAATTCAAAACATAAATAGCAAGAAGCTTACTACACTAAGCCTGCAAATATCCTTTGGAGTATTAATTAATGAGCATAAGGTGGAGTCAGATAAGATATCATTAAAAGCAGTGGCAGACAGGTGATTGTGATGCAGAGTAATCATTTAATTCACTTTTGTCCTTTGTCAAACTTTGTAGCTGTTTGAAACTTCACTAAGCCAGTTCTATGCATCTTCTGTGTTTATAGGTACTTGTGGTCCAGCCCCAGACAGCCACCAGGCCCCACACTCATTTCCTGACCATTGGGATGGATCTGAGAAAGAATTGGAAGGGTAAAAGCTGGAAAACTCATGGGTAGACATAAAGAGAGTTTTATAGAGAAACATGAGCACACAAGCTTTTTTTTTTCAAATCAGGCTTTCTTTCTATGCTTTAGTCTCTGCATCAAGACTGCACCCTTCTCATTTTAGTTTTCTCTGTAAATAACTTTACACAGTCATAGTTAAAAAAAAAAGGAAAAGTCAGTTTGGGAAAAACAAATAATTTTTTTATATCTCAGAGCCTTTGATGGTGCAATCTTACTGCCCCAAAAATTAACCAAGGAGGAAAAATTACACAAATAAAATTATGTGTCTGAAGAGACTTGGAAATTTTAATAATTTTATTACAGTTTATTGTAAGACGTTTATTCTGGATGACTTAGGATGGGTGATTAAAAATCAGTGCCAAATTTTGCTCTCCTAATTTCTAAATTATACAGCAGGTGGTGGGGATGGAGAGGAACAAGGAGAAAAATATTCTGCATGAAATGTACTGTAAAGTTTTGTGTGCTTATGAAATTAATTTGTGTAATGTCCTGCAAGAGTATGGTAGCAAATATAGACAATACTTTAGCAGTATTTCTTCAGCACTTTCATAAAAAATCAATATGAGTATAGATCGATGCTCTTGGTTTTTAACCCTTTGCAGTTTTACCTTTATTCTAGAAGTATCTAAAAAGTGTTTGCCATTGTGCCTTGAATAGGAGAGTAAGAAAAGGGTGACCAGACAAGTATGTTTGAAAAACAACTCAGCTTTGAAAGAGAAAATGGTGACCATCAATTTGAATTATTGACTCCCTGACATTCCTAATGTGGTTTCTTCTAAGGATGGGACCCAGAGGCACCAAGGCGGCATCATAAACACAGCAAAGAGTGTAGTTCCACCTCAGAAGTGAAGTACCCGCAAAAAGAAACCTGTAACAGCATCAAAGAGCTCTCAGAACCCACTGGACAGCGCAATTACCTTGTTCATAAGATGGCCAGAAACAACATTTAGCAGGTCACTTTTGCACAGCCAGTGTAAATTTTTTACACTGTTATTTGCTTCACCTTGTTTAAGTTACATCATCCTGATGTAATTTCCCTAGATGTCCCATTTATATAAGCAATAAGTGATGATTGCTAGATAAAACCACACTTTTGATAGAATTACATTAAGAAATATACTGAAGTAGGTAGAATTCACTTTCCTTGCACAGCATGATTGTAATGACATTAGCATAGCTCACACAGGGTTAAATTAACAGCTAATTATCTTTATGCTGAAACTTTTAGGACAGTTTTCTGGATCCAGCAAAAGGCCTGTATGGTATTCCTGATTTACTACTGCTGATTAGAATCTGTGATTATTTTAAGGCTTTTTCCATCTGTTTATAACTTCTTCCCCTTACCTTAAGCTGGAAAAGAAATACAGAAGATCTAGCTAACGAGGTACAACAAGCTAAAAACACACAAAAATCTATGTTAATGAAAAAAAGCTGTTTCTGAAAAAGGCAAGTCTCTCCTTAGAAGTGCTAATTGGCAATGAAAAAAAAAAGATATTTTGTTTCAAAAAAATAGACTGAGTTGACATTGCTATGCTAATTTATCCAATTAAAAATGGTCAAATATGCATTCATGGGGCTTAGGGTTAACAGGTAGGGGTTGTATTTCACAGTCAGTTAGGAAACTTACTGTCTGGGTTCAGGGTTATTTTATGCAGGTTTTGTTCATAAAGGTCTATCAACTAAAACTGAATTTACTTCTGAGGCTGCTTTCCTTGGCTAAACTGGGAAAAAAATAAATCATTAGTCTGTTAGTAACATAATTGCTTTAATTTACCGCAAAACCAAGACTAATATAATAGTAAACACAATGGCTGTACACTGACTCTCATTCTCATTTCTATTATATTGGAAATATTTAGTTTGGAGAAAACAAAATTTCTTACTGTTAGCAGGGGAAGCTGCTTGAAAAGTGGAACACTTCAGTCTTTATTCTCTCCTAAGGCTTTTTTACTTTGGACAACTTAATTCA
Organism: Platyrinchus mystaceus; assembly: GCA_035041135.1. Lineage (NCBI taxonomy): Eukaryota > Metazoa > Chordata > Aves > Passeriformes > Tyrannidae > Platyrinchus > Platyrinchus mystaceus. Next base: position 10,864,678 of record JAWWLV010000100.1, on the reverse strand, counting down.
TAGTCTTTAAAAATAATAAAACTCAAGCATTTGAGCAAGGTAAACTCCCAATAGCCACTTTTACTAAATAAATACAGTATGGAATATTACCTAATAGCAATCCTCAGATGATGGATTTTGAAGATTCCTGGAACAAAATAAATTGGGACTTAGCAAGAAACTTGCAACTGAATAGGGGGTTCTATCTCTTCTTCTATTTTACATCATCTGGTTAATGACAGTTTCTGAATCTTTCTTGCTTCTTTAAAATCTAGTCACTGGAGTTCAGAAGAGACAGTTCAGTTCAACAATGAGAGCTTCTTATGGCAATTTCTGTCCCATCTGTAATTGATTTCACAAGTAAACAAAAACTCCCATTCTATGGGGGATGGAAAGCAGAGTGTGAGTATTTATATATTTCTATTTTGGAACGCATTACAATTTCAATATCTGAAATTCAATGTTATTTTAGCTTCTCTCTAAGTTATTTAGTAAGTCTAAAGAGACAATATCAACTAACTTACATAACACCATCTAATAAACTGAATTTCAACAGTAATAAAAATCCCTTTAAATGTAAAAAAGAAAATTATATAGAGCTTAGAAATACATGTTAATAACAAATCAGTTGGGATTTACATTCATTTGGTTAAATGTCAAAACCACTTGACAGCTTTTTTTTTTTCCCTTTTAGCTGGATTTCCTACTCTTAATCCAAGAACAGAAACATCCAAGCCATTTCAAGCAGTTTTTGACCAAATGTGACAGTGTTTTTTCTGGTAATTAAACCTGTTCTGGATTTCTAGAGCTGGGGATGACCCTCTACCTCTGAATATCTGCAGCTTGGCTGCTGTTCATGCAATCATCCCAGCCTGGAGAACAAGAGAATGCTCTCTGATGGAAATCTTTCCCTTGAAAGCTGAATTTACTGTAGGTTTCCAGAGTAGTTGCCTAAAAATGTGCAAACCTGTCTGTGCAAGACAAAAGTGTGGAATGTGACCCTTGTGCATCCCAGCCTGAGAACCAACTGGGCAAACACCTCAAATCAAATACCACTGATCTCCTGGGATTCAGATAAGAAATATGACACTACCAAATATGAATTATTTTCCAAAATGTGGCTCATTTTGAGCTACTTCAGAGAAATACCAAGACAGATGCTCAAGATGCTCAGTATCTTTTATAAACAGACTTAAATATTACATGTAAATATTACTAAAGATGTTTGAATGTCTGCATATGTGCACAAAATCACACAAAGTATTCTGGACTTTGTTCAGATATTTAACTGAAAACTGATTCTTCAGTGACGTCACATTTTTCTTCACATCAAAAGCTAAAGTGAATTAAGTCTGAATACCATTAAATTACACTGAAAAGCATTTTGAATGTCAGCTCTACAAAATATGTCCAATAAATCATCAAATATTTATGTTTAGCCCTTTCCTATATATGGATTTACTTAAGCCATAATTGATGAGGACAAAATACTTTGAAAAAATTCTCTTTTGAACTATGGTATTCACTCTGTATGATTTTAAGTATCACAGAATCACAGAACAGCTGGGGTTAGAAAAGACCTCTGGAGATCATCCAGTTCAATCCTCTTCGCAGGCAGGGTCATCTGGAGCAGGTGACGCAGGGACGTGTCCAGGTGGGTCTTGGATGTCTCCAGACAGGGAGACTCCACACCCTCCCTGGGCAGCTGTTCCAGGCTCTGCCACCTCCATGGAAAGAAGTTCTGCCTCATGTTGAGGGGGAACTTCTTTTGTTTCCTTTTATGGCCATTGCTTCTCATCCTGTCACTGGGCACCACTGAACAGAGTCTGAGACCATCCTCTGACACCCGTTGGGGATATTTGTGTGGATTGATGGGATCCCCTCTCAGTCTTCTCCTCTCCAGACTAACCAGGCCCAGCTCCTACAGACTCTGTTCATCAGGGAGATGCTCCGCACCCCTCATCATCTTTGTGGCCGATGCTGCACCCTCTCCAGTATCTCCTCTCTTTCTGGAATTGTGGAGGCCAGAACTGAACACAACACTCCAGCTGTGGCCCCAGCAGGGCTGAGCAGAGGGGCAGGATCCCCCCCCAGCCTGCTGGTCACAATCTTTCTGTAGCACCCCAAGATCCCATTGTCCCTCCTGACCCCCAGGGCACTGGCAGTTCATGGTCAACTTGTCATCTCCCAGGATCCCCAGGTCCTTCTGCACAGAATTCCTTTGTAGTAGGCCACCTTCAGCTTGTTACTCTGTTACCGATTCTTACACTGTGAAAAAACGATGTTATAAAACCCTATTGAAATGTGCAGTGAGTGGGTTAAAATTGTTCATTCTGGAAAATTTGCTAATGAAAGAACATCTGTTCTTTTTTTTTGTTTTTTTGTTTTTGTTTTTTTTTTTTAAAAAAGTGAAGATAGTTGTGTTAGATACCACTGAATGTATTTCAAAAATATTTATTATACTCTGGATTACTTCTTAAGAGTTCCACTTACACACAAGTGAGTTTTTATATAGAAAAGACTAAAAAATTATTATATAAAGAGACATTTGCAATTACTTCGTATATATATTTATGTGCTTGTATGCTTATATGTTATTTATAAATGCAATAAACCAGATGTGTCAGTTATTAAAGAAAGCATCCTGTTTACATCAGATCCCTTTCCACTTTTTGCTGTCTTTGCCTTTATTGACTGAAAGTTGTATAAATATTTCCTTTGGACCTTCCTCTCCAGACCCCAAAGCTGACACAGAGGAAAATACGTAGCATTTATATATTTGTATATAATGTGAGAGTGTGGATATTTATACATACGTGTGTATATATATGTGTGTATATATGTATAATACACATATATATGTATTATATGTATATCAAGAACAATATGGAACACTTCAGCTGAAAAGTGGAAGCAATGCAACACTATTTACAAAGACTAAAATTTACGTGTGAGCCAGACGTTATTTAAAATCTTATTTAAAATTATATTTTGTGCAGAGGTAAAGATCTATCAATTTTAAACCAAATAATAATTTAAGTCGCACAGTAAAGGTGCTTTTAACATTAGAAAACAAATTCCAACTGAGTTTCAATAAAATCTTAAGCTCACCAAGAGGAAAAAGACAAAATCCTTTGCACTTTTTCTAACTCAAAATTAATTTGAGGGGTTTTTTTTCATGATAGCAATAGCAGTAGATGACTAAATTATTTGATTAAATATCTGAATTACAAAACCATGGGGTATCTTTAGAATTCATATCAGGGAAAAGCCACAAGCATTCAAGAGTCTCTCCATGCTGCAAACACAAGGTCTGCCTTCTAGCTGCATGCACAAAATAAATTTCTTTGTTCACTTTGATTATGATTAAACAGCCCAGAATGACCAGAATAATTTGTTCAAAAGCAACAAGATTGTCAGGAACCAGAATCAAATCTGAAGAAATTAGTTGTTGTAGGAAAAAGGAAGAGGCAGCTACATTTCCAAGCCAATTATATTCCTGAGTGAGGACAGTTCCCCAAAGGGCTGTTGAGGGATCATCCCCATTGCAGAGGTGCTGCATCATCAGGCTGGGGGCACGGTCTTTATATCAACAACTTCAGGAAGCAAATGGAACAAATGTGGGGAAACATTGCCTTTCATAGTTCAATTTTTCTATAACTGCCAGTCAGCCTTAATCTCTTAATCCAAATTCAAATAGACAAACAGCACTTTTCCATATGTGCATCATTAAATCATAGAAATAAAGCCCTCCCAATATTGGCGTTTGGGGTTAACTGAATTTCTTATTTTATCCCAAATTATGACAATCAGTCAAAATAAAATATTGTGTATAGTGCTTAACTCAGAAAAGCACAAATATGTTGTATCAAGGAAATGCTGAGCACAGGAAAATTTTCTATGTATTCATGTCACATAAACTTCAGTTTCTAATTTTTTTTTTCCTCACCAGGTGAAAAAAAATATAATTTCATATACAATAACTATATACCCATGTACAAAAGGTGAATTTTATTTTTCACACATTGCAAGGATTGTATTGTTACACCACATTTTTAAAATTTTCTTTCCATATTTGTATTTTTGCCATGCTCTGAAAATTACATGGAAATTTAATTTCATAGTGACTTCTATAATATATTTTTTTAGCACAATTCCTGTTTACAACACATAGTTTTGTGATACTTATGTATCTAGACATCTATTATATTAATTCATAATATTGCCTATAAGGTTGTAGGTTTGTGCTAATGGTGCCAGAAATTATCATTCATGAGTATTATAAATAAGTAAGAAAATTAGTCAGTTTAAAAGCTCTTCTTGCCTAAATTGTTACTAGTTTTAACATATATTTTTGAGTTATATTTCCTGGGTCTTTTGGGAAAAAAAGCTCTCTTGGAACCTTAGAAACAGAAGGACTTTCATTACTGTCTTGTTTTGTCCTTCTGTGTCAATGTTTTTTCCCTTTGATGGGAACTGGAATGGACTACCTAAATATTTATGACTCTGTGATCAGGCCTCCTGCTAGCACTCCATTTACCCTTTAGCACTTAATCAGGATGGACATATTTAAAACATCAAGTCTGAATCTCAACCTTCCTGTAGTCAAATGACATTTTTCCATGGATTTAAACAAGCTCATGACTCCATCCTCTGAGGCGGCTTCTTTGAAAAATGTTGTTGTGTCATTTCCTAGCAGTTAGTTGCTACCAAGCTTTTCAGGTACAAGGGTTTTAGCAAGGACAGCCTAAAATACCTCCAAAGTAGTGCTAGGGTGACTTTTGTATTAGTTTCCAGATGGTTCTTTATGCCTATTTGCAACTGAGTTTATTAAAACAGCATAAGTGTCATTCATAACAGATCAAAAATAATCACTTTGATTATTTCTGCTACACCTGATCTTTCTTTGGATTTTCATACTAGGAATGATTCTCCCTTATCTCTTCAATTTTATTCTTGTAATCCCATTTCCACACAGTCATGTACTTAGGGAAAGATGAGCAACCGAGAAATGTTATTTTTGATACATTCATTGCAAACTGTAATTCTTATGGATATTGACAAATGTCTTCTGGTTGTATTAGCATTTTGAAATTTTAACCATGAAAAACAGCACACACCAATGGAGAGAAGAAAAAAGTTGGAACCTCCTTTGTATAAGTTTTTGAATTTCTGTTTAGTTTAAATTTTATTTCAGAGTTTTGGTCTAGACCAGAAAGAGGTTTTTAAATGCTGGACTAGATCTTCAACTAGAGAGAAACCCAAATTGCTTTTTCCATTCTGGGTGCTTTTTCCATCCATGGGATTTGATGGATATAGGACTAAAAGCACCATCTAGATGTTAAAAAAAAAAAAAAAAAAAAAAAAATTTATCATCAACAAATTCACAGTCTATTTCAAATTACTTATCTATAAATTGGAAGAGCATTTTTTCTTTTTTATATATAAAATTTCACATATTATAATAATTTTCACAAAGACTGCATAGCCAACCACTATATTTATAAAATATATTATCACCTCTCGTATGAAAAGTCAGTGTCTTCGTTTAAGCTCTTAGTAGAAAATTCAAGTCTTCTCACTGATGTCACATGGCACAGACTCCATGCTTGTAAATATGCTGTTACAAATACCTCCAGATGAATATAGAGATGTAGAGATATATTTATTCACTCTAAGTGAACAGCAACCAAGTTTTTGCTCTATGAAGATTGTATGCAACAGTATTTGACTTATTTTGGTCCAAAGGGAAAAAGAGTAAGGAGAGGATATAAAGGGATATTAGTGCTCTGTGACAGTATACCAAGTATAGAAATTAGTTAAAGAGAGAGATCCAGAAAAGTAAGAAAATAAATATTGTGCCAATTATCAGCCTGCCTACTATAGAACATGAACAGTATAGAATATTCTCCAATACAGCAAACTTGTCTCTTGTAGTTCACAGCAATAACCCCCCTAGTGACATGAAGAAGGAACTTACAAGTTTAAGAAAAACTTGCAGACCCAGTAGCCAATTAAAAAAGACCAAAGTCGATGTTATATGAGGTATTGCCCCCAACTTCTGCACTATTTTAAGTATAGATATCTGTCTGCTAGTAACTGAAGAGGCTGACCACTAATTAACCAAAAGAGATGAAAGATTAAAGACCTCTGCAGACCTTCATTTTGTATGTTTGGTAACCAAGAACAAATACAGGTTTACTCAAGGAAAGAAGATCATGTTGCCTGAAATCCATGAAACCAGCATTCTTTCTGAACAGAGGACCAAGAAGAAACTATTTATACATTTGTGCCAGATTCTTCAAGGGTGAAAGTGTCTTGAAGCTTTATTAAAGTAAGGCCCTTAAAATAAGAAACATCATCAAAACTACTATCAAATAAAATTTTACAATTATTTATAGAAGTACAACTTTTATTTACAATATTTATAGTATTTTATATTCAAAAATTTTCCCTGGAACTATTAACATCATCTCCTTAGAGCTTTTTCATAAATAATTTGGTGTAGCATTTTCTTAAAATTCTGACAAGACAGCTATTAAATGGAATAAAAGAATTATGCATTATATAACTTCTCTACATATAATATTTTCGTCATAAGTCAGTCAGTTAATTCAGAGAACTCAGCAAAGGACAGTGTGTGATTACTGTTTGTGTCTCTAATTCTGGTCACCCTTTGCTTTCAAACTACCGCACAGAGGACTACCACACCTAGGAGCTCAGAGGTGCTCTCAGGTCCCCAGGGTAGATATTCATGCAATGCTCTAAACTGATTGATGTCAGATAGTGAAATTGTGGAGAATATCCATCCCTGGAGATATTCAAAAGCTGTCTAGACAGGGTGACCCTGCTCGAGCAGAGGGCTTGGAGCAGTGGCCTTCCAACCTCAACCATTCTATGACAATCCTAGTGACATAAAGAAGAGCTTGGATGAAGGGCATACTGTGACGTTTTTCGTGTTCTTAAATAAAACCTCACAATTTTCTTTTATTGTTTTCATATAGAGCCTTGACAGAACAGTAGGTTTCTGTACAGAGGTAGGGTCCTCATTGGAGACTAAATGCAGTCTCATTTCAATAACTTTATCTCTGCCTACGTGTTCTCCATGACTGAATTACATATGAGCATATTAAAGAATATTCCTACTTACCTGTGTAACCAATTCATTGAATTCAAAATAGCTCTTCTTGAAAGAAAACAGTAAAACTGTATCTGAAAATAACCTGGAAAAGGGGATCTTCTGTCTGACTACCAATATATGTTCCGAAGAGACACATCAAATCTTGCCATTCTCTGTATTTCACTTAAATACATGGCCTTCTCCATATTAATCCACTTGGAGCCTAGAAATGTAAAACAGTTTTTAAAGAATTAAAAAATTAATGAACTGCATAAAAAGTAATCAACTTTTATATGTTATTTATTATGACATTATTTATTACCCTATTATATTAAATTTCCCTCCTGTTTTCCTCTCCATCTTTCTTTAGGTGGAATGAACTACTCCCAGTGACTTTAAACTACTCAGTTTTAGGGGCCAGAACAATCACAGGATTCGAATTAAAATACAAGATAAGCCTGTGTTAAGTGACATAATAGATCACAAATCAAACTGTGCTCTCAAGTAAAGTGAAAAATAGCAGCAAAGTAGTGAAGAGACAGTCCCTACAAGGAGACAGCACACTGAAAAATAGCTAACATTTTTCTGTTGCCTTGCTCCAACTATAGCTTATGGTAATGATTATGTGAGAATAAGGGTGAAGGTTGCAGAATGCAACCAGAAAAATTTCTCCATTACCACAGAGGTTATCACTACAGGAACTTGGAAATATTTATCCAGATATGCAGAATTTAGTCAGCCCAAATAAGTCAGTCAGCCCCGTCAAACAAAGGAAAAGTACAGAAATTATTCATATTTTAGTCAAAGGTATTAAAGACCGCCTTTAAATGGAAAAAGCACCTTTTCTATTGCTTTGGGTGATGGAGGAAGTGTAGAGTCCTGGCTGGGACTTTAGTTCCTCTGTGACTTTGTAAAAAGCCTCTTTGTCTCACCTTAATGTCAGAAATCTATAATACAGACACTTAGATCTGAGCTAGTTATCTGGATGTCTTTTACAATTGCCTGAGAGAAACAAGTACAATTTATTTACCTTTTTTAAACACCTATTTTAGGACAAAATTAATTGTGCTCTGTAAATGCCACTTTTCTTTCCATTGACTGTAGTAGATATATATGAGTGTTAAAATAGTTATCCAAGCATGAGCTGATAAATTCTACCTTGTCACCCCTATTTTCTCTCAGCCTTTTTTTTACAGTTACCCATGTAAGCTCTAATATTGCTGTGGTAACTTCTAAATTTGTGCGTGGATTAATATAGTGGTGTCTTCAATCAATCAATCAATCAACTACTACAACAGCATCCTTAAACCACCAAGGCCTTCTCCCAATATTGAAAGATTGACTTTGCTAACATATTTGAAAATCCTTTCCTCATCTCAGAGTTAAAATAATTTTACAAGCTCCAGCCCATAAACCACTAAGCAGCTTTTATCTTGGACAATTGCGTGAAGGACATCTCAGTGGCACTGCACTATCCAGCATTAAATCTTTGTACAGGTCTTGCAATAGAATTTTGATTCCTCAGACTCCTCTTTTCTAAAAACCTAACAACTAGACCCTGTTATTTTTACATAACATAATCTCATTTTACTATTAGGAGAATACAATCATGAAATCTCTAACCTTGCGCTTGCTTTCTAAAATTACCTAAACAGCAGCTTCATACCTATCACTCAGGCATGTGGCTTCGTTCAGAGAAACACCATTCAGAAGGTGAGGAAAATACTACTATGAAAACAATTTGGAAAAACAAAGAAACATAGAAACTTTTCTAATTTGTATTTTTAATTTCAGTGTTTGCTTTTATTGCCTACCTTCTTTTGTCACAGAGTCTGATTCAATAAAAATTATTTTGACTTCAGAGAAACTTCTCTTTACTCCCAAAGGAAGGAAAGAAATTGTGAGGCTGCAGTGACATGATAGCAAGCTGCTGTTTTTATTAGATTCAGGTACAATCAAAAAGTAAAATTATTTTCATTTCTACCAAGGGAGTATTTACAATAATGACATTTTGCAGTTTTGTAAGATCATTGGGTTTGAACACTATGGGAGTTAGCTTCTGGCCTTAAGATATATTTTAGCCTTTTCTCAGCAACATGATTGCATCAGGACCTTTGTTGTTGTTTGAGAAATGTGACCAAAATATCCTTTTCAGTCTGCTGTTGTGAAAATGTCTTGCTATTTGCATTGTACGACATATTGGAAGGACCATCTTGCCTTCCAGCTGAGTAACCCATCCTCAGAGCTCAATCATATTTACAGTCTTCATATTTTGCAGAAATTTGTATTGGATTTTTACAATACCAAAGGTAGTACTTGTGCTGCCTTCTCTGGGGTTTTTTTGTCCATTTCCTTCCCCTTCCTGTTTGTGAAATACTTATCTCCTTGGAATACATTGAAAATAAATGGAGCCTAAATTCTGCCCTCGGACAAGCATGCAAGTTTTCGTTGATAGAAATAATAAATTAGATTCATATCCTCTTTATACCTCTGCAGCTCTGCAGAGAATGCCCAGGAAAAGCAGATGGTATCCTCTCTGCAGAAGTGGTTCTGCCAGGCATAGTGACATTTACTTGTCAAGATGAAAATAATAAAAAATTAATCCTGTTGCCATTAGTGGCAAAAGGATAAAACCTCGTAAAGAGATGCATCCTGTTACACTTTAAAAAAAAAAATTGCACTTGTGTTTTGACAGAAGGGAAACCTACAGGTGTCTGGAAATACCAGGCAGTGTCAGCCCAGGTTAGAATGTGTTGTGTTTTTTCTCCTTGTGTGTTTCTTCACTCTTACTGTGAGTGTTCTGTGAAAAGAGGTCTTCATCTACCCTGTTTAAATGCTATCAAAAGACAGAACATATAAACATGAACAATCAGATGGAAGAGAGGAGAACCTGCAGCTTGACTACTGAGTACCCTTTTACAGGCATTAAAGAGTTTTGAAGACATTTTGAATAAGTAAAAAAAAAAGGTAACTCCTCAGACATTTGGGAAGGACATTTTCAAGCAGGATAGTCAACCTATAAAGAAAGAAAAAAAAAGATACTTGTTTAAAAAATTAAAAGATAGATGCATTATGATCATGTGCTCCATTGTGATTGTTTTGCATAATAGAAAAGGTTTATATTTATATCTTACAGCTTCTAAATTTCTACAGACAAGTCTATATTTCCCCATGTGTGGAATCTCTAGTAGGAACCATAAACATAAACATTTATGGATACATAAACTTGAATATAACCCTGACACTAATGGCTAATTCCTTAGTTAATTAATAAAAAGCGGCAAAAATATATTTTCAAATCACCTTAATTTCAAGATCTGTTGTTAAGCCTTAACAGTATTGGAGGTGTGCTTCTATAGTGACTTATTTCAAAATGCATTTGAAAGCTAAATTAGAATTAGAATTTACAAGATGCATTAAAATTTCCATCAATTCCATAAATTCTTCTTCAATGAAGTGGTGAATGAAAATTTTCAGTGAAAACAGGAAATTTAGATTGACTTGTAACAGTAACTGTAACAATATTTTCTGCTAATGATGAGTAACTTAAGAAACAATTTAAATATGCTGTTGTAGAATTCAGTTTGAAAACAGGAGATAGAAAGCAAGACAAAACCAAAGTATTAAGAAACAGATCTATGTCTAGATTTCCTTCCAGCAACAGTTCCAGGCCTGTCTATCAGTGGCAAGATTCATCATTTTATTTATTCGTGTCCCTTTGTGTCAGGGAGTACAAATATTTAACTTATTTAACTGCCGTGTAACAGAGAAGTAGAAAATATTGAAAGGGTTTCTGAGTTTCTCTATTCTGTTGGTCAAGTTTGTTATTTGTTTGTTTCGTTTTTCTGTTCAATATTCGAACTTAGCATTAAGAAGTCATTAGAATATAAGGAATTTTTTACAGCAATAAATGAATGTTTTTAGAAAACTAATTTTAACTATTATAAGAAATATTGATACCAGAAAACATAAGAAGACAAAATGATAGAATCAAAGAGAATTTGATCCCCTTCTTACATGTTTTTTGGGGAGTCTCCTTGAGAGTTAACAGATGGAGCTATTCAGAGTGACTCGACATTTGTGCAATTACGTAAATTTTTGTAAGAAATTTTGAAGCAGGCTCATCTATTGTTAATAATACATATGATATAATGTAATATATACATTGCAGCAGGACAACTCCAGCTCGGAGGATTAAATGGAGTTTCTCACACTTACACTCCACACTTGAGGCCTTTCAAAGCAGCCATATCACAACCAATGAGGGAATGATCTTTGGTAGCAGGTAATTATCATTTCAGTTTCTGTTACAGATATCTTATATTTCACATTAGCCTCAATAGGTCAAGGATTTAATCTGTTGTTTTTTAAGGAACAAATACTTGAAGTGGAAAGAGAAGACAGTTGTAGTGAGGCGAGGAAAATGTTCAATACTGCAATATAAGTGCAAATGGTACCTAAGCATCAGTTATATAAGTGTGTTTTGTGACTATGGAAAATACACCAATTCTTATCTTACACTTATTTTAATAAAATGTCATATAGATAAAGCATACAGGGAAAAATATCAAGATTTATTTAAGAACATTTCCACCCACCAATATCTCTCACAAAGCGCACATTGGAGTGTTGCTATGTAAATTTCAGAGTAAATGTCTGCATATGATAGCCTGCAAATGGTGACAGCAAAATATTCAATCTGCTCTGAAGGCAGGGGGTAGCACAATGACATCTGCTCTTTCATCTCTTCTCCCTGTCAGCATGCAAAAATGCAGAGAAAACAGAAGGCTGGAAAAAAAAATATGTTGTGCTCAATACAAATAAAAAATACTATAAGGAAATAATAGCTCCTAATTTATTGTCATGCTGGGATCTGTTCCCTTTGTGTTTATAAACTAGTATAGTTTATAAGTGAAAACAGATTGCAGGGATGTTTTTAGAAAGAAATAAACAGACATTGAACACTTAGGTGTAATAGGAAGAAATTCCTAATAAATAGATTGTTCTGATCAATGAATCATCTTAACATATTAATTTGTAATGACTCTATCAGTGGAAAAGGAAGGGCTACAGAAGTCATTTATATGGATTTTTGTAAAGCCTTTGACACAGTCTCCCACAACATTCTCCTTCTCTCTAAATTTTAAATGAATGGATTGGATGAGTGGACTGTTAGATGGATAAGAAAGAAGTTGAATGGCTGCAGAATCCCAGTGGACACCAGTGACCAGTGGTGTCCCTCAGAGGTTTGTATTGGTACCATTGGGATTTAACATCTGCGTTAATGACACAGATGAAGGGACTGAGGGCATCCTCAGCAGGTTTGCAGGTGACACCAAGCTGAGGGTGCAGTGACACACCTGAAGGACGGGGCCATCCAGAGGGACCTGGACAAGCTCCAGAAGTGGCCCCTGGGAATCTCCTGAGGTTTAACGAGGCTGCATCTGGTGCTGCACCTGAGTCGGGGCAACCCGCAGGATCAATCCAGATTGATCCAGATTCCCAAATGGGAATGAACTGATGGTGCAACCCTGGGGAAAAGAACTTGGGGTGCTGATGCGGGAGAGGCTGGACATGGCCCAGCACAGAAACCCCCTGTGCCCTGGGCTGATCCCACAGTGGGGGCAGCAGGGCAGGGGGGATTCTGCCCCTCTGCCCCCTC
>JAWWLV010000100.1:10838494-10851817 GCA_035041135.1 Platyrinchus mystaceus | reverse complement strand
GCCCTGGGCTGATCCCACAGTGGGGGCAGCAGGGCAGGGGGGATTCTGCCCCTCTGCCCCCTCAGGTGAGACCCCACTTGCAGAGCTGCCTCCAGCCCTGGGGGCCCAGCACAGCAAGGACATGGAGCTGCTGGAGCGAGTCCAGAGGAGATACCAAGGTGATCAGAGGGATGGAGCAGCTCTGCTGTGAGGAAAGGCTGAGAGAGCTGGGATTGTTCAGCCTGGAGAGGAGAAGCTTTGGGGTAAGAAAAACTGAGATAAAAGTGACAAATGAGAGGAAAATAGAAAGGGTGAACCAGAAAGGCTATTGAAGCCTTCACTTAGAAGCTTAAAATATTTACCTGCCAGATGTTTTAATAGGCGGGACTCGCTCAACTACAAAACCTTGGGTTTGAACTTAGAGACAAGTGTGTTCAAAAAAGATACGTGAGACTGAAGCCTTGGTTGGGAATTTGGTGAGACTGAGGCACTAAACACGACGGTGGGTTGAGCTTTAGGTCCATCATTGTCCCTCAGTTTCTGTTCCATTCTGGGCTTATCCAGATCTCATCTGGGAAATCTGGGGTGTGTAACAAGAGGCATGATTTCCTCACTTATTAGAACCTTTTGAAAATGCATTCATTAGCAGTTAGTAATTAATAAATTGTTTTTAATATTTCTAATGTAGAAGCTCCCAAAGGCTTAAGACTCTTGCACCAGTGCTAATTGCTGAGCAGGTACCTAATAAAAGATGCTATTGTTTTTAGGAATATAACTTATTATTTACTTGCAACCTTTTACTTATTTAAAACTTTGTTTCCAAATAGATTTGTTACTTTGAAGCTTCTTATACTACAGAGGTATGAAGTTTGGCTTAATTTGCTGAGGTTATGGTAGTGAACAGTGAAGCTGAATGGAAATAATACTTTGACAGTGTATAAGTCTATATTTTTTTACCCAATTAATATATTTTTCTCTCTTTTACAGCCATAAGCCCAGGCTCTACTGTTCTACATGCCCTCATTAACCACTGAGGAGAAAACCAATACATCGCAGAAACATTAATTGGTAGGATTTTTTAAACCAAATAGCTACCAGTTTTGATAAATGTATTTTACTCAGGTCCACTTCTATTGGAAAAATAACATTTTAAGTACTGCAAATGCAATGTTCTTAGTAGTTGTTTTGGAAAAGAGGAAAGAGTTGCAAATCTGTGGCTGGATTTTCAGGAACACCCAGAATAAATTCTAAATTGTGAAGTATTTCTCATAGACTGTATTGTTACTAATTACACTGTGTAATAAATATGTACAGTATAAGTAGGAACTGACAGGTTTATGACAAAACTTCTTCATTATTTAAAAACTATGTGTTCTCTTAAGGACAGATTTTTTTGTGAATATAACTTCTCTTTTTTTCTCCCCCCTTCTCTTCTCTTTTTTCTTTTCTTTTTTTTTCTTTTTCTTTTTTCTTATTTTTCTTTTTATTTTGTTATTCTTCTATTTTTCTTTTTGTACTTTTTCTTCTTTCTTTTTCTTATTCTTTTTTCTTAGTTTTCTTTCTTTTTTCTTTTTTCCTTTTTTCTTTTTCTTTTATTTATTTTTCCTTTTTTTCCCCTTTTTTCATTTTTTCTTTTTCTTTTTAATTTTTATTTTTCTCTTTTTTTTTTTTCCCTTTTTCTTGCTTTTGTTTGTTTGTTTGTTTGGGGCTTGGGGCGTTTTTTGATTGTTTGTTTTTCCCCTCCTTCCTTCCTTCCTTTTTTGCCTCTTCCTTTCCTGGGCTGCCTCAGAGCCAGGGCGGAGCCCTTTGTCACATCACAGCTGTCTCAGCCACCGGCACCAGCGATATCACAGTGCCCGCACCTGATGTGTCACAAAGGGCTGCTCGAGGGGAAGTTACCAGCACTTAAAACCCAAGAGTATTTGGCGGATCAGGAAAACCAATGTGTTGGGGTTTTTTCATCTGTATTTCTTCTCTGTACGTATTTTCACTGCTAGTTAGAGGGATGAAACTACCAAAATAGATCTCAATCTGAGCGGAATGGACCTCACAGAACATATTTCTCCCTAGTCAATCTTACATCTCCAGAGTGAATACTAAATATTTTAAGGAGAAATTATTAATTTTTGCCACATTTCCAAACCTTTATTTTCCTTGGATTCAGCATAGCAGTTCAGTTTACTGTACCTTCTGCTTCACTGACCCTCTGTGCCCTGTGTTTCAGGTGGTGCTTGAGACATGGCTTAAATTTTTGATGAGGAGGAGTTAGTGTTGGATCTCAATAACACTGACTTTGGGGCTAAGGCATTAAGTAATAAAGGAATTAAGACCCCTGTATTACACTCCAAAATTAGTCTTCATTGCATTGCTGAAAATATTTGAATGAATCAGAAACATTAAAGATTTAAGGAACCTGTACAGCGAGTGGAAAGAAAACTATTTTTATTTTTATGTAGCTCTTGGTGTTATTACAAGACTAGTTTATAGTTTGAGTTAGGTATTTTTAAAACCTGGATATTATTTTAGCTTAAACATAGACATTTAGATGTGGTAGAGAACCATTAATGAGAAAAGTTAATATTATTGCACATAAGATATGACTGTGGTGAAGATGAGAAAATTTTGTCATGTGGAAACCTGAAGAGAAATGATTCATTACAATGAAATGTTGTGGAGAAGAAGATTCTTTAAGAGAAAAAGGTGGAGAAAGGAGATGACTGAACAGAAGGAAAGTAGATAGCAGAATATTGTCAAAAACAGCCAGTCAGAAAACCATGGTGGATTTACAGACAGTTTTGGAAATATTGTTCTGTTGTTACTGCTGCGTGGACAGGAATTGTTCCATGTGTCAAGGGCAGGATCTGAAAGGAGTTTTGTTTTACTTCTTCCCAGATTAAAGGTGTTAGTGAAAAAAAAAATTACTCAGAGACTTTTTCCTGACCCCACAATCATCAAGGTGGAAAAGGTGGTTTAGGTTGTTTTGAAACTCATTTCTGCTTAATTTGTCATATCTCCCAACCATGTGGAAAGGCCATATTTGCCATACTGATTTCTGACAACTATTTGAAGAAGCCTGGAAAACCACTGGGTGTTTGTTCATGTATTGCTAATCTATTGTTTAATGATGGTGTTAGGATGCACATTAATGCATACAGGGGGGATGTAAAAGACAGTAAAAACCTTAAATAATTTAAAAATATGACTAAAAAGATTTTTTCTTAAATTCCACACACAACTGGAATAAGGAGAACTTAATTAAGCTAAGGGTTGTCTCTATTAAAAATTAAATCTAGATCAAGACATTTATTACAGTAAGCACAATTAAAACTGTTACAGCTCAGCAAATTATAGAGGAATAAACACATTTTGATAAATTCACCTTCATGTTATGCAAAAAAACATATATTTTCTATAAGAAAAGGCATTAAATAATACATTAGAATATATGTTAAAAACTCCTATATTTTCCTTTGTGATTAGAGTTGAATGGTGTTCCTAATTTTTGAATAGGGTAAAGTGTTTGTATTAAGAATGAACCCATGTGCAAAAATATGTAGGTGGTGAAGCTGAACAGAAAAAAAAAGGAAAAGCTTCATGTTGAACTCTTCTCAACCTTTCCTATGTTTTAAGGACTAAATTACATGTTTTAATGCTTCCATCTCAGTAGAGTGTGGAAGCATTTTCTTCTCTGTTATATCTTTCTCACCACAGACATTCTGTAAAAAGATTTAATTGTCAGAGCAAAGGTTCTGGCTTTACAAAAGCTTCATGACTGACAACTATTTCCATCATTTCTGAATGCAACGGAAGGGAAGAAAACAGGGCTTTCCTGTTTTCTCCCACCTTCTGCTGTAAGAAAAGGAAACACTTTCTTCTGTATGCAAGTCTGAGACCTCCCAGAGTTCTTCCCTTTTAAGAGGCAGAAAGAACTCACACTGACTGAATGGAATTTGGCACAGGTATGTAAAGCTACCCTTTCTCACAGATGCCCTTGAAGATGTTTACACTTGACCTCCCTGAATTGTTTAAACCTACTTTACTTGGCACTGTAAACCAGTGTAGAAATTCACCAAAACATCCTATCTCTACAGGGAAGATTTCATGAAGTTTAACTACAATACACATGTGGAGATTTTACCCCCATTTTTATTTTGACATGATTTATCATCAGGCAGGATTTTGTTCTCCCCTCCAGCTTCCACCGAGCTGATACAATTGTTTTTCCTCATTGCCATGTGGCAAAGGATAAATTACAAAGAACAAAAGTCCTTTTGCTGTTTAACTGACACCTCTATCATAACAAGCTGTGTGTAAATCAATAACTCTCCCCTGCAGTGCCAGAGAACAACTGGTCCGTGGGGCTTTGACATGGTGGAAATTCTCGTATGGCACAAAAGGTGCAACATTATATTACCTTCCAGCTGGCGTGAACATATGTATTCAGTGTGACTCAGTGTGGATTAGTACAATGACTACTAGAAGCAGCCACTCTTTAACTACAGTCACCGCCTACATATTATTTGCATTTTTTTTTTTGTTAGCATCCTGTTGAAGCTAGTTCAAAGACAAATAATTCTTTTCAAACTTGATTTTTATTTTTTTCTCAACTGATTGCTTGGCCAACCACAAATCATAACTTCAAAATCCTTTCAGATTATAATGGTAGGGTACATCTTGTATTGGTAGAGTGCAAGTTACTCATCTTAAAATTAGCAATCTGATAAAATCCAGGAATAAAAAAAATCTGATAAAAGCTAGGTTTGCATACTTGCTTTTTATTGATTCTGTGCATATTTCTAATTATCTGTGCAGTCAATAAAATAAGACATAAGATCTCTGTTAATCAATGAAACAAAATGTAATATCCATTTAATTATTTTATTTTGCCAAAATTAATACACTGATTTTATTAATTCAAAATGTCCCTCCTTAGAGCTAAAAAATATTGTCTAGATATATTTCTTATAAAAATAAGTAAAGACATCTGAACACGTTTGTCCATTTCTGGGGGTTTTTCCCTGTAATTTCCTTCTTACTCTATATGGCAAACCATTAAAATAATAAAATCACTATTTGTTTTAAATGCCTTGCTGTGTGGGAACTGCATGTAGCAATAATTTCTGCAGAAACAAAAACATTAACATAGTGTTACTAGCCTTCAGATTTCTGTAACAAGTGTAGTGCCACTAAAGACCTACTAAGCCTGCCCCCTTCAGAGATGAACTTGAGCAGAAATTTAAAATGTGTAGATGGGCACAAAAAGCTGTTTTGAGCATGGAGATGGTGAGAAATAGCCTTGTCAGTCTGTCTCACGGTTTCTTGCTTAAATGACGTACATCTGCATTAAAACATACATTGTTTTTCCAAGTGCGAGTAATCTGTCCAGGGGGAATTAAAGACTGAAAGAAAATGCTAAAAGGTGGGATACTGTCACTGACTGGAAACTACTTTATTGCCATATGAACATCAATCCTTAGCTCAGGGCACAGTGTCTAGGGATTACAAGTGCTACTGATATTTGTCAAAATATGTTTTCTCTTTTTACCTGTAGCTTTACTCTGTCTCTGTACAAAATAATGATCCTGTTGATCCAAGTGTTTTACTGTGATGAAATGATGCTTGGCAGGTGTGAGGCTACTGGGGAAAGTACTGTACACACAGAAGTGCTGTGATGAACTCTACTCCCAAATAGGCTCTTACTGCAATTGGAAAAAAGAGTCATGACTAGGACCCCTTTCTTTCCAAACATATTTTTATGATAGAAAAGAGAAAAGGGCTTTCACAGCATTAATAAGATGGTAATATACCTCTTGATAACCTCTACCGAGAGATGGGGTACTTTACTGCCACATTTTTTTCTTCCTTTGTGAATATGAACAACAACTGATTAAAACCAAGCAAAAAACCAAACAAACACAAAAGATGTCACATGAGAGAGTGAACTACAGTGATCCTCTCTATTAGAAAGCTGCATACCTGCCAGGAGAGACAAATAGAAGACAGAAAAACAGCTCTGACCACTGATGCTATTTAATAAATCTTCCATTTATCTGTCTGAGGATTCACCTAAGACTTGAGTGACTTGAGTGTGGTTGAGCAGGACAGGCTAAGAGTAAAGAAAGATAACCATACAAAACTAGGATACAAAACTTTACGCTTCTTCCTTTACACTTTTAATCACATATGAATTCAGAGCTTTTTTCAGCTAGTTTTGTTTTTTGAGCAGTAATTTTAAAAGACTTACAGGGTGATAATAAATGTAAGCAGAATCACTGTTTTAGCAATATTTGTTTCTCAATGATTAAATGATAACACAGCAACAAAAAAAAGGTTTCTGCACCCTTGGAGTTTTAATAACTACAGGCAGAATCATCAAGCCAGAAGAATGGTAGGCCTTGGTACATCAAAAAACAAAAGGTTGGTTTCTGAATTGAAGTGAAATATGCCATTTAGTACAGTTAAATTGATACTTGAGACCTCAAAAAATCATACATTTCACTTTCATTTTGAAAAGCATGTATTTAAATAGATGTATTTAAAAGAAAAAGAAATGTACTGACTCAGATTACTCTAAATTTAGAAGCTAAAATTTAGATGTGTTTATCTGAAACAGTGGCTCCTTTCATAACCAATAGAGAAAAATTACCTCATTCATTTGATCAATTCTCAGCTTTAGAATTTGTTTTACTAAAGACTCAACTAGGTTCAGATGCTTACAATATAGACATCTGTAGCTGGTCAAATTGATCCTGTTCTATTGATATTTCTATACCTATAAATAACTCAGGTAGAGAAGGAGCAACTTCGGCATTTGATCACTTTTTATCCATGTTCCATTATGATGTGCCTGTTGGTCTTATGCCAGAATCCAAACCTGGTTTATTTAGTAGCAAATAGTCTACAAAACCATTTAGAGTGTTGAATGGCTATCTTATGTGTTTGGTTTCAAAAACAGATATCCAAAGCAGTGAATACACAGATGGCAAGATGACAGAGTTAGGAAAGAGTAGAACTAATTGATATTCTGGTTAAACAGGTAATTTCTTTGATTGCCTGCCCAAAAATACTGAATTGTCTCAACTGCATTACTAGTAGTGGCACACAAATTGGAAAACCTTAAGGAGAAGGAACCAGCTATAAGTGCTGGAAAAAGGCAAGGTATTTTACAGCATTGTCACAGCACTTAAGAACAGAGGATAGTAATCAACAACTGCTGAACACAAGATGTCATTTTCAAGGAGACAAGAGCAAAAGCTGACATGGTTATAAAGTTTAAAACCACACAGAAACTCCATTTCCTTCAAATTGTCAGCAGCCATCTATGTGTTTCCATGTTCCTAATGAATTGCTGACCTTCTGCTGAGGCAGCTTGCCATGGATACAGTGAGAATCACAAGATAAAGATCCCACGTTGTTGCAAATTTGAGTGAAGACACACAGGACCGTGCTTAATTTTATGAGGAGGGGCACAGTCTGACTGGATTTGCATAACCGAAAGTAGAAAGCAGGAATGGAATGAAGCATTTTAGCAGGACTATCTGATAACGATTCTAAAAGTAACATCAGCAGGGATTTAAAGCCTTCGTGCTAACACTGCAATTTCTCATCAGGAATGCAAGTGCATGGCTCTAGGTCTTCTCCATCAAGCAGGTTGGCTCGTGTTGTAAGAACATCTTTAAAGAAAAGAATATATAAACTAAAATAAAAGTAAAGCAAACCCCCCAAAAAACCCAAAAAATCACACCCCCCCCCCCAACAACAACTGGTGAAAAGCAACATGAGGTAAACTCATAGAGAGTGAAATTTAAGAAAAGAATGAGTAATACACAGAGAAAAAATAGAAAATTTTAAAAAAAGTGGAGGTACAAATATCTGTCTGGAGATGGCCATCCTATAAGCAAAGAATTTTTAACACGTGTATATCTGGCAACTATCTATATGCACTGAATCCCTCACTTTTATTTAAGCATTTATTTTTAAAAAAGCCAATTTCGATATAATACTTGAAATCTCAATGCTATGAGACCTTGTACCTGTACCTGTTGGCACCTGATGACTTCAGAATTGAATGCACTGTAAAGGGAAGTGTCAAACGTGCTAAAATTATGTTAAGCAAGAAGGAAAAGGTTTTTCGTAGGGAAATGAGGCATGCATAGTTTTCAAGGATTGTGTGCAGCCCAGGAACATAACTGCTATTTCTGGGTTAACTTTGTAATCAGCTGACATTTCTGAAGTTTAGAAATTACAAGTTTTTAGTTAGCACTTATGAGTCAAGATAAAAAGAAGAAAAGATTAAATACAGTTGTAAATAATTTAAGTAGCAAACTCAGTTCTGGTTTCTGGAAATTTCCTACGCCATAAGAATGCTCACAGCAAGCTTAGAGGTAAAGAAGTAAAGAACTTGAGTGAACTCTTCATAATAATAGGTCAAATATACTGAGAATGTAAACAAATTATATTACATTAATGGTCCATTAGTGGGCATAATTATTAACAGTTTCATATTTAAGTGGTTTAATGCTATTAACAATCTAGGAATAACTATGTAAATTAAAATAACAGCATTTACTTTGACATGCCATCTACAACAAATAACAAATATTATCCAATGCCAGTAACTCCTCTGCTGGGAGAAAAAAATTATTATCTTAACTGCAGAAGAAGAATGCTGAACTTCCCACATTGTTTCTTAAAATTGTTTGCTTGGTCAATTTTTTTTATCGTAATATGGCCATATAAGAAAACATTCGTGGTGTTCTGTAATGACAATACCACTATTGCTTATTAGTAATTAACAGGATTCTAACAGTCAAGATGAGTTATAATTCATCCATAATTTCAAAACTTCACCCACCCAAACTTGCAGTAGCTGGAGCTGGTCAGAGAAACTGAAGCAGAACTTTGTCACATCAGAACACACTATTCTACAAACTTGAAGAGTACTTTGTGATCCTATGTGATTTCAGGAGAATTTAAGTCTAAGACATTTAGGAAATGAAATGGAGGCAATATGAAATATTTTATACAGAAACATTTTAATAGTGCTTCTCTTTTTAAGACTTCTCTTTTGAAATAAGTTTTCACTTAAATATTTTTTTAATGGCAAGTAGATCAAAAAGGAAACTTAAATTAGAAATGAAATGGTTTCAACTGAACACTTGAAGAAAAAAAAAGATTTTCTTTGGGAAAATTAAGAAAGGTGTTATAGTACAAGTGTGTTTAAACTAGAAGAAAGCATTTGGTCTGCACAAATTTCTTTCATGAATTTAATTTCTACCTCCCACAGACATCCCCTTCTGAACAGGGCCATTCTTTGTAAAAGGGTTTTCTCTTTTTCACTGTGTGAATGACTTTTCACTTATTTCTCTGCCTGAGACTTTCAAAGACTGTCCCCATGACCTTATTATCTTGCTCATCCCTTGAGAAGAGAGAAAACTGCCAAAGAAGGTCTCTTATTCTTGGTTATAACCTTCACTCTAAAAACTCTAGGACACACACAACCACCAGCCCTGTCTAACTGATCCTTCCCTCCCTATCCATGAAGGGAAGATTTCCCATCCTGAAGGAAAGTTTAGAGCATTGAGGATACAACTTTGCAGCAAAACACCTCCTATCACTGTCAAGATCATTGGGCTTCTCTGGAGACCTTCTGTTTTAAGTGACTATATCTCTTTTAGTGCTTCATTAAATTAGCTCTTCATTGCAATAGAACTCTTATGGCTGACACTATAACACCCAAGTTAATTTTAAATGGATTCATTGTTATTAGTGTAATCACATGGCATAATAAGGAGTAGAGATGGACATGACACTCAGAAAAATAAATAATGTCCATTAAAACTTGAACATGGTTAGTGCATGGTGTTTTAACGGTATTTTTCCATATCTATAGATTTTTGCAAATCCACGTCACTCGGGTATTTGAAGCAGAACAACAGCCTTACCATCCACAAATCCTTAACAATGGTTTGACTGCCTTTTTTTCTTCCTTTTTTACCTTCCAAGAGCTATTCTAAATTATTTTTTCATGGTTTTGTGGGCCCCTCTCTACAACAGCTGTCCTGTTTAAATTTATAAAGTGCAAGACTCCACCTTGGACAACAAAATATGTTTTTCCTGATATGTCAGCCAGGCAAACATTGCCACACTAAGATTCCACTCTAGGA
This sequence comes from Platyrinchus mystaceus, assembly GCA_035041135.1. Classification (NCBI taxonomy): domain Eukaryota; kingdom Metazoa; phylum Chordata; class Aves; order Passeriformes; family Tyrannidae; genus Platyrinchus; species Platyrinchus mystaceus. The sequence goes on along the minus strand of JAWWLV010000100.1, from coordinate 10,841,672 downwards.
TTAGGATAAGGATTTCGGAAGTGTTATATTACATCTGCTGTGTGTAATTTCTTAAATGCTGTATTTCAGAGGTGAATGACAAATGCAATTATTTTTCTTTTGCCTCCTCAGTGCATATTTATCCTAGATATTATATCAAAGTTGGGATGTCCTTAAGAGGTATAGGTTCATACATGTAAGTACAGGGTCTCTATGAATCACCTAAGAACTTCTCCTTTGCTATGACAATGCAGTTTTCTGTCTGCATCATGAAAACACTGCAGGGATTGTCTAGAGTTTCCCTGGGAGAACTGGTGCTCACTTTAAATAAGAAAGCTGTACCATGTGTGTAAAATTGTTATTGTTCTTTCCCAGGTATCGCTTCGCTCCACTCATAATTCAAAGTTAAATCTCTGTTGTTCAGATGATAATGATCTAATACAATGCCACTGTTTCTTTCTTTTCTGGGTATCCTTCACAGGCCAAACTAACAAGAAATATATGTCTTTTTACTCTGTGCTCTGTTTCTCCAATCCTGGCAATTCAGAGCATGATAAGTGATATAATGTAAGAATTGGAAGAAAGTAGTTTTCATCTGTTAAATTATGTTGGTGTAAATGTTTAGAGTAAATAACCTTGCTTTATAAATGCCTACAGGCAAAAAAAAAAGTAACCTTTTTGTTTTCAAATTTGAAATGCATTGTTTCAATGACACTGAATTGTCTTCAATTTTCAATTAACAAATTATTCAAAACTTATCCTTCTTTGTGAATGTCTCTTAGTTTAGTTAAAATTCAAAGTGAAAAATTTTTGCTAGAAACTTGTAAAAATAAACCATATATTCAAACACTGTCATATTTAAATTAACTCCATAGACAGCTTCATAAACCACAGAGATAAAGTGAATACTTAGTTTTTCATCTCAGTTTCTAGAAACAGCCTTTCCAAGGAGCTGACTATTCTGAATACTACACTGGGTGTGATTCAAAAGTCTGATTTGTGGTAATTTATCCAAATGTTTTGCTTCTACCTGTGTTTTCATGCAGGTGTAATTGCCAGGCTGGTCAACTGATGCCTCAGAACAGAAAACAGAGGAAACTACTTTAATTACTATTGCATATAATAAGAAGTAAACTCTTCATTTCAAGATTTCACTAAATAATGTAGCAACAGGTCCAGTGATTTTTTCCCCGTTTACTTGTCATTTACTCTTTGACACCTTTGAAAATAAATCTGTAGACATATTTGAGCTAAACTGCTGCTGCAGGAATTCCTCAACAAACACAGTGTAATTCTCAATATTCCAACATGTTTCTTTTACAGATTTATAATTAATTGGACCATAAACATCAGAAAGTAAAAATGAGCAATACCTCCAAGCCAAAATAGTAACCCTGCTCCATCTTCAATAGTTTGCTATTCAGTAAAGAACATTTTAAAAAATTTTTTAAATTCCATTATGCCAATACATGCCTTCATTTAAAGAGAACTTTTAATTATTCTGGAGCTACATTTTGAAGGGTTTCTTGATTCTAGACACACAGTCTTTTTATCACCCTATGTGACCTAATTCACTCAAAAAGAATCTCTCACTTCTCCAAAAATTTGGAAGCAATTGGGATATTTAAATCATCATTTATGAATAAGAGTGCAGTTTGGGAGGAAAGTGCCCACTTAATTTCTTTGGGAAGAGGGGCTGTGATACTCATTATCACATCTCAGACTTCTTTTTTTATCACATCTTAGATTTTTACTCTTTTTTTCTTCAGCTATAAAAATGTTTTTCATATCAGGTCACATGTGATCTCTTGAATCACCTGAGATTCCAAGAATTCAGCTGACAACAGAGCAATGCTTTCAGAGCAAAAACAGATGAAATACTACCATGTGTCCTTTAATAATCTTCCTCATGTATACAGCTATTATTTAATTATAATTAGAAGTGAATGAGATAAATATTTTCAAGATAAGAATAGGCATATTCATGGAAGGCATGTTCATCAGTAGGATTTTTAAATGATCCAATATTCTTCTCAGGAAGTCCTTTAACTACCTATGACATACTAAGATTAGATTTTGTTCTCCCATTTGATTCCCTCTTTTCTCTGAAACGGGAATGGGCCCAGCTGAAAATATGTCCTAAAAGGAATCTTGGATTTCATCTACCAGATATTTCCTCATATTCTTAAGCTTTTTTTTTTTTTGGTTTTTTTTTTTTTTTAAATTTTATCCACAAGGTGGGAAAGGGAGTCAAGAGGGGAAATAAAGTTTGAGCACTATAGTTCACTTATCCAAGTTCAGTAAAAACATATATATGGAGTAAATTGCTTCTTATAATGCATGTCATTTGCTTACACATTCGCTAAAAACTGTCTATATATAATTATACAGAGAACAATAAGAGTTAAAAAAGGCTACCTCACTCCTATCAGTAAATATTTTTGTTTGTTTGCCTGTTTTGGGGGGGGGTGGGTTAAGAAAAGCTCCCTAGACTGAGGCTTTTGTTTGTTTATTTAAGATGTCATTTCAATGGATTGCTATGTCTTATGTCGCCCTTCCTAATTGCCCCCTTAAGAGAGGAACAAGAGTCGTATTTTCAGGAAGTCCTGTCAGTAGTATTAAGAAGCCACTTAGCATAAGGAAGTTATACTCCTCAGTATAACTATTTTCTGTATTATCTCCATAGCATCTTTATTTCTATCAAATGAAGTATATCTGGAATGTTTAGTGTTACATTAAAGACCATAAATGGAAATCACAGACATTGCCAAAAGAAAATGTAAACTTCGTTACTACATATGGAAAATATTGAAGTATTAAAACAAAAGAAAATAACACTTCTTGAAATAATATACCAATCATCATTCTTTCAGATTTATTTATTTTACTTTAGCTGTCTTGGAGGAATCTCATTATCCAAAATATATGAAAAAGTAACGATTAAATTTGCCCAAGTCTTCTAAGAAATTGCTCTAGAATTGAAATAGCTTTGCGTTTCTAGATTTTTGGCTTTATGAGTAGAATTTTTCCAATATTGGGTGAAGTGGAACACTAATTGCAACTCTAAGACTTAACAATTCTAATCTTGTTATTTCTTATTGTTCCATACCATTACAGGGGAACCCTGGTGGCCTAGCGGTTAAGATGCTGGTCTCTCAGCGCCAAGGCCACAGGTTCTAATCCCGGTCCCCCGGGTAGA
>JAWWLV010000100.1:10819766-10836191 GCA_035041135.1 Platyrinchus mystaceus | reverse complement strand
GGAGAAAAGACAACGCAGAAAGAATCGCATCTTGTCGATCTCACCCAGGGAGTCTTTCTGCTGTGCCTTCTGCAACCAGACTTGTCTATCTCGCATTGGCCTTTTTAGCTATCAGCACACTTGTAGCAAGCGTGGGTAGAGTCCTTCCCAAAACTTCGTTCTCAAAGCCTAGCCATGATAAATACAGGAGACTCCATATGCTCTCCCTGTCTCTCTCTTCTCCCTCTCCAGCCGGCACCATGTGAATCATCGAATCTTGTTGGTAACTGTTCTTCTCTCCTTTCTCTCTCTCCTCTCTTTCTTCTCTCTTTCTTTATTCCTTTTAATCTGTTTTCTTTTACTCTTTTCCTTCTCCTGCGGATAACTTAAAACCAATGAATTGGGTTTTACTAAAGCTAATCTATTGATTGTTTTTAGTGGGTGTTTCCTGTGGAATGGGTAAAAACCTCTTACCAAAATATCTTATTTTTCTCACTAAATTAAAAAGAATTTCTCTTAGATAATAGTGTGTGACTCTTTCTCTCAATGTTAATTAGAGGTTATAACAAAACAAAAGGCTTTTAAAAAGTCTTAAATAAAAATGTAATGGCTCTGGGCAGCTTATAGCTTAATTCAGAGTGTAACAGGTCAGTTTGTAGTTATTTTGGGGTTTTTTGGTAATGGATTTGGAATCCTGAAATATGAGAAGCTCACCTGTTTTATTGACAATTATAATTTATAAAATAAATGCTAATATTTAGGGTCATCTCACAGGCATATTTTAACAAGTGCATCTGGTTTTGATTTCTGTCCTTACATTGGATTGGAGTTGCATACATTTTAAAACTTGTTTGAGATTTTGGTTTTTCTTTCACTTAACTATATATTTTAAACAATTTCCTTCTCTTCATTTGTCTTTTAGAGAAAATTTGGAAAATATTTCAAGACTTCTCATTACTAGGACTTTTATATACCATGGGTTGATTCTGTCCTTTGAAAGACAACCTTACTGGTGACAACATATGATGCAACATATCTTCATACAAAATTATTGTATTTTTATATATTTGTTCTGTCATGTATAATGTCAAAAACATATGTCAATATAATTTATCTTCCCTGCCAAAAATACAATAATGTGCTGGAAAAAGATAAAACATCAGAACTAATGTCCAAATTTATTCTAACCAAGTTAAGGTCTGTTTATAAGGGACAATAATGACAAATTCATATACTAGGAGAAGATTAAATTGCTAGTGTAGCTGTATAAATCTTAGAAAGCTATTTTACAAATGAAAACATTAATCTCTCACAACAGAAAATGAGAGAATGAAAAAATACCATTCACAGGAGATGTCCTTTTAGGAGACAAGGACTAGACCTCAGTACATCTTTGAGACTTGCAATAGTTCAAAAATCTAAGAAGGATATTTTTAGACTTTCCAGTATATACCAAAAGAAGTTCTGTGAAAACCTTCATGCAAATATTTTCAGGTTTTGTGGACTGGAAATATGAATGTTTAACTATAAGTGGATGAAAAGACAGATTTCTAACTAGAACTGTAAATTTCTTTTTATTACTTGGTAATTGACATATAAACATAAAAATTGGGCAGTGAAAAAAATACTCAAGTAATGCCTCAAATTCACACAAGAATTTCATTAAACATTTTAGGAGATCTGTCCATCATTTATTTCTTTAATTGCTAATACAATAAATATAGTCCTAAGAACAGCAAAGAAGTGTCACGTCATAAATTGAAAGCTTCATAGTTCTTGGTATGCTGAGTGATGCTATGTGTTACTCTATTTTTATTTCTTAGAGTTCCAAAAAGGCTTAGGGACTTCTTTGCTGTGGTTGCTGTCCTTATTCTCCTCAATGAAGAGAATGTTAGACATGGTTAGTGTAAAAGCCAACGTGGAACAACCCAGTGCCTTCTCACAACAACAGTATTTCATTTCAAATCCTGTCCAGCTCACAAACTCATATGATCAAAGCCTCAGCCACTTGAATACAAGTACCATTTGGGTCTGCTTTTAGTATATTTTAATTAGAAAATTAGCCTTTTATGTTTTAGCTTTCCTCATGAATAACTCTGTCCAGTCTTTGGTTACAGTTTTAGGAGTGCTGGAGGAAGAGATTATGTGGGTTAAACCTACCTGGATACAGTCAAGGTTAAGGTGTTGAATTTTTTATTAACCTTCAGCCAGGCTGGATGACTTTATTTACATTTACTTATTTCTGTCATCTGTTTTGGAATATGTTTGTTGAAAAGAATAAAACTGAATGCCCCAAGCTAGCTTCTCCTCTATGGCACCCTCGTCCATAAAGTGCTCATAGTTTACTTCCCAGATTTATGTCTAAATCAGCAAACATGAAAGCTGGACTTATTATTCCATTTGTTTATGTTCTGGGCCAATGGACTCAGCATTACTCCTCAAGATTTATTTCTGATTCTTACTCCGCCCTGACAATTCCCACATCTGTGATGTTCGTTTGATTACTTACAAGTGCTGTCCTGTAACAGAGGACAAACATTCCTTGCTACATATTAGTGCTCACTCTCATCTGCAGATACTTTACCTAGCCATGATTTGAATAGTAAGACACAAATCCGTTCAGGTTTTGCCAAGGGTTATTTTTAGCTTTCCTCTACTCTCAGTTTTCTGCCAGGTGTATGTGACTGGAATACAGCCAGAGTATGATTTATGTTGCAAACAGCAAGTGTGATTTAGGAATGAAGACCCCGTTATTATGTTATCAGTGACGGACTCTGCAGTCATATAAATCTCATCACAAGAGCCAATAGAAGACATAACGGGAATATGGCTGTCCTAACTATTTTGCCATTAAAATACTGGAGAGCAGGATTGCTAGTGAAGAGATATTGTCTTTTGTGGAGATATCATGGAATAAATCCACCTTTTACCTGTAAAAAACAAAACTCACACCAACCAAATCATTTTTCCAACTAAACAAGACTAGGATTTCAATAATCAAATTATCTTAGAGCTCTTGCCTGGCAGTTGCATCATGGAAATAAGTTACATTAGAAGTTAATAAAATCTATTTGGGTACTTCAGATGAGACTTGGACTTTTGGTGAAGAAGAGAACTGGCACTACCAGTGCAGTATGCAACAAACTTCGCAGCTTGAGGAGGGGAATAACTTTATTATCTAGCATGAGAATTAACAAAAAATTTTTTCTTTCATGTATCAACAGCTGCAATAGTGACCTTTTTTTAAATTAGAATGAAAAAATTGTTTACTAATGTGTGCATGCAAATTTCCTCAAAGATCAACTGACCTTTTTTCTGCCATAAGAGAAACAGTTGTGTAGGTGTCTTTTATTCTTTTAACTTTTGTCTTCTCTTTACAGTAGAGAAAATTAACTCAGTAACAGAATTTCCCTCCCTCTCCTTTCAGTGCTTTTCTAATATCAACCGCAGAGATTTCACGCACACAGCTTGTTAATTTTCAGCTTTTGGCACTGTGAAAATATGACAGCTCTGTACTCTGCTGCTGATTTATACAGGCAAACACTATACATTCCCTCAACATGGATTAAAGGGTGTGCAAGGCTCTTTGATGGGCAAGTTCAAAAGAAAAATAAGTTTAATATATCTTCTTCACCTGATAAACTAGTACACTTGCTCATGGTTTAGCTCAGGCTAAATGGTTTAAATATGCTGATTTGTCAGAAGCTTCAAACTTGAAAAGAAGCCATATTAAGCCATATTATGAGAGTAAAACCAGGATTTATATATAGTATTTTCCAATATGTTAGGCAGTTGTGAACTAATGAATCATCTTTGGTGCTATACAACTAATTAGCAACCAGCAGGAGTGAAGTTTTTGCAAATCAGGAAGGTCCTTGTGTCATTTCTCAAGCAAATAGGCAAGTAAAACTTATAAATCTTTCAGATCTGTTTAGATAACACTGAACTGTGCATAAACTAGAGGTTTGCCTGTTTCTTAGGGTTTTTCCCACTTTCAGCAGTCCTTGTGGTACCTGTCCTAAACAAATGCTTTCCAAGCTCATTTGATTTATTTTGTTGTTATTAAATATGATGTTACACAATTCATCTAAGCAGCAGTGAAATGAGTATGCAAGATATCTGCAAGTTTTCACAATACACTTAAAAGTCAGTCACCATCTCTGCTAGTTCATAAATTAACATGATTTTCAGTATTCCCAGGATAAGGACATTTTGACATTTCTTATCCAGTTAATCATAAATCCCATTTCCAAAGTGCAGTCCTTGTGATTACATTACATCACAGAGATTATGTCAGAATCATAGTTACTGATCATTATGAAAATAGAATCACAGAATAATGTAGGTTAGCAGGAACCTGAAAGATCACCTTCCCTATAAGAAGGGACGTCACCTTTCCTAGGTGAACAGGCCACATATAGTAGCACATAGTCAAATAATGGAGAATTCCATATGTTCTATTTTTCCCTTTTGAATTAATCTTGTTCCACTGTTCTCTTTTATTTCAAAGAAATGCAAAAGAGTGAATAGTGACACAGGTAGGATCAAGAAGAAACAACTGAGATTTTAGAAACACATCATCTATTAAAAAATAATTTTCAACTGGACACTTTGAAAATACAGCTCTTTAATTTTAAAGCTTTGTGAAAATTCTGGAATAATTGGTAAATCAAAATACAGAAAATAGGTTCAATCTTGTAATTTCAGTGTATTTTACCCAAACACAAAACTCTTTAGTATTTTATAAAAATTACTAAGGCACTTTATTATTGTCTCATTTCATGTATTTGTCAACTGATGGCCAGAGAGGAGAATGAGCTGAATATTTCAGTGGAACCTCCTTTTTGATGACTGCAATCACCCAATAAAACTTAGAGAAAGATTGAATTTGCTGCAGCTTGGCTCTAGGAATGGAGTTTCTCAGTTTCATGTGCATGGAAACTCCGCCCACTGTCATCCATAGTTCTTCCATCCCATCTAAATTCTGACTGAAACTAACACACCAGAGAGACACAAAAAGGGTTTGTTTAAGTCAGAAAGCCAGAAAACAATTTCTGTAAGATTTCAAGGCTATTTTTTTTTCAGAAGGAAATTGTTGAGAAAAAAAAATAACTGGTATGCGAATTTGTTTAAGACATGGTTCTAATTAATGAAGACTTTACTGTGGAACTTCAGCTCAGCCGGAATCAGTTACTTTTTCAAGGAAATTAAATGCAAGCATAATGATTCAACTCTGAAACATAAAGTGGGTTTTCCCAGCAAGATACCAGGATACATAAAGAAAGAGTGTTCTGAAAAATAACCTACTGCAACCTTGCTCTCAGTAAGAATCAATAATTTCATATTTGCTTTATATATGCTATAGAAATCCTCCTTGCACAAAGCATTAGACTTCTTGAGTCCATTCTATTAGTAGGCACTTATTCATTAGGAAAATATTCATTGTGCTAATAAATCATCAAACACATTTGCCATAAGTCTAAGCATAGAAATATATATTTTAATCTCATTCTTTTCCATAGATTTGGAAACAGAAGATTTTACACCTGTCCTATGTTTGATACTGATTACATGTTACTTCTGTATATAATGTCTGCAGAAAAATCTCAATATCCAGTGAAATCAGGGAAGAAACATGAAATAAAATAGAATTTTAAAAAAAAAATCCTTATAAAAATAACAGTTTAATTGGGGGATGGGGAGTATGTGTATATGCCAGGGAAAACAAAACTGTCAGGATATGGAACTCTATTACAAACTTTCCAGATGCTCTAAGCATTTTGACAGTCAACAGCTGTAAGAAACAAGATATAAATCTATATAATCCACATATCAGCACATTACAGCAACATTATTGTAAAAAGGGAGCAAACAAGACTTGGGAGCCTGTTTAAAATTACAAGCCATCAACCTGAACATAAGGATGGCCTAAATAGTGCTTTCCTTCCCTCCACAGACGGTAGAGAAAGTGAAATAGTGAAATAAGATATGGTACTGAACATAAAAACTGAGACATGGCTGCCTTGTAAAAGTAATTTATAACACAGTCACAGTAAGCACAAATCTATGTATCATGAGAGATAAATAAAAGAACAACAACAATAAAATGAGTCTTAGATCCCAATTTATTTTTGACTTGTAGTTAAAGTTTATGAAATAGATCTTCAGGCTTTCTTGAGTAAATTGCAGAGAAATGCTGTTAAGCCACTGATATAGTTTAAAGGCTGGGGAATAGACTGAAATTCATATGTGGGATCACATTTATATTCAAAGTTCAGGTACCTCATCTTCCCACATTGAAATTTTAGCTTATTTCCTTCCCTTGAAATGGTCTCAAAAACATTTGCTGCAACCACTGCAGCTTTCAAACCTATTTGATGATTTACATGGTCCTACACAATTTCTGACATGCGATGGGAGGTGAGGACATGAAGACTTTTGTTAAGTGAAAGTTTTTCCGAGAGATTTTGCTGTAGAGCAGAGAAAAGGTAAAAGAAGAAATGCATATGAGAGGATGCAGAGACAATTTGGATGCACTGATCCTCTGTCCAGTGCCATCTATTGATGCCAATGACCAGAGCATCCCCATTAGCCCAATCCTTAGCAGGAAAAATGCAAAGCTGAGAATTAATTTCTCTTGTTTTTCATCATACTTTCCTTTTTCTATCTGTTTTTGCCACTCCTGTATTATCTAGTTATATTGAATACATCATTTTCATATGCTAATCCTAAATAAATATGCATGAAGCTATGCTTTAACTTGAATCCAATCTGAAATATTAAGATTTTTGTTGGTAATAAAACCTTATGGAAATATTACAGGGAAACTGTTCTAGTGAGTCTCAGACCACTGTAATTCTGCTACATTAAGATAAATATCCATCTAAGTGTCATTTCTGGATGGTTTGAAATTATTCCTATCCATCAGTTTTTGTACACTTACAGCACTTTCAAGTAAGTATTTTCATAGCAAACACTCTTTCATATCATAACCCCCCCACACCATACTTCTATGTATTATATGGTATTTGAAAATAAAGCTTGCTGCTAAGTTCTGGAATGCTTAAAAAAATTCTTTTTCTCAACTGCCATGAAACACTTTACTTAAAACACAAATTTTTATAATATTTATCTCTTTGCATTTTAATTCTTCCACTGATAGTTACCAGTTCATGAATTTAAATTATAATGAAGGAGCAACAGTGAATTCACAAATTCATGTGTTTTATGCCTTTTTTTTTTAATAAGGTTAAATTTGATTGTTAAACAACATTTTTTTCTATTTCACTCAAAGCATAAGGGAATAGAGAAGTCACAGGTCCTTCTAAGAATGCTATTTTTGCTCCTTGGTTCATTCACAGATTAAGCTGTGATGGATGACTGACAGAATATGTAAGGGTTTTTTCTTTGTTTAGCAAAAGAATTATTAATTCTTTGAATCAGGCATTTGTTCACCAGTCATAACCCCCTTTTATAATACACAGGTCCCTCAAAACCACACACAACAGTCATAACAAATAAAGATGCTCTTACATATTGTGCAGTGCACAGCAGAACACGTCTATGCTATTGGATATATGGACCATCACAGAATAGCTTAAAGGGAGAGAGTCAAGAAAGAAACCAGGAGTTCTACATTTGGGTCAAGTTACTGACATGACTGATTCTACCAGCAAATAAACAGGGGGAAAAGAAGAAGCTGTGAGTCTTCATCGGTACAACAGCCAAACTTTGCCTCAGCTGCAGCCTGTTTTCACCAAGCCCTTTTAGCTGATAAAGCATCTTGAGTGACAGAAACTATTGACTTCACAGAGTAAAAATTAGCAGAGTGCAGTTTACTCTTTGTGCAAGTGTCCATGCGTGCAAGCATAGCTACAGAGTTTCTTAAAAACTCATTTTTCAGGAAAAGGTCCATTGAGAGGAATGTATCTGCAGGTTTTAAGAAAACAAATCTAACATTTTATAGTACAGCTTAATCAAAACTAGAACATTTACCTTTGATTTTTTAAGGATTTTTTCCCAATGTGATATTCCCCCTTGAGTAAATACATCACAAAAGAGTAGAAACCACAACACAGCTTAGCCTTCTATGCACACTTGCATGTCAAAGTGCATAGATCCAGTCTTAGAGAAAAAATACATCCATTTTGAAAAATCTTAAATGGTGTTTTTAGAGAAATATTTTAAATATACATTTTAATAATATTTAATTTTCCATGTATGCTTAACAACAGATCCCTCTCATCAAAGTCAGACATATTGGTGAAGGCTCCTCTGTAGCCAAGAAAAAACAACTCAACTCACCTGTACATATATATATACCTGCACTGCCTGGTCACAGGGGATATCAAGATAAATGTACAGTTAACTAAATAGGTAAAGATAGAGTAAAAATAAGAGAATTACGACAATGATAAATTGTACCACTTAAATCTCTAATGACTCTAGAGCAAAAACAATTTACTTTTCTATTAAAAGACATCCATGTTATATCTTCTCAAAAGTAAATTAGGAGACAAAAAGTTTAAGAGTTTCTCAGAAAATTCTGCTGTGGAAATACAGTTGCATTGTATGAAAAGAATTGTTGCAATTTCAATATTAGTATGTACTACTCTTAGAAAAAAAAGAGGTTAAAAAGACCTTTCCATGGTAGGAGACTGTATGTAAACATCTCAGAAATATGTAGAGATCCTTATGCCTTTCTCTTTCCTAGTTTTTCAAACAGGAAAAAAGGGCAAGCTAAACAAATTCCTTAATCCTCCTTCTCTTTTCCCGATTCTGTCAAAACTTCAAGATTTTTTGTGTACAAAGTATTAGAAAAGCTTTTTTAATGGAATCTGATTATATTAAAGAGCAACTAGTAAGGACTGAAGATGGCAAACACTTTAGAGATGGGCTACTACAAAGTCAGAAGAAGCTACTTATAAAATCATAAAATCATAGAATTGTTTGGGTTGGAAAGGATCTTAAAGCCCATCCCGTTCCACCCCTTGCCATGGGCAGGAACACCTTCCACTAGTTGAGGTGTCTCCAAGCCCTGTCCAACGTGGCCTGGGACAATTCCAGGGTTGGGGAAACCACAGATTCTTTGGGCAACCTGTGCCTGGGCCTCACCTCCCTAACAGGGAAGAATTTCTTTCTAATATCCCATTAACCCTATTCTCTGTCAGTGTGAAGCCATTCCCCCTTGTCCTGTCACTCCAGGCCCTTGTAAATAGTCTCTCTCTATGTTTCTTGTAGCCCCTTCAGGTTCTGGCAGGTCACAATTAGGTCACCCCAGAGCCTTCACCTCTCCAGGCTGAACAATCCCAACTCTCCCAGCTTTTCCTCACAGCAGAGCTGCTCCATCCCTCTGATCATCTTGGTGCCTCCTCTGGACTCGCTCCAGCAGCTCCATGTCCTCGCTGTGCTGGGCCCCCAGGGCTGGAGGCAGCTCTGCAGGTGGGGTCTCACCTGAGGGGGCAGAGGGGCAGAATCCCCCCTGCCCTGCTGCCCCCACTGTGGGATCAGCCCAGGGCACAGGCGGGTTCTGTGCTGGGCCATGTCCAGACTCTCCCCCACTGACTTCTGGTGCACTCATGGGTTCTTTTTTGTCTTCACCTGATTAACTGTAGAATTTGGATGGAAAGTTCTGGCAAACTGACAAAATGTACAGATTTGCCTTGGAGCAGCTTGGTTTTGATCCAATTCTAGTCGTATAGGGTGACTTTATATCCTTGCATACTGTTTGCTGTAAAGGACTGAGAAGATTCACTGGATGAATCCAATGTACTATTATTGGTGATTCCATTAATTAGAATATATATTCCTTTATTTCAGTGGGTGTTTTACAGTGATAATTGTAAGCAATTATATAGTAATAAGCAAGCAATCTATAATAGTACATGTTAATTTGTAGTAATTGATGCCTTTGCCTCACATGTCCACGAAGATTTATTAATAAAATCAAAGTACAGATTAACATATATATTTTTTATTGCTACCATATTCATTTGAAAATAAAAAATAGAAAAAATATTTGAAATAGAAATTTTGCAAAGATTTTCAAATACATATATAAGAATATAACAATTTCGAGTAGGATCATATTCTCTTTAAATTAAGGACCTTCAAGCATAAATCAAGCATTACAATTTTAGGAATGTTCCTCCTCTTTTTACATCTACTGAAACAAATAATCCTAACCATCTTTAATCTGGTACTTTGTATCTTCACACTATGAAGATTTAATGGTTTATCTTTTACTAAATCCTTATTACTTACATCCCATATAATCACTTTATTTCCCAGAACTGCTTTCCACCAGAAGTTATTAACTGTATGATTCTCACTTTATTTTAAGCAGTGCCGCTTCTCTTTCATTAACTCTTTCCTTCATCTCTAGTAAATACAATTTTTGTAGAGATTTTATAATCATTTCATGTTTTGCTGAAAATATCTCTGAACCTTTTTTTAATTCTAAGCATTAGGTGTTAGAAATATGTCAACCTTCACCTGTTTTAAGCTGTGAAACACTGATTTATATTTTCCACTACTTACATCTGCCAGCTTTTATTTTAAGGGTGTTTAACAGTTGCTAGTTCTATCTAAACAGTCCATTGAAGTACCTAAATGAATTTATTATTGTTTGAATGTGTTTCCAGGATATTTTCAATATCTGTATTTCTGATCATCTGCTGGGCCAAAGGTTACAAAAGGGGAAAGTGCTTTTTATTTTTCTTTGCATCTATCCATTGTCCTTCTTTTTTAATCCTCATGCATTTTGCACTATTTTTCCGAAAATTTAGGGTTCAGAAGAAAAAAATAAAAAATTAGGTTTTTTTCACTGAGGATTATAATCCAGATAATAAATGCAAATTTTAGGAATAACAGCAACAATCAAAAATACAGAAAAAGGCTAAAAGAACTTGTATGTTATTAAGAACACAGTAACTGAACACACATCCAACATAGTTCACAAAAAAAGGGACCCTTTTAAAAATCTTGTTAAATTTTGCTTTTTTGTCCTTAAAGAAAATTTGAGATTCAAATATAACATCCTAGTTAACATGGCTTTCAATCAATTCTGTTTTAGTAAGTAACCTTTTCTCACAAGGGAGAACTAAGAAATTTGTATTTTTTTTTAAGAGATCTTTTCTAGTAATCACGTCAAGGCTAAGAAAGGAAACTCTATATTTTCTCTCATTAAAGCAGATTCAAAATTGCATGGTGCAGAATAGCCATAGCTATATCAAATGAGAAAGGAAGAACGTAGCAAGTATAAAACAGACAAGTAAGCACTGAAAGCAGTTTTTCTCAGGCTATATCTGGTTTAATGCTTCAAAATTTCTCCACATCAAGCAAAACAAGGCTTGCATTGATTTTGAATGCTCTAAGCTGGGGTTTAAAGCCAGCTACCAGAAAAGTTTGGATCTTAGAGTCTCAACAGCCTCTATTCAAAAGAATAATGTCCCCAGTGGTAGCAAATAACAATATTTTAACTAGAAAGCTGCTATATTTGACACTGCCTATCTACACAGACACATTTGTCTGAAATAACTCTGCAGGCAATCTGGGAAATGCCACCACACGAAAGGTTAATTAAGCAGTAAGACATGACAAATCATGCCACAGTGCAAATCTGTACATACCTTAGGAAGACAATGAGGAAGAAGGTAAAGCAAAATGCCACTGGTGCACCAGAGCTATTTATTTAGTAGAATTTATTCATACTGAATTTTAAAAAAGAAAAAAAAATAAAAGGCTTTCAAATATTTCAAATATCCATTTGCAGTTTCTAAATACAAAGGTAAAAGGTTGGAGACCTTTTGAGGACCAAACATCTCAAAAGAGTTACAGTACAGTTCTGCAACGATACAACAAGGACTATAGAAACAACAGGATCTTGGACAAATTGACAATATATCATAATGCAGAAATGCTGGTGGAAAATCTGCTTCAAATTAATGACAAGTTTCACTGGCTTTCCCTTCTCTTAAAGCACAGGAAGTTATCCTCTGCCCTTGCAGGTAGAACTAACAGTAAAGGTATTCACTGGAGTGACACTGATCCAAGCCCTGGACCAGTGATGAGATGACACAGATATGTCATCAGACCTAACCATAGGGGACAAAAAAACCCAAAACCCAGTGTGGTTCCTTATTTCAGACTGTAAATGAAGTTTTCCAATACATACCCACTTGTGACATAATGATTTGATTCTTTTTCTCAATATAGGCTTTTATTGCAACACTGGATATAATGTACATTGTGCCTTCCTTCATTTTAAACAACCTCATGTGATGTTTTAATTTTAATTATGTACTCAATTAAAATCATAGTCCACCACCTGAGGTTTTATACTAAGAAAACAGAATACGTCAGTCAGAAAGAGCAGGCTAAATCAGAAATCATGTGATGGAGCTACTGCAGCAAAACTTTGCCAGATGTAGTTATTCTTAATGATTCTAAATTATTTCAATTTGTTTATAACTAATTTAAAACTCATTCTCAGTGGTAATTGTATTTTATACAATTATATCCCAGCAAATTAGTATATATTAAATCCCTCTCAATTCCAAAACAGCTGAGATGTTGTTTGATCACTATTATATGAATGTGCAGAAAGGAACTTATTGGGTGTTTTATGTATAAGTGGGAAAAAAGAGGGAACTGAAGTGTCCTTGGAGCAAGTGGTGAAGACACCACTTGGGTCAAGTGGTGAAGACAAAAGGAGGGACTTCTGGCAATGGCTTTTTTGGGGGGTCCTGACCAAATCACATAAATACTTATTTTCCCACCTGTGCACCATGGGTACAAACCTTTTTTTATACCCTTTTGTTTCTATGTATTTAAGAAATACTTAATGAAGGAAATGGTTTTTCTAGCAGACATGTAGCTATCTTCTGCTATCAAAAGGGCCCCTATTGGCATTATCATGGTAGAAATGATAATCTACCTTCTACCTTTCTATATCAACTTTCTGTAAGCATCCCCTTCCATAGCCTATTGACCCCACAAACCATTTGATTTTTAAAATAATTTATATTTAAATGTTTACTGAATATTTGTGTTTCTTTAAAATCAATGGATTTAGTTTCAGTTCAATACCTTTATTATATTAATACCAGTATATATTTTGAGGATGAAAAATTATTTAAAACCAATCATAGATCTTCACACTAAAAATGTCCGTTGGGATGATATAACATAATCAAAGATGGTTAGTTAAAGGCCTGAAGATTATATCCAAACAGAATTTATTCAAAATAGATACTTTCTGAATTAAACTCATATATAGGAAGACTGTATTTCTAAACCCAGTGTAATACTCTTGTTCTAAGTACATCTTCCAGTAAAATTACTTCTCTTCCTCTCTCCTAAAATAAGGATGGGATTTTGAGAGACATGCATGTAAATACAATTGTTTTCAGAGGTTATGTTGTGTTTTACTCTGTAGTCTTATCTGAAGAATACTTGAACCACTTTTGTTGAACAGGAGTCTTGTTTGTGGCTTCTGTGGTGCTAAGAGAAAAAATAAGTACAAAAGGTGTAACTGGAGAGAAAATTTTGATTTTGCAACAATAGCATAATGAAAATGTGATGATGTTACAAACCAGATATTTTCATAAGTCAGTGGCACAGATTGACCAGGGAAGCTATGGCTGCTCCACATCCCTGGAAGTGTCCAAGGCCAGGTTTGATGGGTCCTGGAGAAACCTGGTCTAGTGGAAGGTGTCCCTGCCCATGGCAGATTGTGGAACTGGATGATCTTTAAGGTCACTTCCAACTCAAACCAGTCTGTGATCCTATAATTCTATGATAAGTGAGTTATAGAATTTTATATACATGTACCACGTACAGATTCCTATAATCACTTTTCTAAAAGTCTTTATTAAAGTTGTGTCTTCTTAGGTGTTCACCATTTTGAAAGGCTTGGCATTTTTCTGCAATACCTGACATCAGCTCTCAAAATATATGAATTTTCAAAGGCTCTTTAAACAAACACCTACTCTTGGACTGTCTCCTTGTACCTTTTGCTGGTTTTTCTCACATAATTGGCTTAATGGCCTTTCTGGAGGTATTATAAGTTAAGAAATTCTTACAAGCTACCTTGCCCTTTGCCAACAAGAATATTTCTGCTGATTTCAGCATAACCCAAGTAGCTGCTGAAGACAGTCTTTTCCACCATCTGTCATTTACAGTTTTCAGGTTTTGGTGTTTCCCTGAAGAAAACTGTCTTCTACCTAGTCCTGCACTTTGCAACCATTTTTAGTCATGCAGATCATCCTTGATTTCCTCTAAGCTTCCAAAAAATCTGCATCTATTCTGACATATAACTGCACTTGTCAACCACTTGTCTTAGCAAAGACCTTGGAGCTCTCTATGAAGCGAGGAGAAAGAATCATTTTCTATCCCTGTCATTCCTAAACACCATATTTATATGCAAAGAGCACTGATGTGTTTAGTAGCAGAGGGCATCCTCTCCAGGTCTAATTTAGAACAGAAAAGGATGATTTGGTTCGCATACACGGTTTTTTACAGTGGAATGAATGGTTACATACAGCACAGAAAACACTTCCTCTGATCTAATTTATTTTTAAAAGTATGTTTAAATATCCTACCTGACATTCACTGTGGTTGTTACACAAATTTCTACATCATTAAAATGGCTTCATTGTCAGGGACTGGGTTTTGCACATTTGAAAATCTGTGTGATTAAAAAAAAAATCAAAATATTTTCAAAAAAACTGGTGAGAGACATTATTTGCTGATGCTTTAATACACTTTTGGGGAATGTCAGGCAGAAGATGCCTGAAAATCTAGGAGTCATTGTTTTCAAAATAAACAGGGGAGAAAAAAATATTACTAAATCTGATGCTGTGCAAATATGTGCAATATTTGAGCTGTCTGTACTTATTTAAAAATTTATCAAGTCTCTACATCTAATCTATGTAGTGTATTTTCTGGTACCAAACTCTTGTTAGGAGTACTACTTTACATTTTTATAAGCCCCTTGGACCAGGAGTAGGGAGCTCCAGCCTTACAGGCAAGTAAACTTTATCACACAACCATCCTGTGTGATATGTGGGTGTCATTGACATCTTGCCTTTTGGACCAGAAATTGTTCTGAAATATGCAAGTAAGAAATGGAAGGTTTGCACAGAAAGACCTGTTTTTACTTTGTGTCTAATTTAACGAAAACAGAACAATTCTTCTACTACTTCTTGCTTTGCCTCACTGAACAAAAAAAAGTCTTACCAGTCTCCTCCTTTGTACCTTTCGTACTGTAATCATTCCAGCTCTAATAATTCTACTCTGAATTTTTATTTCTTGGCTATGTCATAAGAAGTTTCTAATCTACTGCCTTGCAACACAAATTTAAAGTCAGTTTTATCACTTAGGTCTAAAAAAGTGTCAGATCTTCTGTCTAATGCAGAAGATACCCTTCTGTAACCAGAAAATACTTCCAAAAGTACAAGGAAAGAATGAAGAAATTTTAAGCTGAAGAGATCCCAAGCAAAATTTAAGAGTTAGCTACTTAAAGGCAATGAAATAAATAAAATAATTCCTCCGAAAATTGAACTTCAGTGTTATCTGAAAACTCTCAATCAAAACTGATTTGGAGAAGAAATTGTTACTTGCCAACATCAGAAAAAGAAATTGACTATAAAGTAATTACAGAAGGACTTTAAGAGTCTGATTAAGTGGTAAAACTGAGAATTAAATTCATTGTTGGTAATTCAAAATTATTTTTATAGGCAAAATCAAAATTTCTCATAGGTAGTTAGGGGATCTGAACAACCTATTGCTAATAATGAAATACACAGTGGATTTTAAGTAGATAATCCTCTGAAAAAACCATTTGAGTGTTCATTAGATATATATAAAAAATATTAATAATTTAAGGACAGAGAACACTATATGGGATAATTTATCTGCATCTTGTGCCTCAACATGAACTTCATTGTTTGAAATGAATAAAAAACCTCTAAGCTGTGGTTTATTTCCAAACACAAATTTGTGTAATCACCTGTTCAGTTGCAGTATCCTCCTCTTCCCAATTTAGTTATGGAAAATGAAGTCTAAAGAACTAGAAGTCTTTTTTCTTCCTCTCATCATTAAGAAATATATGCCTCCTTCTCAATTGGGAGAAAAACCCTTCTTTGAAGTTAAAAAGAGTTCTTTCTCTTTCTGTGCCTGTATTTTGCCCCAAAACCAGTTTTTACAGCTCAGAAATTTTGTTCATTTGTGACATAAATATGAAAATCAGGGACTTTGGACCAAACCTTGCCTTTTAACTACTCCTTACCACCACTATGAAAATAATTTTCCACTTTGACCAACATTAACTTAGAAGAACAAATATAGTAAGTTGTTAAAAAAACCCCAAAACGTGGCCAGTCTTCGCGAACGAAGATCTGGGAAAGGTCTTTTTACCTTTCAAGCCTGCGCAATGGATTTTTT
>JAWWLV010000100.1:10787754-10809473 GCA_035041135.1 Platyrinchus mystaceus | reverse complement strand
CTACTGCAAAGGAAAAAAACCAACACACCCAAAAAAGCCCAAAAGCTGTTAGATATACTTAAGCAGGTGAAGGTAATGGAATCATAAATCTTGATTGCTTATACATCAGCTACAGTGTCCCTGTTGATTATCAAATGCTTTGTGGGTACACAATAAACAGAATCTTAAAAATATCTTTGGGTAACTGCAAAAATGTAGAATTTTAGGGAGATATGGGAGTACATGTAAAGGTGTCTCTTGAGAGTTTGATGAATGGACTATAAAGATTTGGATACTTTAAAGAAAGAAGTGGAGTATGCAGTGGTACAGGTCAGTCTCACTTGTGCTTAGGAAACTTCTTTATAATAATTTTGAGAAATGAGGCTGAATGTAGTTCATTTGTTGTACAGTGTGGTTTATTGATCAGTTGATTTTATAGATTATTATAGAACAACCTGTACTGCAATTTTATCCCACACTAGATTAACAGAACATGTTTGAATCTTGAATTAGAGGGAGGGGAAAAAGGTTCCAAAGGGAGCAATTACACTCTGAAAGCACTTGTGGTATACAAATTCTAAAGGGATCTGATTTTGGCCTTCACTGGACCTCTTTCTACTTGTTTACCTATTTAAGCCTTTATAACTATTTTCTCTCTAGTTATACACTACATACACTTTATACAGTTTATGTTTTAGCATAAACATAAAGAGAGTCATACTTCTCATGTGGTCAGCAGTAGCTACTCATACTTACAGCATGATGGATGTTCACATTTGTGAATATAAATGCATATTCTGTATTAAAGTTTCAGTGCACTGAAAGAACCATGTGATCAAACAAATAGACTTCTATAATTAATGACACAGCAGCAACAACATCAACAGAGATATAAATGGGAGATTAAGAACACAACAGTGACACAAGAGGCATGATAAAATCTGCCTTACCCAGTAACCTGCTTCCAAATGACCACAGGCAAACTACTAGAGGCAGACATAAAAGTAGATCTAAAGTACCATAGTGTTTTTTGCCCAAGCCCTCCTGTCTCTTGCAATTTCTATCCCAGGGTCTACCTGAAACTGAAAAACTTTTCATGTATTTAATAATCTTTTGTAGAATTTTTATCTATTAGATTTTCTGTTCTTACTTTGGACAACAAATAGGCCACTGCTGTTTGTAGTGTTCTGCAACAAGCATTACTAATTAACTACATATAAATTGTGGGTTTGAACCTACCTCCTGATAGCTCTGATGCTCTTTAGTTCTTCCATCAGAAGGAGTGAACCTTCTCCATGACACTTGTCTATCAAATCTCTTATTCATATATTTTTTAAACTGAAGAGACTTTGTCTGCTTAATCTTTGCAAATACAAAGGTCCCTTTATAATATTTATCATATGTGTTGCTCTTGTCAAGAAATCCATGAAATCAGGGTCCATAGTCCTTCAAAGACTTGAGAATATATTTTGCTTTATGAACAGTGAGTAGTCACACAGCTTCAATAAGTCTATAAACAGGTTCTGAATATAAAGAGAAAATTATGATGATGAATAATATCAGAACTTCAGCCGATCAATTGTTCTTTATGCAAGATGAATAGGAAAGCACGAAAGGGATGAATAGAAGGGCCACAGTCATTGTGAAGAAATTAACTCTTTTACCATTAAATCTAGCAATTAGCACATAAAAAACTGCTACTGGTGACTGCTGGCATGAGGAGTTGATTCGTGTACAGACAAACAGCCCTATCAGGTCTTATTTTTCCCATGCACTTCTCTCAAGTGTTTGGCCTTGAGGTTTTCTGGAACAAGAAAAATTTTTGTTTCAACAATTTTGACTCATATTCTACCTTCATTTCCAGTGATGCACACAGCTCCTGGGGACAATCTGACCCCCTGAATCTTGGAAATTAAAGAGTCATGGATTAAATTACTAACCAATAAACCTGATCTTATCCTGCCTAACCTGCTTTGGTACCTGACTCAGTACGCCCTATTCTCCATCAGTTCATTTGTTGCTTCTCTATGAGTACATCTTATTTCTCTGCATTTGTCCTTAGCAATTTATGCTTTTTAATATTAATATTTAATAGTTAATTTTATTGTGTGTTTTAAAAAAGCCATAAGTATATTCAGATTCCCTTTTGTAGTCACATTAGCACCTCTGTTTTCCCAACTGCATCATTCACATGGAAGTTTGTTTTCTTCTAGCCTTTTGAGATTGCCCCACTACAATGAATCGTAGAATCACAGAATGGTTTAGGTTCAAATGGACCTTAAAGATCATCCTGTTCTGCCCCCTTCCACCCCTTGGTTGCTCCAAGCCCCATCCAACCTGGCCTTGGACACTTCCAACTCTGTGGCAGCCACAGCTTTTCTGGGCAACCTGTGTGAGGGCCTCACCACACTCACAGGATACAATTCCTTCCTGACATCTAAATCTGTCCCTCTTTACAAGGAAAGGTTCTTTACATGGAAAGGGTGCTGGAAAATCCCATCTATACTGCCTTTTCCATGACAGGTTGAATCAGGTGATCTTTCAAGATCTCTTCCAACTGAGCTGTTCTGTGGTTTTACATTCTGTGTCTGGGCTCCTTCACACCAGAACAGCCCCAGTCAGGTTTCACTTACACTTCTGTGAAACCAGTTGTTTTGTTTCTTATTTCACTGTACAAGGCTGAGACAAAATCAGAAATTTAAAAAAAAAAAAATTAAAAAAAATAAAATAAAAAAACAAAGTCTGTGTTAGATCAATAGTGTCAAATTGTTTCTAATCTTTTCAGATTTACTTTTTAGACTTTTCCTAAAACCACCATAAATTTTGGAGGCAAGGGCAAATTCATTTGGTTTTATTTAGAAACTCTTAAAATAGTTTAACAAAGTCAGAAGCTTCTGGATTCCAGAAAAAACAGTGTCTCAGTGAGAATGTACTTCCTACAGTAGGAAAAGAATTCAAGTGTTCTATTTGCTGAAAACAATGCATCATATATGAAGTCAATGAGGTTCACAGTGCAGTACAACAATACTGAATGCTAGAGTTAATTGAAGCTCACAAGAGTTTGTGTAAGAGACACAGCACCATAGAAAAGAAAACTAATTCTTTTCATCTGATTCTGAGTCCAAACAGATTAGAACCAAAGCCCAGAGCAAGTTTTTTTTATGATTAATTAATGATGGGCTAATTTGCTTTAGGCCACACTATTTTCCAGCCACTCATTAATCTCAGAAAATGCCACAGGCTACAGTTGTTACTGTTTAATTAAAAAGTATGTCACAGTTGTAAAGCTATAGAAAGCTGTAAATATTATGCTTTGCCAAAATTTATATATATCCAGGATAATCTGTAGTCAAAAGGAGGAGTGCAAGGGAAAGGCAGAGATAGGTATCAGATGCTTTAGGCTGAGGTAACCTATTTTTTGTCATTGTGATTTAGACAGCCTCTACACAACAGTTTTTCATCTCTGTGGCTGATTCTTTATGATTATATGAGCCCCAAGTAAAGCCAAAAGAAAGACTTCTGTTACCTTTTATGAGAGATTGGTGTTGTCTAGACAACCATGAAGTTAAGACACAATTTACCCCCTAAACTTCAAGAAAAGAAGATGTCAGAATATCAATGAAGTATTTAAAAAGATTTCTGCAACATTTATAACATTTAAAATCTTCTGAATTTATAGAAGCTGATGCAGTCCTGAAACTAGAAAGCTACACATCGATGATCTTCATAACAAAAAGATAAACACAAACATGCATTTATATAGATTGTTTACCTTATAAAGCTGCAACAAAATCCATTACTTTTTTAATATTTGAATAGCATAAATATAACAAAGCCAGACTGTAACAATTTGAAAGCTGAAGAGACAAACTTTTTCTTATCAGACTGGAAAGTTTCTTACATGAAACTGTTGCTACAGGAAAAATGTGACAGTTCTAAGTTCCAGTTGCTAAAATTAATTAACTTAGAAATAAAATTAAAACCTGAAGAACATCTAGGGTTTCTTTAACTTTTATTTCTTTGAGGATTAAAAAGTCCTAGAAAAACTTGATTATGTTCTATGCTTCATTTTCATTTTGTAAATCTCCATTATAATAAAAGTATTAAGTTTTGAAAAAGAAATTATTTGGTATAAAATTGTAAAGAAAATAATTTAAAAGTTGTGTAAAATTGTATAAATTATGTTTTCTAAAATAATAACCACACATAGCCTGGAACTCCATCATGAAAGCCACCATCACCACTGTCCTGAAGCTTCTTTTGTGATAGCAGAATTGAAGGTTTTGGAGCAACCTTTTCAGAGATGACATCCTTCTCATAGAATTATTTTGAGTGATTAAAAGTCGTTATAAGGTTGCACTTCTAAGATCTGATCAGGCTGTTGCCTGATGTAGGAGCTGAACTGACTGGTCTGGAACCATAGGGACACACAATTTTGCCAGGACTGTGTGGAGGCAGTAAAATAAGAAGATTAATATTTTAGAAGTGAATTTTTCCCTTGAAAAGAGACAAAGATAACCTTGTTAAGGCTTCCTCAGTTTGCACTTGGATGGACCATGACTGTATATGGGTTTTATTGCTGCAAAATCTACAGCTAGTAAGACAACAAAGGCAAGTTGGAAAGGTCTCAATTAAACCTAATTTCTAATGAAAAAGGTTCTATACTATTCTGAAAGAAAAATGGGATTGTCTTCTTAAGCCATAGAGAAAATTATCATAGTGTAGTGTCATGGTTTAAACCTGGATGGCAACTCAGTCTCACTCCTTCATTCCCCTCTTAGTGGGATAGGGGAGAGAATTAAAAGAGGAAATGTATTAATACTCTTGTTGTCTCAAGCCACAGGTTTAATCAGTAAAGCAAAAGCCACATGGTGGCCTTTCTAAAATAGATAGTTTAGAATCGATCCAGCTTAACTTTGATGAATTAGGTCAGGAAGGTGTCAATTTTGGTAATTTACAGCTGTTGTTTTTCGTCTGAAAGGAATGCTATGGCAAAAATTTCTTTGGTTTGGATATAGTGCAACAAAACCAGATATTTTGCTGTGCTATTACTGTAGAGTACTTTTACATAGAATTAGCCAGATTAATACTTTGTTGTAGTCTTCTTTTAGTCACTGCCTCTTTATTTTATATTCTTCTTATTGAGGTATAGAGCAAATAGTCATCACACACTTCCAAAACTCCTTGTGGATCAACTACAATGAAGCACTTCTTAACTTGCTCAAGGGCATCTTTGCATCTAACTCTTATAGCTTTTCCTGAAGCCCAGGCATTTAGCTTGAAAACACAGTATTTTGTCTTTTTGTATACTGTCATTTCTTTTTGTTCTTGTTTGTTTGTTTGTTTTTCTTAAAACCTCCTCTTGCACTGATTACTTGCTTGAAGTGATCTTCACCACTTAATTTGTTATGTTTTTCTGTAGTGACTTTATCTCTGGAGGCTTTTTTGTCATTTTTTAGTTTGGTCAGGTTGCTGTATCCTTATCTTCAGCAAACAACTTTCCTTTTAATCTTTTTTGATCTTTCTCTTCTGTACATTGGGATGTCATTTTCTGTGCTTTTTCCCTTCTGTTTTTGTGTATGTCTGTGTGCTGGTGACTATCTTATGATATTTTCTGATCCTTATGAAGAGGTTTTCCTTTGTGTTCTTCCTTTTATTTTTAATGTTTCTGTGATTGTTTTTATTCTTCTGTTTTTCTCAGCGTATGCCTGTACTGGGTCTGGCTGAGCTGGAATTCATTTCCCCACAGTAGCCCCCAAAGTGCTCAACTTTGCATTGGTCTCTCGAAGGGTGTTGATAAGGCACTGGTGTTTTGGCTGCTGCTGAGCACAGCACCGACACTGTAACATTCCTTCTTCAACTGAGGGCAAGATCCTGGGAGGGGACCCCAGTGGGCCAGCTGACCCAAACTGACCAAGGGGATATTCCATACCATATGCTGTCAGCTCAGATATAAAAGCAAAGGAAAGGAGCAGGAAGGGGGGCATTCATTGTCTAATGGCTGCCTGCTGAGAAACCCTCACGCATGCTAAGTCCTGCTTCTTGGGAGTGGCCGACCATTGCTGCTCGTGGGAAGTAGAGAATAAACTGTGTTATCTTTCACTTTGCTTCGCTTTTGTGCGCGCAAGCTTCTGCTTTGTTTTTTGCTTTAAATAAACTGCCTTATCTCAACCCATGAGCTGTTTTTCCAGCTTACTCTCTCCCCTGTCTGGCTGGGAAGGGGAGGGATAGAGCATCTAGCCAAGGTCAACCCAGCACAATGTCATTTTATTTATTTCTTGCCAAATTTTAGGACTATTTTTTTTTTCTTCTGTGCAATCTCAATTTATTTTCTATTTTCTTTTTCTATATACTTTTGAGTGCTGATTTATTTGAGGACTGGGAGACTAGCTTTACTTCTGATTCTGTTCTTAAAGTAACAATACATACACATATGGACACACATTTAACTTTTTTTAATTTCACTGCATGAGTTGCAGGAAAGTAAGCAAACACCTTCGTGTGCTCAATTCTTCACTTTTATTTTTAGGTTTGGCTTTACTGTGGAAGACAATTTCATGAACAAATGTGCTACAGAGAAGAGCAACACATTTATTTTCCTGGCAACTCACCTGATTCTAAGGCTCCTTTCTGCTGCTGTGTCAGTAAACAAGATGCCGTGCATTGACGGGATGTCATAAGTGATTCCTTGATAAATGAAGACCATGTTTGATGGTCTCAGCCTTAATCTGAACATCTTACCAGCAATAGGTGATGAAGTAGAAAGCACTGACTGACTTTCACTTTTCTGATGAAACTACCAGTAAGCAGATGCTTTGAGGAAATACAGACTGTCAGTGTTTGAAACAGACTTCAGCTGGTTACTTAGGTTAGTGTGCAAGATCTGGATCTCTTGGAGTAGTACTGATGGTAACATGTTAATATGTCAATATGGCTGCTGCCTCAATCATGTGCAGAAACAGATTTTATTTTCTGCATACGGATTTTTAGGAACTTTTTTAAAGGTCTCCAAGGAAACCTGTCCCGCTTTTCAGGTTTACATCTAGAATTCTTTTTAAGGAGGAGGAGAAGGAGGATTGCTGCATACCTAAAGAACCAAGTACATTTATTTCCTCTTCTCAAGGGCTATCTTTGCATTTCATATCTGACATTAAGGAGTAAGTTAAGTACATAATCAGTCCTTGTGATGCCAAAAATTGGCAAAATGACTACTCAGAAACAGTGATTTTAGCCTTTGAGTAGCAAAAGGTATTTATTGGCAGCACTGGAGAGCTCCCTGGTTCACATTGGATACAGAAGCCCTAAAGTTTCCAGCGAAGGGTTAAGTTTATATACAGTTTCTGTGAGAGATTACAACATCACAACATACATATTCATTAAATTTTGACATCTAATTGTAATATTCATACTAGGCAGGTCTGTGTGGAGCTTGAGGCAGAGTCAAGACAGGGTCATCCTTTTGGAGAGATTTCTTAGGGTCGTTCCAGATTCTTCAGCCTCATTTTTGGGTCTTTCTCTCTCCTCTTCGTCGTTGAACTTTTCAACTTTCTTTGTTTGCTGGTTACATGGTGGGGGTTTTGCTAAACCCCTCTGATTCATTGCTCCTTTATTGTCCCAGATTCTTACATCTTTATTTATGACTACTAGGTTGACATTTTAGCTAACCTTCACTAGAACAGAACACAACAATCTATGTTACATTTTAGCGTAGGCAGAACTTTCAGAGCAAGGCACCATCTCCTTTTGGGTTTATCTTTAAAGAAACCTGGCCTCTGCCACTGCATTCCTTAGAGCAAGGTACCAGGTTTTTCTGAGAACACTCTAAGTTAACTCTTTAAACCTCCTGCTCCATATCACTTGAAACTGAAGCTTGAATTGTCCTTTCCCAGGCGAATGTGTTAAAATCTGTCTCACAAGCTCCTCCCTCTGGTCCCTCTTTGCCCTTTGCTATCAAATTAGAAATTTTATCAGGCTTTGTTTTTCTTTTATTATTCTATCCCCACCCTCAGACTGTTATAGCACAGACTCACAGCCTAGTACTTCGCAGTATCCTGAGAACAAGAGATATGGTTTCAATAACCTAATGAGAGGAAGATAATTGTACCTGATCCATCTGTCCCTTAGGTCGAGCCTGAAAGTTCTGCAAAGATGGCAACAACATTTTCCTATTGCACTTCGGAAGGGAACTGAAAGATTGTTAGCTACTATCTCCCTTTGCAGTGCACACACCACTAAAGTAGCTCCACATCATGTTCCACAGGATCTGATGGAGGGGGAAGAAATAAATTCTTCTTCCTCCCCACAGTTCACCATTTTCTCTATAAATAATGCAGACAGATTCGATTAAGGCCTTTCAGGTGAGACAGAAAAAGGAGCCTGCACATTGTGGATTTTGATAGTGAGTAGAAATACAGAATGGACTAAGCTAACCAAAGCTGAAAAGACTGTCTCTGGGCAAGTATTGAAATGCCAATACACTGAAAAGCACATGCATTTTGGGAAGTGGGGGACAAGATTGCCTCTTCTATATCCACTGTCTCTTTTTTCCACAGCTTATTCTTTTCCTCGCTTTTCCTGCTAACAACCTTTACTACTGTTCAGTTTTATTAGTCACTTATTAATCCTTTACATTTCAATTCTTCTGGTCAAAAATAAAAACAGAGTTGTGTTGTCTGTTGCAAAATAAGGAGTTTTGTCTTTCCATGGAAATAATACTCATCAGAGAGCACTGAATTTGATGCACTGAAGTCAGATCTTGCTACAAATAACCCATATAAAGAAAATGTATTGACAAGTCAACAGCCTAAAAAGTGTGATTTTTTTTTTCCCACCACTGGCTAACAATTATTTTGACTCATTAAAAAATCAGATTGCCTAGGAGCTATCAGGGCTTTTTTCAGGTAAAAACCTATCAATTTTTTTTGTGTATCATCATGGTATTACTGCTGACACAAACTTCTTGATATTTCTGCTACAAAGTCCCACTCTTGTTTCAGAAAGTTTGAGAAATACATCTTTTTGTGAACAACTCATTGGTCTACCATGAGCCTTTTATTATTATAGTATGAATTATTTTTCCAGTTACCAGGTTGCTTTGAAACACAAATTACTTTGTATACTGTTCCTTTTCAATTGTGCCAGTTATTTCCATGATGCTTAATACAAAAATCTACTTTCAGTAGCTTACAGCAAATCTGGTAGTTAAGTCTACAGAACTCCAAGTTCCTCATAAATTGACCAAAATTAAACACATTGAGAACTGTGCTGGTTTTGGCTGGAGTAAAATGGAAATTTTATCACTGAATTTAGTGTGTGGAATGTTAGGTGGTGCTGATTAGCCATACCAAATCCATAGAAGCTAAAAAATTAAGTATATTAGAATAAATAGATTTGATTTGCAAAAATGCATTTGGTAACCAGGAGCAATCATAGAGGTACAGGGGAAAAATGTTTAAAGGTCAGATTAATTGCTGATATAAACCTGCACTTCCCTAAACCAGCTCTAGAATGTTCAAAAGCATTTCTAGGTATTTCACTCTTTAAACCATCATCAGGCTGGAAGATCAGATATTTCTGAACAAATATCAGCAAAGCATTATCAGTTTCAGATTCAGAGTGAATGAAAACAAGCAGAAGAATCAACATGGTGTAGAAATATCTCCAAGTTAAAAGATTAATAGAGCAAAACGGTGCCACTTTAAAATACACATTTTGAATACATGAATTCTAAGGAACATCATTGCTGTACAAAGCCACATCAGCATTTAAATTAAAATACTAGGTCCTGAGAAAATAATAATAATAATAATAAAAGTAGGATCCAATACAATTTCACATTCCTTTTGAAGTTGCATGTTCCAGCAATTCTGACTCTACAGGCAAAACACTCATATTCCCAGTGGATCTCAAAAGCTTGAAATTAATTTTACTTTAAATATGCAACTCCACTGCCACATCTTCAGGGAAAAGTTTGGGTAATAGTCTTTTCCAACCAATTCCTTCTTACTCATGTATGAATGATTAAAGTGGCAGGGCTATGAAGGAGAGACAAATGGCAGAAAATACAGAATTAGAGACATAGAGGAAAAACAGCCAAAAAAAAAATGTCTTTTGAAAGACAGGTGTGCCAGCACCAGAGACAGGAAATAACAAGGAGGAAAAACAAACCCACAACGTTTTAGCAAACTAGGATTCCTAGAGGCCTCTGAAATGTGGCCTGAAATTGTTGGAGAGTGAACTTTAACCCAGTCTGTGTTGAATAGAAATAAAAAAATATTCTGACAAATATTATAACAATGGCGATCTATGTAATCTGAGAGTAGGGGGGAAGGGTTCTGCTGCACTAGGAAAACTCCATAAAATTCAAAGAGGTCTAGAGCTGCCATCAGACTCTGCAGACAAGAGGCACATTAATTTACATAAAAGTCAGATGATACATTAGACTGTGCATGCTTAGAAGCAGATAGATGAAACGGACTCATAACTCCCAATGAATATCAATCCATTACTATGGCTAATTTTAACAGCTTGAAAGTCAACAAACACATTTGTCTTAGGTCTGAAAGGAATAGATGTGCTTTTGAAGTGAAGTGATGAAATTATTGCAGGAAATAAAAAGCCAACTATTGTACCAGGTGTTAGGAATATTAAATGGTGTCTTGTCACGTATCTAAAGAGAAAGGAATGCAGATAAATTATAATTAAATGTGACCATTACACCAATTTTTTATGCTTCAAAACTCTGCATTACACCTCATTTATCTCTACTCCCTCACTGTTCTTAATGGTCAAAATTGGCTTTTGCTAGTTATGAATTTCTAATGTTATGAAGATGGTTTTTTTCCTCTTTGTGTCAAAGAACAGGTCACAAAAATGCTGTTCTTCACCTAAAGGTATTTGTGCCTGAATGGCTGATGGAGCTCAATAAGAAAGAGTAAAACAGGGACTGAGTTTCCTCTTCCATTCCTACTGCAGTCAATGGACGCTGAAATTGGCTCTTAAACCAGTTTTATAGTAGCATGGTTGGACTTAGTATTTTCTTCTTGCTCTTTGGCCTGTAAAGGAGAGATTGATCAAACTAATTGCCTTTTCAATTTTTTTTTTAAATTAATTTTTATTTTTTTGTCCCAAGCAGGTTTTCAAACAGAATATAAATGTACGTAAGAGTAATGGATAAACAAGGGAGAAAAACATTCCATACTTGAAAAAGACAACACGATAAAATGCATAAAATTATGAAAGAAATGCTATGGCTGGCACTTCAGACCCACAATTAGGAGAGAAGTTGGCAGAGAAGGGCTGAGGTCTGAAGGCAGGTTCTGATCACCATTTACTACTAACAGGGGACATAACAGACTGAGGACTTTACAGTGGAGCACTGTTTTATTATGGCATGAGATGGTGTTAAATGTCATAGCCTTAAACACCTTAAATACCTTTAGAATATTAATACACTCAAGAAATCATTATAACATGGAAAATATCTAAGGACTTAGATATCAAATGTTTCCACAAAGTAATATGGTTTCTATGAGCCACAAAAGCACTCTGAAGTGTCTGTGTACAAACTCTTTGTGACCACTGTGATGATGTCTTCCCTGAACCTTTTGAAAGGTGAAAATCATTAAGGAATAAAAAATATTTAAAATGTATAATTAATTAATCCTATGATTACCATCAATTTTTCAATAATAGGTGAGAAAAGCCTTCTGCCTAGTCAGTTACAGAAGTTTAACACCCACATTTGTATATTTTTTAGTGTTATTCTTACTCTGTTGGAAAAGTGTGTATCTCTGTTCTACTAAAAATGTGTGTGTACACTCTACATTACTATTCATGGTACCTTCAGATCAAGTTTTGCACAGATATAAAGGTCATCAACATCCATTAAGTGGATATTTATTTAGAATTTTTTTGAAGAAGCCCTTAAGGTAAGGTTTGCAACACTTTGGTATCTACATCCTTTGTTTAACCTCCTTTAAGTTAATTGAACACACTTCACCAGAAACAAGTCTATCATCATTTGGTTCACAACACATGGTATTTTTAATGAACCTTCATGCTCCTTTCTGATGCAGAAGAGGCCATCCTGCACAGACTCATCCAACTCCTTAAGTCTCTGCCCACCCATATAGGCAGACCATGAGCTTTAGGAGATTATTCATATGTTAAGAAGGGGAGCAAGATACAAATCATCTTTCTCTTCACTTCTTGACCTGACTAGTTCCTTCTCTCTCTACTTCCTGAACTGAGCTTTTCCAAGGACACTGCTAACACACACCTTTGCTCCTTTACCTTTGAGCTCTTTTGTCTTTAAGCTCTGGTCTTTCTTCTCTGATCCTCTGTACTTCACATTCCTGTTAAACCTTCACTGTGCTCACACCCTGACTCCCAACCCCTAGAAATGAACTACTAGACCTTGAAGAAAATGTGTTTTCATTATTTCTCTGTAATTCCCATCTTTCCAGTAATGCAACATCAAAATAAAACTATAATTTTTCAAACCTTTCAGGACATAGCCATCAAAGTAAGCTAACACTATTTCTCAACTTTACTTGAATTTAAATTTCTCCTGCTTTTTACAGGGAGTTATATCAACTTTGTTCATTTTTAAGAGCCGCTCAGGGTCAGCAGCAGCTCAGAATCAGATTTCATATAAAAAAAAGTAGATATACATTCTTTCTAGTGATATTTCTCTATTGAGAACAGCCTTTTAATGTTGTGAATTAAAAGCTTGGTGGAAAACATAAGTTTTGATTAAATAAAAATGCAGGCTTTATCACAAGTCAAGCAGCTGACCAACTAGTCATGGATTTGTGTTTTCTTTTTCATGCTGAAGTATAATTATAACAATCATTATGGTTTTTTATTCCCTTTGAGGGAATGCCCTGGATGCCCAGCCGCCAAGTGAGTCCCATTGAGCAGGTGCAGCACAGATGTGGATGCAACATTCCTGAAAACATATTCCCCAGGGCTTCAGATGTCAAGATTACCCACCCAGGAAATAAATCTTACATTTGCACAACGAGAGGAAATGCAGGCAATTACAAAATAGGTATGACACTGAGCTGTTTGTCGTGAATTTTGTGTTAGAGAAGAATGAGGAGTCACCTAAACAAACAAACTAGAGACAGAGAATCATAGGATCATGGAACTGTTGAATCATAGAATCAGGGAATCATAGAGTCATAAAATACATGGAATCGGTGCATCTCAGAATCATGGAATGATTGAATGATAGAATCACATAATCTTGCAATCATAGAATAATAAATTCAAGGAATCAGAGAGTCATAGAATCATGGAATCATAAAAACAAGCAACCAAAGACAATACTAAAACATGGTATCAAAGAATCATGGAAACAGAGAATCATGGAATCACGGAAACATTTGCATCATAGAATCAGGAAATCAAAGAGTCATTGAATCGTGGAATCAAAGAATAATTTCAGCACAGAGTCATGGAAGCATATATTCACAAAGTCATTGAATAGTCAAATCACAGAATCAGGGACTCATAGAGTCATACAGTCATAAAAACATAGTTTTTATGCCTCTTAGACATATGGAATTCTGGAATCATTGCATCATAGAATCATGGAATTTTAGAATCTCAGTATTATAGAATCACAGAAAAATAGAATCATAGAATGAGAGAATCATAGAGTCATAGAATCATGGATTCATTACAACATATAGATATAGATTTGTAGAATCATAGAATTATTGCATCCTAGAGTCATGGTATCATAGAATCACAGAAGCACAGAAGCACAGAATTATTGAACCATTAAATGAATCACAGATTCAGGGAATCATAAAATCAAGGACTCAAAGAATCAAGCAGTCATAGAATCATGGTATCAAAGAATCATGGAATCATATAACCAGAGGATCACAGAACCCCAAAACACTCTGTTTTAGATATGTAACTTCTTTTCTCAAACAGGTGTTTGCTGTTTCTAAGAGTTCATCTTATGAACTAAGACTACATCTAAGAGTACATCTATCACCCAAAGTTTACAAAAAAAAAAATCCCCACAGTTTTATGGAATTCTCTCTTATGGCTTTTGGTAGAAATGGAGATGTTTGTTCCAGTAATCTTGCATGTGTTCTTTCAGAAGAACCAAAATATCATTATTTCACATTGGATTTTCAAACACTGCACAAGAGTAAAATATGTCTTTTTTATTATTACTTTTCATTTATTAACAGTTTCTAATGTCCTCACAGCATCACAAGTCAAACAGCTAGATTCTATTTTTTTGTTTGTTTTTATTGGGGGGGGAAATATTGGAATTCCCTGGAAGAACATTAATAAAGGAAAGGACTTGAGAATGGAACTAGAAGAGATAGTAAAGAGCATGACACCACACTGCCAGCACTCCAGTGCAAGGTGATGACAGAGCAGCATAAGGAAGATACAGGAGAAAAAAAAAGTAGAAGAGAGGAAAATATAGAAAGTCAATATCTCTGATACCTTCTTAGTGTCATTTAACATTGACTTCTCTTCACTACTCCCTGTTGACTAATTTCTACTGACTTCAGGGGTCTTGGTTTTTTTTGGCTGTGTTTTTTTTTTTTATTCCTCATTAAGGTATCAGCAGCTTTGTTCTTATAAATTGCTAAATTAAGGGGCAACACATCAAGAAATTATCTACTCATATACACTTATATCATAAACAAAGAAATACTTTCAACATAGCAAACCCCAAGTCTTACTCTTCCCTGCTCCATTTAGGTGGGGAAATTAGAGGTGGAATTCAATTAATCAGATTCAGCTTTAATCTGTCCCCATATAAGTTTGAGCCTAAAGCTTTATTTCAGATCTTCCATTTACGGTCAATGCAATACTTACATCTGTCTCAGATCCTGACCAGTCCTTTTGAGGCCCATCTTGTTTTCAACAGCCTCAACAGGAAAAACTCTCTGCCCATCAAAATTCCCCAGCTCCTCAGGAATCACTGGCTATTGGTGCCGCCTGTGACTCAAATGATTCTACCCCTTAAGAGCACATTTCTGAATGTTGAATTAGCTTCAAATCCCTACTTTAGATATAAAACAGTGCTTTACTTTAGTGCCCTTTAAGTCATAATTCGGAGTTCCGAGTGGAATTAAATTACTTTCCTGTCTGTAACTTTCAGCCTAAGTAGTGTTTCGTGCTTTCATTCTTGTATCCAGCAATCGTATACAATAAAACAAACAAAACCACTGCCTACTGCTTGTCATTTTTACCAGTGGAAAAAAATGATGTGCTCAGAATTTATCATAACTTTCATAAAACTGTGTAATTTTATTGTACTCAGCCGTAAAAAGCAGTTGACTCTACTGCAACAATTAAAATCACAAAAATAGCTTTACCTGATTCAACGTATAAACGCAGAAATACCTCTCAAACAATACTTCAGTAAGCCCTGGGGATACAATTCAGTCTGATTTAACACAGAAATGCGTAGGAGGTAAAAATCTGATAAATAAAGAAAACACAGATGCTGGAAACTCTATATTATCTCACATTTCTTTAAAAAAATGAGTTGGACAAGAATGGGCAACATTACTGTATTTTGTCACAGTGTTGTTTAATTTTTATTTTTATGAAGTTCAGGTCCTTGTTTTCCATATTTTCCTCCACTTTTACACCATCACAAAAGTTATAAAGTATTATTAAGGGAAATCCAGTAGTCTAGAAAAAGAATGGTGCCATTAACCTCAGCCATTCTTCTACTGATGGTGAGAATAAAATTTAGAAATACAAGGTAAGAACTCTAATTTACTCTCAAGATGAACATCATGAACTAGAATATCTTGTCAGAAATGTTGTTTTATATTGCAGCCATATCTATTAAGTAAAAAACATTGAAGTAAAAAACAGTGTTTCACAATAAAGCTACCAGGGGATATGCAACTTCAGAAAAATAACATCCAAAACCATACTAATCTTGAGAAAAATAAGCATTTCATTGAAGTTTCATTCACAGACACCCCAGTTGCTTCTCGCTTTCCTACCTTCCCAGTTTTGTTCTGTACGTGATGCAAATCAAATGGGAATATTCATCCTACAAAGTCTATTGCAATAATGTTAGCATTATTGTAAACGATGGCCAGCTGTTACTGTGAAATGTAATTTTTGTCACTCTAATGTCTTTTTCACTACAAAATACATATATATATATATATACACACACACATATATATATTAGAGCTTCAAGACTCTGATTCTTCAAAAGTCTTGTTTCAGTTCAAGGAATACTAATCCTTAATAACTATTCTATATCACATCTACTAGTTTAGGCAGTTTTTGTTTAATATTTACTGGTCTGTTTGTGCCTTCACTATTATCCATGTACTTAAATAAACGGATAGTCCAGTTATCTCAGAGTCTATGAGTTTCTTCCACCTCTTTATAACTCCTACTACATGAATTCATAAAAAATGAGACACAAGGCAAGCAGAGTCCTTAATTAGACAAACTGAGGCTTTAAAAAAACTACCAACTATTTCCCATTTCTGATACCAGATTTCTTAATTTCCAAGGGGAAACTGGGGAAAATTATCATGGGTGGTTCCCATGAATTTCCATGGGGGTTTTGGGGAGATTAGACTGGGTGGTGACCAGCAACCTGACCCCTCAGCATTTATGCAGAATATGTTATAGTATCTGAATAATCTTGTTCTTGGAAATAGATGAGTGAATTGGACGGTGGTTAAACAGAGATTCTGATAAAGAGTATCCTGATGTGAGGAGTCAGTCACAAATAAAATGGAAAACTCAAAGGGACTTTTGTGGTCTGTCCAGCAAATTCAGAGCACTATGAAATTTTGTAGTAAAGGTAGAATTTTGTGTGTGTGTGTGATAAAGAGCAATTTCTGAACAATATTAAATTAAATCTCATGCAAGATAATTTATCTGTTTGTGGCATGTTCTTTTTAGTACATAAGGGAGAAGAGTTTTTGAAATAATAGAGAAAATAAAATGTCCTGCAAAGAAAGTATATCCTAATCAGATTCTTTTTTTTTGTGATATTTTTGCCTAAGTATACTTTGGTGTATCTTCTCTCAAAAATCAAACCGAATTTAAACAATAGAATACTGAATTTGAATCACCAAAATACTCCCATTAAACTTTTTGAAGTTGTACATCAATGATATAATTAGGTATAAGTTATTTAATTAAATTTTATTTAATGTTCTATTTCTTGATGGAATGGAAGATGGACACTGTCTTGTTCCAGTATCTGACATATTTGCTAACATTCACAGCAGATACAAAATCTGACAGGGGAATTATAGCAGGAATTTATAGTGATAGATCAAAGCATTCATAGTTCACTTCAAGTATAACAACAGGCACTTTTCAAATAGGTAAGAGCTAGTAGTGAAGGGCTAAGACACATGAAGTAATAGATACTTATTTGTAGACTACAAAAATATATTCAGTATCTTAAACAAGATCTCTAGTAGTATATTTACATGTGGGAAACTTTATTATAATCAGAAAGTGGGAAATCTGGTGAATTCACATGTGTGGGGAGAGTAAAAAGGAGGAAAAACCTGAAAATTTGCAAGATGTATTTTCAAGTTGAGTGAATGGGAGAGAGAAAATTGTACCTGTGTGATTTAATGGCATAAATAAACAGATTAGGACAACAGCATTTTAGATCAGAGTAGTTTTAGGGAATTTTGGATTTACTGGAATTTTATCATTGGCAGAAGGCAACATTTCCGTGTTCAGGACAGTAACCGCTATGAAGCTGAGGAAAATCCTCAGCACAGATAGAGAGGTGGCAATCCACCTCTCAGAGCCCAGGCCCAAAATTCAGAGGAAAAAATGTCACTGTACCTGATGCAGATTAAACAAACAAAAGAGACAAACAGTAGAGCACTATCCAGATAAAAATGTAAGAAAGGGAACAGAAGAAATAGAGCTGGCAAATAAATCAGAGGCTGAACCAAAGAATATCCAACAAAATAAAGTATCCTAAGATTGCAATTAATTATTGTAAAAAAGAGATCCTTTTTTTGAACACATACTTTAGTAGTTCTGGTGCTTGTAGATCATAAATTGTTTACACAAAAAACAGCAACAAAGAAAGTCATGAACATATTTCCTTCTGCAAGAAGTAAGAAAAAAGATAATCAAAACAAAAAGAAAAAATTCAGAAAACAATATTTTTGGGAGACAAGGGTTTAAGACAGATGTTAGTCTTCAAAACTAGGATATTAGCTGCTGCTGCAGCATCTCTATAAGTCATTCTGAATTAGTACAGTTATTTAATTTTACAAACATTCTATACTTGTAAAAGTATGTGACCATGTACACGATGACACTTCTAATAATTTTGGTTTTATCTAAGGGTTTCAAATATATTATTATAATTTTTGGGGAGTGGGAGGGTCAAGAATGGAAATAAACTCAAAACTCAGAATCAAATTTTCCTCTGGCTACCTAAAAAGTAGAACAAAATAAAAAAAAAAATGGTCCAGTTCCACGTATTGATACTATTCTATTTTCTTTCTACTAGAAAACTGAGAAAGAGATGATTCAGAGTAAAGAGGTTCCTCCTTTCCTACTGGACATCTGTAAGTACTTATCTCTCTGACTTGGTAACTAGCTTCATCCATTAGCAAATACCATAGCAAGAATCTCAAGCACTATCAGAATCAGGAAGACAGCCAGTTCTTCAGATTCTTGTAAAAATTTTCTTCATGGCCAGGCTTCGCGAACAAAGATTTGGGAAGGGCTCTACCCACGCTTGCTCCAAGTGCACTGATGGGTAAAAAGGCCAATGCGAGATAGACAAGTCTGGTTGCAAAAGGCACAGCGGAAAGACTCCCTGGGTGAGATCGACATTATCGAAATTATCACATAGAAATAATTTTCTTAATAGTATGGTAAATCTGAAGCACATTAATATTATCTACTAAGTGGTGCTATTACATTAATTAGAAAATTCTAGAAACATCCTTTCTGAAAAAAATTATTCTCAAAGTCTCTTAGCATAATCACATGAATATTATGAGATTCTTAAAACAGAGAACTAAAAGATTTTTATTTACCTAGGCATAGGAAGTAAAATACACACATACCACTGGTTCGAATAAAAAAGGATAAAAAAGCAGCAGCTGGCACCCAGAAAAGGGCTCATGTCCAAAGATTTATTCATATTTAAATTAAAATGTAAGCAGTTTCACAATAAGGATTTCCTTGCATACACACAAGCTTCACCTTACAGATTCTAGGTCTTTTTTCTTTCTCTCCAGTTTATGTCAAGATCTTTAACATGACAATTCAGGATTATTAGAAAACGAATCAAAATAATCCAGTCATTTCTCCAGTAAAGGCTAAGAAATAAAATGCTGCTTTGTCTACTACATTGTAATAGCTGACCTTTAACATTTCCATGGAGGATCTCATTTATCTTGGATTACACCACAAAGAGCTTTCTCTTGATTTTCAATTGTTCTTCTTTAACAAAAGTGATTACCTTACATGTGAGAAAATCACAGGGGTGAAGATAGAATCAAAATGAAATCCAAGTTCATCACATAAACAACCAGGATCTCAATGAAAGAGGTGTTCAGCGTGTCTCCAAGGGGTCACCTTCCAGACCAGCAAAGCTGAGCTTTACTTTACAAAAGCTGAGAGGCCACTGGGTGTCAAATCACTTTGTGGATGTCAGGTTTCAGAGTTAGGCTGCCAATTTAACTGACAGGGCTGGCAACTCACACACTTCTGGGCAACATTCTGATTTACCTCCATTTTCTACCAAGACTGATCTTGCTCTTACCCCCACTTTCAGTGATCACTATTTTCCCCCAAAGGGAATGGAGTTATAAGTGTATACCAGACACAACCAAAAAGACACAAAAAACCCTTTTTCCATCCTTTTCATTTTAACTGAGGTAAAAAGTAAAAATCAGAAATGCAGCAAATGGGACGGGAACTTGAAAACCATTGCCCTATTTTTCTTTTTTGCTTGTATATGAATGTAAAAATTGTCACCAGATAGAGTTGGTGCTACTGTTGACACTGCAAATCTGCCAAAACCTGTGTTTCAGGGAAGACAGTGGTGTCTAGTCATAGGGATTTTATTTTAGATTATGTAGCATTATTTTGCTTGAATTTCACCTTCTGCTCCTCGGTGTCATGGTTTGCCTGAGGATGACACTTAAGGATGTAAGTCTGAAATACAGTCCAGAAGTGGGATAATACCACTGAAGACAGATGATAAAGAGATATATAGTAAGAAGGAAATTGGGCTGTACAATGAACACAGTAACAACTACAAAATCTAAAAGGGATCTTAAAAAGATGAAGAAAGTAAACTAAGATAACAGCGCAGTCACATTAGGTTTAATAAGTAAGACTATGGTGCAACAGGCAGAAGGCACAGAAAATCAAGGAGAAATACTGGGAAACAACAGGAGCAAGTAAGAAGTGGAAAGAAAAACACAGGTGCACTGCCTGGAGAAAGGAGGAAAAGAATTGACACTGAAAAAAAGCAAAGTGTATTGAGGACTCCTTAGTTGTTGTCACTACAATAAGGAGTAATTGTTAAAATCATTTTTTGTTTGGTTATGTTTTTTAAAATCAGAATAGGGAAAACAAATTCAAGGGTTATGTGGTTAGACAAAATGCATCCAAATCAGAGGATCAGGTGGTATTTGTTTTGATACAATTTCTGAATTATTGATATTTATATGAGAAGTAACGGGAAATTAATGAGAGTCTGGAGGATTGAAAAAGGATATAAATACTATTTGTCTTCAAAAAGTCATTAAAAAGAAGATAAACTGTCCTAAGTTTAACACCTGGGGAGATATCTGAACAAATTACTAAAATATTGATATGTAAATTATTTGGGGATTAGAACCTGGATCTGTCCATAGCATATGATACCAAACCAATTTCATCTCTTTCTTTGAAAAGGTCATTTTATCTATCATAAAAGGAGAAAAAAAATGTAATGTAATTTGAACTTTTTTAGAGACCCCCATGAGATTTAAAGAGAGTATGTTGTAAATAAACCCACACTGCATGCATAGTTAATGTAGTTGAAAAATCTTAACAGAAAAAAAAAGCCTCTTGTAAATGTTAACAGTTGAGCTTTTGAGAATTTTTCACAATTTAGGCAAATGCAAAGTGTTTTGGAGGTTATAAAAAAGTTAATATAGTTCTTCTGTTAACACATTTATGAACATATTATTTTATTCCTTCACATCCTCATTACTTAAAATTTGGTTTCCATCTTAGCTGTTTTTTTAGTTTATCTCTACACACTTATAGCTTGTATATATATATACTTCAAGTGTGTAAAGATAAAATAAAAACCCTTTCACTGGGTGCCCTAGAAAAAGGTTATGTTTCAGCATTATCTCTTCCTGGCCTTCATTAAAGTAATCTTGATGCAGGATGACTATGCACTGTGCATCTTAATTTTCAATTGTATAGTTTTGCAGTGGAGCATATTCCCAATAACTCTCATCTCATCTGAAATAGCACATTTTCACTATTTCCATGTGAGATTTTTCCTACTAATTCCTTGTTTGTGTTGAATTCTGTTTATGCAAAACCTATAATCTATGTTCTACTGCAGTCACAAATCATCATGGCTAGGCTTCATGAACAAAGATTTGAGAAGGACTCTACCCATGCTTGCTGCAAGCGCACTGATGGCTAAAAAGGCCAATGCGAGATAGACAAGTCCGGTTGCAGAAGGCACAGCAGAAAGACTCCCT
>JAWWLV010000100.1:10773658-10787654 GCA_035041135.1 Platyrinchus mystaceus | reverse complement strand
TCCTTGATCTCTTGATTGTTCTCATCAAACCAC
Organism: Platyrinchus mystaceus; assembly: GCA_035041135.1. Lineage (NCBI taxonomy): Eukaryota > Metazoa > Chordata > Aves > Passeriformes > Tyrannidae > Platyrinchus > Platyrinchus mystaceus. The sequence goes on along the minus strand of JAWWLV010000100.1, from coordinate 10,787,621 downwards.
TCCTTGCTTTTCTTGAAAGAGAATCCGAAGCATTCTTCAGAGGACTGCAGGATGCTATTTTTAATATGTTGCCATAGTGCTTTGGGAGAGGGAGCTAGGGAATGATCTTCAAGTCTAGCTTGAAGATTTGGAAGCTGCCTCTCACTGTAGCTGTTTGAAGGTTGTTAACTTGAAGCCTCCTCTTTGGAATGCCGCCCCTTTTAGGATTGAACTTAAAATGGAAGTTAAGTTTACAATGCACAAGGCGATGATCTGTTTGGCATTCTGCACTGGGCATCACGTGGGTATGATGAACATCACAAACATTTCTCTGTCTCACCAAGACATATTCAATGAGGTGCCAATGCTTGGATCGAGGATGCATCCAGGTTGTTTTCAAACTATCTTGCTGCTGAAAGGTAGTGTTGGTGATGGTGAGCTGCTGTTCCACACAAAACTCTAGCAGAAGGCGACCATTATCGTTGCAATTTCCAACACCATGTTTGCCTAGTAGTCCTTTCCAGGCTTCAGAGTTCTTTCCTATTCTGGCATTGATATCACCAAGGATAATGACTTTATCATCTGCAGGAACCTTTTGGATAGGGCGGTGTAGGTCAGTGTAGAATTTATCTTTCTCAGCAGGGTCAGCTTGGAGAGTTGGGGCATATATACTGAAGAGAACAACATGTTGCTTGTTGTGTAGTGGAAGGTGTAAGGAGAGAATACAGTTGGAATGACCTGTCAGCAAGTTTTCAAGTTTAGAGGCAACTGAGTTTTTAACCATGAAGCCAACTCCTGAAAGATGACTTTCAGTTCTGGGTTTACCTGACCAGTAGAGTGTTTAACCAGCACCATGTTCTCTGAGGCTGCCTTCCTCGTGGAGATGAACTTCACTGAGACCAGCAATGTCGATGCTGAGTTGTGAAAGTTCATGGGCAATTAGAGTGGAACAACACTCAGGACGTCCACTATCCGCAGTATCAAGCATGGTTCTGATGTTCCAGCATGCGAGTGTCAATTTGGACACACCTTTGAAGGCAGGTGTATTTCATCCTTGACATTCTGTCTATTCATGTACTCATTTCTACTTACAAAGGAGTAAATTCATTGATGCAATTCATGACAATTTTTGAGGTTTTCTTTCCTTTGCTTCTGGGAAAGAGCAAACCTTTCTGGCTGAAAACAACCAAATGCCCATTTCTCTGATAGAAAAATTTTAGTTTGTTCTTGAAAACTAAAAACAGTACCACAGATCTGAAGAGAAGACCTATTTACATCTTAGGAGTCCCTGGTGCAGTTAATTATGTGTTGTTAGCTAAGAACTGTTTATAAATTAATTCTTGTAATTTCACTGAATATTCTGTGTGCTGGTTGCAGAAAACAGATAGAAGAAAGGGCAGATTTTCCTCTTCCTCCTCTTCACCAAATATTCTTTTTTTAATGGCATTTATTATAGACACCACGGCAATAAGTAGTTTTGAATGCCATTTTATAAATCAGAATTACTTTTAGCTACTCCAAACATTCAAAAGAAATTGTACCCCTTTTGAAATCAATGGATATTTCAGTCTAAAATGAATGACAGTGAGACATACTGTTAGTGGATAATATTTTCATTAAAAAACTCTTTACAGTCAGCAAATATCATGCAGCAAATATTTCCAATACTTTTACTTGCACTGTTCCGATAGGTAAGGGTTGGAAGTGTCATAAATAGCAGCAGAACAAATCTAAATGGAGATCACCTTTCTCTTCACTCTTGTCACAGGTACCCAGCTTACAAATTTTTCCCATCTTTGTTTCGTCAGCAGCCACAAACAGCCCAGGAACTGCAGGGGGCTGTGAAAAAGAAAGTAAAAACAATCATATCACAGAAATACAGAATCCCTCCAAGTGCATTCCATAGGCCGGATAATAATAATTTGAAAGCCCTTTGTACTTGCCTCTTGCATGTTTTCCCTAAATAACATTTGTGCATGGAATCTCTTTGCCAAACCACAACAAAGCCTGATCTCAGAGGGCTTAATTAACTCTAAAAATTACCGTTTTGGAGAATATGAGAGGAAAAAATCTGGTTTATGTAGGTGCACACAAGCCTACGAGAAAGCTGGAGGACAGTGGGGAATGATGTAAAGGTAGAAAGAGTATTCTGGAAAATAAACATCAGGAAAGCAAAAATTTGTGAGGCTATAATCTCTGAAAGAAATACATTGCTTAGCTACGGGAATAGATAGCAACAAAACTTCCTTCAGTTGGTTTTTCAGGTGATTATGTCACACAGTTAAGGGAACCAATTTCCTGGTATTTTTTGATGACTATTATCACAACAGCAGATTGCTGTTCCCCAGCTGATTAGCAATTTATTTATATTAATGAAGGAAAAATTTTCCAAAAAGACAGTGGTGGAAGAGGAGACAATTGTGATACTGGAAATAAGTTTCCTTGCATGAGTTGCATTTAGATATTTTGAGGCATACCTGGAAATGAAAACTGATGTTCAATTTCTCCCTTTTATATTGCCTTCATTTCAGTCCTACCAAGTATGTAGCATCTTCTTTAAACTCACCTCCCTCATGTCAGCAGAGGCTCTTCTTACTAAGGAATATAATCTTTTGGATTGTCCAAGGCATTAGATTCCCAAACCACAGGGAGAATCTAAAGAAATAAACCAGTCTGGGGTGTGGGGAAAGGAGAGGAAAAGAGAGAAGGGGGCTCACACACAGGAATTCCCTTCCCAGGAAAGACACTAATTCCCGGGCCACTGTTTTGATGTTATAATATTGACAGAAAAGGTTCAGAAATGCCACAAAACTTTCATGTTCTAGAAATGTGACTTCCTGAACTAAGTCTAGTTTGCTGCTGCTTTGCTTTAAACCAGTTTTCATTCCCTATAGGGATGTCAAAACCTATGGAAGTTGTAATTTGAAAATCTCACTTTTGCTACTTTTAATGTCTCAAATTTGCAAAAACACTCCATTTTCTCTAATACTTTGTGTCAGTTAATTGAAGAGTTTAAACTGTGCTTTTTAAGTACAACAAAGCATCCATAGAAATCACGTGAATTTAAATATATCCTTAAACTGCATCCATACTAAATACCATGGGGTCTTACAAGAATACAGCACTGATAAAAGTATGTTCAATTTGCCTCAAACAAATTGTTTAAGCTTTTTAAGCTTTTCTAAAGGAAAGTTTGAACCCTAGAGCTAATTTGAAATTTTATTACACCAAGTAATATGGGAGTTTTCCAGCTACCTCTGGGGAATACTACTTCACAGGATATTTCAATTCTTAAGGAAATGATGGCAGAGTGCCATCACTTCTCTGTTATTCATTCTATTAGCCCATGTTATTTACTCTTAATCTATTTCTTACTGAAGCCAAACATAAGGATTTGAGCAAATTTCATTCTATTTACCACCAATGTGGTTTTAGAAGAATTTAATTTTAGAGAATAAGCATTGTTAAGAGTCAATATAGCAAGTGACATTATTTTTGGAGGTAGTCTGTGAAGATCGCTGTCTAAATTAGCATGTGTTTGCACACTTATGGGAGTTTCTTTGTAAATAACAGTTCAGATTGGACAATCTGTTCACTAGAAGTAAACATATTTATGATTTTTAGAGTGCTAGATGATGTCAGCTATAAATTAAGTTTACAAAGATTTGTGCATCACATTTCCAAATAAAGTTTCAGTACTTGAAAGATAAAAGGAAAATAGATTATTCACTGCAACTACTTCAGAGCTTTAGGATAGTTCTAACACAATGGAAATAAATTCTAACGCCTTATGTTCAGATATTCACAAAATTATCATCTGAACATGATTTACTGCATCTTTCCCCTATATTCTCACATGGTTTTGTAGAAAGAAGAATCAAGAACTGAATCTGAAGGGAGAAAAATGAGAATGATGGAATAAAAAGTCTCTCATTTCTATGTGTCCTTGACACAACCATTTTTTTTTCCAGGAACAGGCTGTTAAATTCCTTTCAAACAAATCTTAAAGGAGAGTTTATAAGGATCTTATATTCTAAGAGTAAATATTTTTGTTAAAGTACTTGTATCAGCATTGAGTTGATCCTGGAATGTCAAAGGAGACTTAGAAAAGTATTGTCAGGGACAAACTTCTATGTTCATTCTCCTCATTTTTTAAAGCTCAAAATTTGGAGTACTGTTATTACAAGTAGGCTTTGCCTGTCAGGGTTTATTTTATTAAATTATTTGCTTTTACACATAAATATCTAAAAAAAGTTCAAAGATCAGAAATTCCAAATTTCATTTTTTTTATTTTTTAAATCCCATTTCCCTGAAACGTTGTTCACATATCAGTAGTGCTTCTCTTATTTTATACTAAGGGAGGATGATAATGGTATAATGATGAAATTTAATCTCTATGTCCAAGCTGAAAACCAAATCAGATTCCTTTGAAGAATCTGATGCAAGACTAAGTCACCTAGAAATGGAAATTACGTATGCTTGAAGCATAAGAGATCTAAGGAGGAATGTTTTGCAACACCATATTTGTCTCTCAGGGCATCTGAATTAGTTTTTCCAAAAATATCAACAAACTTTTAATAAGAAAAATCAGAAGTTTGGGATTGTGATATTTGTGCTTCTAAGTAGAAGGGGAGATATGTGGTTACCTATATGAATTGTAGGTATATAACTGGAGCCATTCAGCTTGCAGCTACGTTTTAGGAGCATAACTAAATTATATTAAATTGAATATGCCTCTTTTCATGTGCACAAGAATACAGGTAAGGCAGCTATGGAAAAGCCACAACGGATTTTTATCTTTCCGAAGATAACTTTAGCTCACTCAGACTTTGCCTGTTTATAGGAAATTCAGAACACTGATTTCTTCATAGCAACACTCATAAAATCATTACAACACAAATTCTAGGAGTCACCAAATGCATTTAGCATTTTTGCATTTATTCTGTTTGCTGACTAAAATACACCAATATTCACCAAGGTGCATCTAGATTATGCCTTGGTCAAATGGGGGCCTGAAAGGAGGAAAGATCTCTTGTACTGGCTGCAGAAATTTATCCCATGAAGACAAAAGGCTGGCATTTCATAGAAAATCTGTTTTTACTAAAAGCAATTTTCACATTGCCCTGAAAGAACTGAACAATTGGAAGGCTCTGAAGGATATCAACAAAGTCAACCCAAATTGTATAACAGTTTTTCCTTCTTCAGGTTCAAGCCATAGAGTGAAATCTTCTAATGTCTATAAAATGAAAAGGTCTAGTCCCTCTGAACGCAATTACATACTGTGCAGATTCAGTATTTTTATTTCACATATTGTGCATATTTCCAAAACTAAATGAAAATCATATGGAACCAATATGAACACAGGGATTTGTTCATCTTATTCTTTAACATAATTCAAGTAATAAAGTTCATATTCTTGTGTCAGTACTTAACTGGTCATTTTTTTCTTCCTTTTTTTCCCCCATGCAAAATCTAAACACTTGATCAGAAAGTATTTCCTGCTTCATGCTTTCATCCTCCAAGATACCAATCCTCTCTGGAAGCTTCCCAAGGCACACAAACTCTGTATTATGTTAGACTTGTAGTCACCAGACTTTCTCTTCGACCAGCCCACGAAACTCTCTTTCTGTATGTGAAATTAGTCGTCTTTGTCACCATTCCCATTGCTTTATGTGCATTGAACTACGAGACAGTTTACTAACACTAAAAATGTTTTGTAAAATTTTCTTATAATGTTTCATACTCTGACCTGTCTTTACATTTCCAGCTAACTTAGTAACACCATAAAACTCTGTTTCTTCACTATTCATTACATTTGCAAGTAATTTATCAAAAGAATAAAAATCTTCCAGTGCAGAGCCCTTTAGAATTCAGATGGTCTCTCTCTCCTAGAAGAACTGGATATTTCCTCCTACACTTTGTTTCTTAAATTTTTAATCTTTTTAGCATTTACCCATGTATTCAACAACCTTCTTTCTTACACTGAGGCTTCTTGGTTTTCCTAAAATCTTTGATCAGGGACTTTGTGTAAAGTCTTTTTGGAGAACCAAACAGGCTGTAACAACCACATCATTCCTGTGCCATTTCAATTACCATCTCATTTCCTTCTGCTTTTAAGTTGATTGATGCTGTTTGGAATTTCGGTTTTATTTCTCAGTTCGGTTTCTACCAGTGAATTTCTTACCCATGTCTAAACCAATATGTATTTATGTGCTCTTACATTAAAGGCTTTTTAGTGCTTATTTTCTCCTGAGATATTTGTTATTTTCTGCAACCTACTCTTGATAACAGATTTCAGTGCCCAAGAGCAATTGTTTGATTTAAAATTCTCTTCACTTTCCTTGCTAATTTTTCCTTGAGAACTGCAGAAACATCAAGCTCCTTTAATATAAACTCTCCTTTTTATGCAACTATTGAAACACTGAGCTTTTTGAGGCTCCTAAGACCATCACTGCTAATTCTCACAAATGCTGTCTCATTGACTTTGTGGTTCTCCACCTGTTTATTTGTAGCTATTTGCCAGTTCTTGCCCTTGAATAGGATGAAAATTTGTTGGGACAGAAATTCTGTTTAGAACTTCCTAATATTGTGTTTTACAGATCCCTTGCATACTGTGAGTTTTCAGTCCATGACTAAGTCAACAAAAATAAGCAAATAAATCAACACTTATTGATAGTATTGTAAATTATTAATACCAACATGTCCCTTAAATATGGTTAGTGAGGCTCAGGTAGGGCTCCTGCTTGCAATACTCAGACGGCCACTTTTTTCTGCCTCTTGACATACCCTGGCCAGCATCTCTTGCTCTGTTTGGCTTATGCAAGAGCAAAGAAAATATGTTGTATTCTGTACAGCCTGAAGTAATTCTGAAGCCACTGTAAATGCCTTTGGTGTGGCTGCTCAGCCAAAAAATCTTCCAGTATGACCTCAAATTCTCCTGCACCCATGTGATACCTACCTCAAACAACCTGCTAGGTAACCAGTGTTTATTGCAACAATAATCTATTTTAATAGACTATTATTAAATTAATTAATATAATAGACTAATGTTAAATTAATTAGTAATTAAACAATCTCATTGTGTCTGTCACCTCAGAACCATAAGTGACCAGCAGGAAAGAAAACTTACTGCTAGAAAAGCAGAATCCTGATTACAGTTCAGAAAATCAACCACTGGTGGGGAAAAATAGCTCCTTCCTACACCAATCATTTGAATAAGCTCTCCCAATCATACTGTGAAAAGAGAGAAGGGCACTATTTATAGAGTCAATAAAGTAAGAGATGTGTAGCACTGCTAGCACTTCACAGCAGAACTGCTCAGGAGAGAGAGTGAAACAAGAGAAATATTAGGGATATAAGAGCAGTAATTAGACTTATTTTATTTTCCTCTGCATTTTCCATATTTATTCTTAGCCAAAACTCCCTCTTCTTTTTTATCTGTCTGAATGCAGCTGCTGGGTTTTCAATATAAACATACATCACACCCTACTGGGCAGCGCTACCTCCTCAGCAGATGGTGCCTGGTGGAGCCAGGCAGACATCAAAGCCCATTAAAAATCTCCACGTGTGAGAGTGAGAACAGCATGAGGGGGAATGTAAGGATAAAACCAAACTTTGCCACAAGTCAACCATTCCTCAATTCAAACTAGATTATTGCTGGAATCAAAATGTTCTTCTTGCTTGCTTGAGCTTAAATTAAGAGAAAGGGATTGGAACAGATGTGCAGTGTGTCATGCAGATAATCAACCAACCTCAGTGTGCACAGGTAAACTGCTAAAATGGGGGGGCGGGGGAAATCAGGAAAAAACCCCTAAACACATCTTATAATACTTTATCAAATCCAGTAGATTCTACTACAGAGAATGAGTTCTGAAGCTGAATTGCAGTTTTTCGTATTCACAAATATTGTCATCTACTGGAGCTGGGGGGTGGAGAGGAAAGGGAGATAGAAAAGGAATATAATTCATTCTTCAGGTTATTGAGGAAAGTTACTGTGCTTACATGCTAGTAAGTAACACCGTGACTGCTGCTGCAATTTCATATTCTGACTAATATTGTGCAGCCTGGCTGCCATTAGCCTTTCTTTGTAGCATTTTCTTCCCCTGTAAATGGCTGAGGGCTTGTTCTTGATAATACACATTTGACAGCACAATATCAGGCATGTAAGTTTTTGCACTTCTGTGCTTCCTATTCATGTAATTTTTTTGAGACCTAGCTATCATGAGGTAATTTTTAAGATTCAAGGAGCTTTCTTCAGATATAAATAATCAAAGGGGACATTTTACTGTCTGAAAGCTTAAAGCTTTTTATTTTTTTATAAGTTTACTGAATTGTCAAAAAAGTTATGGAATATTTGTAGCGGATGCCACCTAGGAGTAACGAAATTGTACTCAGATTTAACTGAAGCCTTTGTTGCCTCAGTGTTCCTGTGCTTGTTCTTTACTTTCTTTGAGGAAGCTCCGTGCATGGTGTCACCCAATTTTAAACATTTTCCTCTTGCACATTCTTTTCTCGGAGGTAAACAGGGCTCTGGCTGCACAGCATGTGCTGAACCTCAGTGTTTACTAGGACTTTTCCCTGGGGAGGAATGAAATTGCCAGATATATTTAGTCAAAGATATTGTTGACCAAAAACAGCCTTCTGTATAAATTGTAAATCGGAATTTTTATGGAATAGTTTCATTTTATTCAATAAATTATTTAAATGAAAATTGTCACATTTAGACAGTGAAGATAAAAAAAAACAGGCCATGCAAAAATCATAAGAAAATAATCTTGGATAATTTTAAAGTTTCTTTTGCTTATTCACTTATTAATGTTGTTTTGCTAAGCAAGCTGACAGAAGTATGAGGGTTGGTATTCAGAAACATCACACATAAGAGATTCCCCACAAAACAAAAACTCTGCATTTTTTTTCTCTACTTTGCCTTTTTACTTGCTAAGTTGCTCTTTGCCACATTAGTTAGTGCATTAAAATTTAATTCTTATTAGCTGCTGAAATCAGTTGGCAAAACGTTACACAGAAAGCACTATCCCATTACTATGTCTATATTATTGAAATTAACATTAAGTGGTATTTTTAACTATGAACAACACAATATAACAAAACACTGTGTATTTATTTTCCTCCTAACAAACAAGCAAAGTCACTGAATTTTTTTTGGGGGGATATCAATGTCTATACAATGTGAGCTGCAATGTTCTAGGTAACCCTTTCATGTTATTCTTTCTTTCCTTTATCCTTAATTTCTCATTAGCATACATATCGGATTTTCTAAATGGCATCTGTAGATTCAAGAAAGAGCATCATTGCAATGGAGGGTCTTAACCACCGTATGAATTTAAATCAGCCCAAATAGACTTACATAGACTCAAACAGCTCTTAGCAATACACTAAGAGATGTAAAAAATGTGATCTTTCTTTATTTCTCTGGACTTAACACAGATTAGTAAAATAAGGCAGTGCTAATTTTTTTGTACTGACTTTGATTTATGAAGGATTTGTTTCAGTCAGGATGTCCAACCATCATTCCAGTGAAAGGTTGTTTTCTCCAGGCAGCTCCTCAAGTCTTTTGTCCTCGTGCTTGACAAGTGGAGAACCTGCAACCAAAAACTTGCTTTGGAAGGCTGAGACCTGAATAAAAATAATAAGAAAAATTAAAAGGAAAAAAAAAGGGAAAGAACACTGGAACAAAAGAGATATAAATAGAAAATTCCACCCCTCTCAAAGCTGAATTATTGCAAATATTTAAGTATTGCAAAATCTTCCCCTGAAACTGTATAAGGGTTCAAGTATTATTCAAAGGATGCAAATATTTAAGAAAATCACTGTGGGAGGAAAGCAAGTTTCCCTGACTTCTAAAGAGTTCTGAAATAGCCCAGCCTTAAAGAAAATTGACATACCTGGGAAACCATTAAGAGAAGTTGGACAATCTTCTACTGCTCAACATAGTTTGTGCAGAGTGGAAGTGTCCTTTTAATCCCTCTTTGTTTCTTTTTTTCTTTTAGCTTTTGAAACCATTGTACAAAGAAAGGAACAAAAAAGCAGAAATTTTCTAAGAGTTACTGTTGGTCCATGCAGAAATCATGCTTAAGTGAATTAAACGCAATCATTGTTGTGAAATGAGTTTTCTCTTTATAAAAATTTGGAAAACAAAATATTTCTTTAATTAGGACTATGTTCATTTCTTGAGAAATCAGTTAATAACTTTTAACAGAGGTTAATAATTTTTCTGTTGTTATTAAAGCCATAGAGGAGTAATTGTGGCAACTATTTAATGACCAATTTGATCACTGTACCAGACACCTGGTGTGTTGGGGTTTCATACAGAGGGGTGAAAGGGTTTGCACTATTCCTTCCTGTGGTAGTACAATTATTCTTTTCTTACAATTTAACAAGGTTTCAGTTAAAACTATAGATTTACTCTTCACTGGAAGCTAATGACCTCATTCACAGAGCGATATGCTGTGATATTGTCATACAAGGGTATTTTGAGCATTAAAAATGCACAAAAAAGAGTAGACTAGAGTGTGTCACATGAGAAAAATAATTTGATCCAGACAGCATCAAATAACCAAAACTGGATATTTATTATGGAATTATTAAATTGTGGTCAAAGACAATATCAGTTTTGTGTAATTTTATTGTAAGAAGAAAAGTGTGATCTGAAAGTTGTGGTTTTCTGAGCAAACATCAAGATTAAGAGTCTACAGAAAGAATTTCTGAGGTTTATTTTTAAGCAACTGTGGGGAATTATGATTATCTTTACGGGTAGTCACTCCTTCAACCTCATTTCAATTGTTTCATGTGTAATTTAGTCCCTATATATTCACCATCATGTTTCAGAGAGGTCTAGAGTGATACCTGCTGAAAGACATAAGCCTTGCTGCAAGCTTTCCTTCCTGAATTTGATTTATTCTTTCTCCCAGTAAGATTGTATGTTGGTTTTGTATAAGATGGTACTTTTTTCTTACTTAACAAATTCTGAAGCTCCAGACTCACAGAGCACGTGTTAGCAATGGGCACACTGCTCATCTCAGCCACAGAATTCATGTCCTGAGCACTGTGTACCTTATAAAGCAAACACTGTTAACAACAAGCAGTTTATTGTCTGTGCTGAACACAAATGTATTCAAGTGCTCACAAAATAAATCCACAATAAGTGACAAGTGTCCCCAGTGCTCTGTAAGTTGCCATAGTCCCACAGAGTTAACTGACTTCTGTGGAAATCTTCATTTTTTAATAATATTGAACATTTATTTAGCAATAAATAACAAGCTCTGCAGCCAGAGACAATACAGAAGAACTTAAGCAGGCAGAGAGAAAATCAAAATCAAAACTTTGGAGGATCATGGTTACTTTTAATACTTTATATCTAGCTTGTTTGTAGTTGACCCTAGAATTCTTCATACTATGTTAAAATCTTCATATGCAATTATTTGCCTTGCAGGAAAACAACCAAATGTTCTCTAACTTAAGTGTGTTTCTTCTGGGAAGGGAGCTGTACAGTTTAAGCATTTCAAACCAGATTTAGGGAAAAAAAACCCTTGTATTCCAGAAACCTAGATATCATGCCACATTTCATCTCTTTACTAGAATGACTGATATGTTGTTGAACCCGTCAGAATCATTAGTTATACATGATCTCTCCATAGATGTTATTCAGTAGACTATCCAAAGTTTTAACATGTAGTGGGACAAGCTCAGCTGACTTGTCTCTTAAATCTTGGGTTCCTGGGGAAAACCTGGAATATTATACCTTGTGTCAGCTTTTCAAAAAAGCAAGTATAAAGATAAAATAGCATTTGGATGCTTAAATGGATACCACTCGCTAAAAATATGGAAGAAAAGGCTACAAGAGCCTCAAAAAAGTAACAATTGAAAAGGCAATTTAAAAAATCTTACAATTTGTGACTAGAAAGACACATTTTTCAGGAGCTGATATTCATTTCTGTGCTGGACGCAGAATACTCTAAGCAAGTCTCCTCTTTCAGATGTTCCCAGTTCAAAATTTTATGCTTCTGAAAGACTTACTTTAACCAGATTTCCAATTTTCTGCATTCAGCATAGAGAAGAATGAGTCAGATGCACAAAAATACAAAAAAGCCAAGAATATGTGAGGTAGTGATCTCTTCTGACCCCACATTTTGTGACTCCATTTTAAGATTCAACATTACTTAAAACAGACAGGATGTCTTACTTTAAAAAAAAAGGAAGTAAGCATAAATAATATTCATTAGAAAGGAAATATTGGATGAACACCTTACAATTTCTTCAATCTTTGCACAAATGAACACATTAATTTGTGTCAGTTGTTTTCTCACACACTCTTTCATTTTGTATGAACATCCTAACAGATGCATTTCTTACTCTACTAGAGACAAAAATGGCAAATACTTAACTTTAAACAAATTATATTCATGGGAATGAATCCCAAGTTCTGTAAAGATCACTGCCTCAATAGAAATTTGATCATACACAGTTATATCTGCCTACTGAGTTGATGAAAGCAGATGATCTCTGCTGTGAAAGGGGCTCTTGAAAGGGCTGAGTTTTGATCTAGCTTTGAAATTACATATTGAAATTTACTTCAACAGCATGCACTCCCTCACTGAAACTAATCAAAAACTGCCAACACAAATTCAGATTCTATAAACAAGTGCTGATGACAACTTAGAGATATTGAACAGACCAGCAACAGTTTATAACTATTTTACAGTATAGAATTTAAAATAATCAGATGTGAAAAACCATAACTGCTTGTAGATAACAGGGGACCAGAAAAACCTAAGTTTACTCTTTTAGAAAGTATCTTCTCAATTTAGAAACCAGTAAGCAAATAAAGCAGGGCTACTCTGAGCTTACTCTAACTTGCTCAAAACCAAGGGAATCCAAAAAAAAAAGAAAAAAAAAAAGAAAAGGGAAAAAATCAATAACTCTATATAATTTAATCTCCAGTTTGCCAAAATAGGCATAAGAAAAGAAAGCCTAATCTCTCTGAATTAAGATTATTCATTTTTCAGTCTTTTTTGAGACAGACACATGTGCCTTTTCTGAGGAAATTACATTAATTTTATATATATTTATATATATATGTTAATAAAAATAGGTATAAAGATAGGCATAAATAAATATAAATATAAATATAAATATAAATATAAATATAAATATAAATATAAATATAAATATAAATATAAATATAAATATATCCAGTGAGCTGGAAATTAAATGTATCCAATATAAATAAATATATGTCCCTCCATTATAAAAATTATATAATATATATTATATCATTATAATTATAAATATAAATATATCAAATGACCTGGAAGTTAAATATATGTAATACATAAATATAAATTATATATAAGATATATTATATAATTATAATTATAAATATATCCAAAGACCTGGAAATTAAATATATCCAGTACAAATAAATATATATTCACTCAATATATAAATATAAATTATATAATATATATTATGTCATTATAAATAAAAATATATCCAATAACCTGGAAGTTAAATATATCTAATACATACATATAAAAATATATATATACACATATAGATTTATATATATATAATGTAATTATAAGTATAAATATAGTCAATGACCTGGAAATTAAATATATCCAGTACAAATAAATATATATTCACCCAATATATAAATATAAATTACATAATATATATTATATCATAAATGATATAATTATATCATAAATTATATAATATAATTAACATTATAAATATAATGTTAGTTTTCTTTTGGGATCTCTCCCTTTTCTTTCGGATCTTTTCCTTTTCTTTTGGGATCTCTCCCTTTTCTTTTGGGATCTCTCCCTTTTCTTTTAGGATCTTTTCCTTTTCTTTTGGGATTTCTCCCTTTCCTTTTGGGATCTCTCCCTTTTCTCTGCCCTGATGTTTTTAACTCCTGCCCTTCCCTGTAGTCACCTCCCTCATCGCTCCTTAGGTGGCATCT
>JAWWLV010000100.1:10752076-10773558 GCA_035041135.1 Platyrinchus mystaceus | reverse complement strand
TATAAATATAAATATAAATATAAATATAAATATAAATATAAATATAAATATAAATATAAATATAAATATAAATATATATAAATATGCACAATTTGTTACCCAAGCTTCATCAATTGATTTGGAGCCAGAACAACTGCCTTCTATGCAGTCTATAAAGTAGAGTTATGGGTGGGATTATTTTATTAGTAAAAAGCTATAATAGTTTATATTATTCAGCTTTTTCATCTTCTTTACAGTTTAGGAGTGCCAAATCATTGAAAGCACTTCATTCAACTAATTCAAAGCTATAAGAACTATGTGATAAACATCAGCCTGAGACTCAGGGAACACCAGATTACTAGGAAACCATGAGATGATTTTATTTTTAAGCCATGAATTCAAAAAGACAGGTATTTAACTATACTATCAAAAAGGTATGAAAATTAACTTCTAAGGAAAAAGGGAATTATACCATGTTTTCTCCTTTGCTCTTGTTAAAATTAGCATGGAAACTGTTTCTTTTGGTAAGGGAATAAAGGGAATTTAGTCTATACCTGATGCTATTTCTATGCTTGTATAAATCGTAACATTAGAACAGATGTCTGTTTAATAATGCTTTTCATAAATATGTCTTTCAAATAGCCAACTCCTCTCTAGAAATCAGGATAAAGCTCTAAAAGGAGAAATTGAATCCCTTCTACAATTGACTATCTCTAGCCTGCAAATTTTCAAACACTCCATCATTCGCAACACTTAAGCAATTGCTGTTTTAGCACTATTACATTACTGAAACAGATCATTCAAATTTGACAATCCAAATAAGTCCATTGAGGTCCGTAAGATAATGGCAACATAATATCCCTTGTTTAAGGACATGACCTAACTCCAGGATATTAGAAAACAAAATATAAATTGTTCAAATTCTACAGTGTCCACTGGCATCTATAATTAAAATGTCATGTATACCGTGCGTGTGCACACCCATTTTCCTTCTCTTCCTTTTACAGTTACGGGAACACCAAAACTCAAGTAAGGAGGACCCACTCTAGGCTGAAAACTGTGGAAAGACAAAAAGGAAATATTTCCCTACCAAGTCAAGATGGAAGCATAGACTGAGAGTCTCCCAGATTTACAGAACCTGAGCTTCTTTTCTGCAGTTTTGATATATCTCTGTTGAGAAATGAAGCATTTTTAATCAGTACAGTAGCAGAGCTGAGTCCAGTCTTAAATTTCAGACCATTAGGGGTTTGTCCCTTTGCTCTGAATTTGGACAATCCAGGTGGATTGACTATGGTTACATGTTGGAGGGAAATTGTAACAGTCAGACCATGAAGCAAAATTCTTCAAGTTTCCCACTCAAAGCATCAGAACTAGATCCCTTTCCTGAAAATGAGTCTTCAAGTGATAATTCCTATTTTTCTTAAAACTGTGCAATAGACCCAGAAAACTAAATTTCTTCACATTACTTTAAAACCCATCATCTATTTCAATGATTTTTTAAAATTACCAAATATAGAATGACAGTTTTACACTAAGATATTCATACATTTTTATTATATCTAAACATGATCATGAAATTATGCAAATAATTTCTATAATGTCATATATTTTATCAATATATGTGTATCTAAAAGATTGAGAAATGTTCTCAGATTTTTTTTTCATAAACCACAGGGTTTTTTTCTGAATTCATGACTGTAGAAAGTGAGAGAAATTAGTGGTCAGTGTTAAATTTAATTACTTTGGCACCAATGTGTTTCACAGTTAAATAAAAGATGTTAGCATAATTTTTTTTTTTTTTTTCTCGCAGGAGGACATCAGAAAAAAAAAGAAAATCTGGAAAGGGGAGTTTTGTATGTTGATTCTTTGAAACTGTATTTATTTGCCTTTCAAAATTCAGACAATATTATGTACCACTAGAAAATGTGATGTACTGATGGGTAAAAACAAGCACATTTCTGTAGAATTTGAGTATAGAAACTAAATACAATATTTTAATTTATTCCAGACACAACATATTGTTTTCCTCTTTTTTTCAGAGGAGAACCCAGTAACCAGCAGTGCATGATCCCAAACCAATAACAAGTTTGACAGGATATAGAGCTGTACAGCTGCACCAATACTTCAGGAAATGTTTCTCCTCCCTCTCTGAAGACTTTAAAGAAAGAATATCAATACCACTCTTACAAATCAGCAGTGCAAAATATGATAGAAAATAACCTGTTTCAGACTATTTCTTGCCATTTTATTAAAGATTAAATCAAACTTGTCAATTTCTCAGTGCATCCACTTTACACCAATACAAGAAATATAGAAATCATATTTTAAAAGAAGGGAGAGTACCCATCTGTTGCATGATGATTGACAGAAATCCCATTTCTGAAAGCTGAAATGGCAGATGGCCTTTGTTGATCCTCATCGGATGGATTTGTCATAATAGGAAATGTGTCCTTTCATTTGACATGCTCTTTCCCATTGATTTCCAGATGACAAATAACCAGGAAAAGAACTGAGAAATAAACAAACAATGGCCTTGGACTGGAGATTTTTGTGATTTTTAATTTCATTTTCCATTAAATGAAGATATACTGTAATAAAATCAACTTCACAGGCATTTTAATTGCCACAAATAAGAAATGCATCCAAAAGCTAAACTTTTGCAGAATGCCAATGCAATTGTTGCTGCAGAGTTCACATTGCAGCAACATTTCCAGAAGTTGTGGACATATTCTATGGCAAAGATATTTACCTTATTATTCATAATGTGGCTTTAGTATCTGTTTCTTTCTGAGTATTACTATTTCTGAATACAATTTCTTTAGAATGGTAAGATTTTAGGTTTTGCTTATATTATAAAGCAGGGGAAAAGTTTTTGCAGAACACAAGGACACTAAAATTTCTTAAAGGAAAAAAAAACATCTTCCGTGGGCATGGTTAATCTGATACCATAAAAGGCAAGTTACTGTCCAGTCCTGCTATATAGGAAAAACTGTTTCCTCTACATCCAGTTTTGGCACTGGAGTACAGCTTTAGAACACTAAAAAAATGGGGGCAGGGAAAGGAAATTGCTTTCCTTTTTTCCACAGGCATTGCATTGAGGTCTGATTTTGATTCATAGCAGGAAGTCTCCTTGAAAGCCTGTTGAAAGTATAGATACTCAGCTTACTTTGTCACCTATTTATGGTCTACACAATAGAAATAATTCAAGAACAATGTGATGACACACCAAGATGGAACAGTTACCTTGTGTGCCTTCTGCACAGAAAAACGTTTCTATAAGATCTCTTAAAACTGCATAGTAATCACTTCCAAAAGTCATTGTGCAAGTAAATAATGTAGGAATTATGCCAAATCTTCCTTACTAATTGTTCTTGTTGATGGCAAGGCACATCTAAAAAGAGACTATCTTCTAAATTACCTTCCTCCTCCTCCTCCCAGGTAACTGGGGGAAATAAATATGAGCAACCTATGTAGAAGACCCTCCATAGCTAAAGGTGCAGCATCAAAAGGTAATATATCCTTTCATAACACTGCTGAGTGAGCAAAGAATCAGTGCAGAAGCACAAAAAAGCCATGGGTGCCCCATCCCTGGAAGAGTTCAAGGCCAGGTTGGAACAACTTGATCTCGTGGAAGGTGTCCCTGTCCATGGCATGGGGTGGAAAAAGATTACCTTTAATGCCCCTTCCAACCTAAACCATTCTTTGATTCTATGAAGGGGGAAGGCAAGGAAAAAGGTTTGCCAAGCACTAAGGAGAGGTTAGAATTAAATTGTGATGTCCTGGAGGCTCCAACACAACCCAGAGTCCTCCATCACTCACAGTGGACCTGAGACTGGCTGGGAACATACTGCCCATTCTCAGGTACACTGGAGAGAGAAAAGGGGGAAAAAAACCCTGAAAACCAGAGCAGAATTCTTTCCCAAGTGAACCTCTGTGCTGTATTTGATCTACAATCACTATCAGTCACAACATCTAGGAAAGGAGTTTGCCTTTGCTTTAAAGCAATGTGATAAATTTATGAGTCTCAGTCTTTTCATAGTTACAACACTGCAGAACTTGGAAGACAACATTAAAAAAACATGTTTCGATGCAAAAATGTGTGCAGACACTGCTCTGCTTTCAGCAGTCTCCTGCTTATTGTATCATTTGATCTCATGACAAGGCCTGCTTCAAGGCTTGGATGTATCAGCCTTAACATTCTTCTTCTTCCAAAGACTTAACCCCCAAAAACACAGGGTAAGGAACTGTCCAGTCTCCCACTGCACACTGTATTCACTCTCTGATCGATTCAGCTGGTAAACAGGAAAATGCCAGCACTTCGGGACGTATTCCTTATTCCATGCCAAATAATAACATGTTTACAGCAGAATGTGCCTTTGTCTGCGTTCTTTGCATTTGCAAAAACATTCCATTAAGGCCCACACAAGACAACTGCCCTAATGAGTAATCACAGATGTGAAGGTCTAGAAGAAGTCCTGAAAATGTTAGATTCAGGTATTTATGAGTTCTACTGTATTTATGGTGAATGCTTCCTTTTGAGCACAGCATGTTGAAGAATACAAGAAAATAGAGCACATAAATTCACCAAAGCAGAAAATGAAAGAAAATATCATTCAGGATTATTTTTTTTCTTACTGTTGATATTACTCATCTTTTCATAATACTAAATACAATGCATAATATTAACTACCTACCCAGATTCCTAGCCCTAGTGTAATAAATACATGAAATAATAATTAAATACACAAATAAATTGCAACAATTGAAAAAGAGAAAGTCTCTCCTATAAAAACAAATTGAATCTCCTCAATGATTTGAATTCTGAGAATTTGATGACAGGAAATTCTACTGATTAGTTAATACTTTATAGAGCTTTATAACACAGGTTTTTCACAGCCATTAAATTCAATTATTAATACCACTTTTAGACTAATATTAGAGTTCCAACTTTTTATCCTCTTTAAACCATTTATTCCTCGTGTTTCCCACACATGGATCCTACAGACCCACCAGATGTGTGTCATTATCAAAATATAACTTCTTCGAAGACCACAAAAGTATTTTGATGTCTGAGTTCATTTTCAGAAAAGTTTTTGAAGTAGATATAAGGAATGTCAAAGGTATCAGGCCAAAAACACTTGATAACCCAATTCATTATCTAATCAAGGACAAGTTTCCTGGAAAGTGAAAAAAATTGCCTGGTGATCCAACCTGTTCCAATCAAACAGATGAGACCATCAGAACTTTATTAATTGAAAAGATACAGAATCTATTCTGTAATTGTCATTTATTTATATCCAAATTAACTTTAACCCTCTAAATTGAATTTATCATTGTAGTTGTGGAAGTGCAGAACTCCAGCACAGAAGCTGCAATCAGTAGCCATGGCAGATGAGGGAGCTGCAATCCCAGTTCTGGGCAAAACCAAAGTAATTCTTCTGCACTTACAGAAAATATTTTCAAGCAAGGAGCATTTTAACCAGCAAAAATATCCAAAATTGGGAAGGGTGTAAAGACACATAAAAATCTTCAAGTGTTTCAGAAGCTGAAGAAAAAAAGAAAGAGAACAATTCTTCTTCCATGTCTGCAGCAAACCTGCTGAAAAGTATTGGCTCAATGTAGCAGCACAGGAGTTTCTGAATTACACCATGAAGAAAAGCACTGGAATAAATGCAAATAAAATGCTCCATCAGTGGAGTCAGTGGGTCAAAAAACCATCAGTGAAGACTGATTGATATCAGAGTAGAGGGATGGACTATATTTCTTCAAAGACAGTCCCAGCCTCATGAGTTACATCACGACAAAAGGTATGGAAACATGCTGGTTTATTTAAGTCCACACAGCTTCATTGACGTATATATTTTTTCTCATGCCAGAGCCTCTGACAGTCAAAGTAGTACGTTATTAATAGGAAAATCTGGTTCTGGTAACTATCTGCAAGATTTTTAACTGATTTGTTTCAGTGAGCAATGGTAATGTACATATATAAGTATAAAGCAAGGAAGTACAGTAAGAATAGTTAAGAAATCTTAAGAGACTGCTAATTAGTAGTCCAGGTCTAGCCATTACAGGGAAAGAAATAATGTAGTTTATATTGATATATCTCATGCTTCCACTGCTCCAGGGGCGAGTTTCTCATAGCTGGGGGATCTCCACTGCCAATCCTATGTCCCATCATTTATAATCCCATCCCTGTGCTCTTCTACATCCTGTGCTTCCGCTTCTCCATCTGCTCTTCCTCTCAAATTGTATCTGTGTTTTCCAGTGTTACATTGTTGTGTAAGATTTGTAAATACCTCTTTATATATATGTACCTCTGCTGCTTTTTTCTATATAAATGCAGATATAACATTGAAAAACAACACAAAATATGAAAAAACAACAGCAACACAAAAAACAAACAAATAAACAAAAAAAATCTTCCAACAAATTTTTCATCATCATCCCCCTCTCCTTGCCTGTCAATAATAAATGAAAGCAAAGTGACATAGACCAGTGGAATTCTGATACTTTTCTTCATACATTGCTCCCTCCTTCAAGTTCTGGCTATCAAATCCATTACCAATCCTCTTCTCTACCTTGGGATCTCACACATCCTCATGAACTGTTCTCAATCCAGACGTTACTGTGCCTTTATTCATTATTCCTTTTGACAAATAGGTATGAACACAAGCAGTGGAGTAATTCCTTTGAGAATGAACCAGATTTATTGCTCAGGCATGAGCTGCCTGTGCACGTGCAGCTGTGTACAGCTCAGGCAGTTAACTGGAGAGACGATCTCCAAAATATCATTGCTCAGGAGTGTAGGATGTGGGTGGTGCCAAGCAGGTTGCTGAATTCCTGTAAATCCTATATTTTATTCAATACATCCAGGTTTGAGGCAAATGCTGGCATGTCCCAGGGTAAGGCAAGGAAAAGAACATGCCTGTGGACACTATACTGTCACATTGAGTTACATCTATTTCTTTTCAAGTTCCAATTCCTCCACATGTTTTGCCAGCGTGCTTCTGCCATGAAGACTACCAGCTGCCATCCTCTGGACCTGCAGCTGGGAGTTCTTATCCAACACACACAGTGATACTGAATTCTCAGTTCCCTCCTTTTCCCTGAAAACTCCTCCAGACTGGTCTTATTTTCTGCTTTACACAAAATTTTCTCTCTCCTTTTTCCATTCCATAGTCTTCCTACAAGACCTCCCTGTGGAGCTTTCTCCATTCCTGTTGGATTCAAGACACTTCAAAATTACTGCCACCTCTGATGTGTAAGCAGTACAAAGCAGCAGAGATTCTAAATCCTAAATTCCAGGAGGTTTATCATCTCCCTGCTGATTTTCTCTTGAATGTGTTTTTTATCTTGTTTGAAATAGGGTAAATAAAAAAAAAAAAAAAAAGAAAATAAAGAAAAATCAATTAGATCATGTTACCGAGCTCCTCGAACTTCCACTGAAGTTACAAAATTGTTCAGTTTTAAAGTCACTGTGTTAAAAGAAAAGGAAATTCTGTTGACACAAGGTGGCCTCCACCTCTGCTTAAAAGCCAATTCTTTGCTTCATTAACCCAATGATTATTAGACAACACTGTAATAGCCAAACAGCTCAGATGTTCTGAGAGTCCCTTTTTATTATGCACTTACAGACAAGAGTGTCTCCCTCTGGGATATCAGAAATCTATGTTTTAAATAAATCCAAGTGGCTAAATAGACCACAGAGAAAAGGAGAGAAAACATGAGACGTTACCAGGTTTAAATTAACAGTTAATGTGGTTTATTTACCTACATAACTAACAAATGTGAACATGCAAATTTAGTTAAGAACTTTTACACAATTACCAACTTCTACTATTTAGAGATCTTCAGCCAGCAACGTATAAAATAATTGCACACTGTCAATCAATCTGCAATAGCATGTTTGGCTTGGAGGTCCATCAGTCCTATTAGGTTCAAATGCTAAAATGCTGCATATTTACATGATCCTGTTTCTTGTGTTATTAACAGCAAGAAAACAGGGAGACAGCTAAAGCCTTAGCTTTGGCATAAAGTAAATATATAATCATTCACACAGACATCTCACTGCATAGTTTGCTTTGAAGATTGCTTTACAATTGCATCTCTTCATTATTCGGTGTGCCCCATCTGATTACTGACAGGAACCACTAGACAATTAGACAAATAAAATATGCCAACAGCATCAAGGATGTTTCTTTGTCATAAGGAGGAAATGAGGTGAAACTAAAATACTCTTCCTGACTGGTGTTTTCAAATACATGCGTTATGAAACACTAACCTACAAATTACAATCTCTGCTGCCTTCCAGTAATTGATATTAAATCTTTAACCAGAGTTTCAGGTTTTTTCAGAGGATGAAAAGGATGGTGGGTTTGTGTCTTCTAAAGTGAACACAGCCATACATTGCAAGCACACTGCTGTGAGCTGATGTGACTTGTTTTCAAATCCTGGGATTTGAGACAACCATCTGGTCTTCAAAAAGGTCCCCTTTTGGCTTGTCCTCCTGTCAAACACACAACTGCAATGCCTGAATGAATGATGTAGGTCTGGGAAAATGATGTCCCTTAATTCCACATTTGTGTAGCATTTATTTGAATTTTGAAAGGATACAATGTGGAAGAGGTCTCAAACAGTAGGCACTACTGATTGTGCATAAACATTTCTAAGTTACTGGTAAAAAAAAAAAAAGGTACAACTTTGTACACTGGCCTTCTAACAAAAGCTTTGAGTTTTCATTCAGCTGCATCAGCCCAAGTGAGGAAAAAGCATTGCAAGGTGTAATTTTGTTTGATGATGAGTCACTGAAGAGAGAGTCTCATGATAACTCAAATTTTCCTACCTCTTCCTCAGCAGCAAGTTCCCCAAAGACACAAGTACCTTCTAAAATTTCCCCTCATGCACACTGGTACACATTCATGTCTCAAAATCAGCCATATCTTCCCATTTTTTCTTTTTCAAAGCAATAAGGTTCCTTCTAGTGAATGAACTTGGATAAAACAGGGAATTAAAACCATCCTTCTCTGAGTGGTATAGAGATGTCCAGTCTTCCAGGAACAACTGGAACACTTCCAAGGGAACAGCATGTATTTTGTACTTATTATTATATTATATTTAAACTAGAGGCAAAATAAACAATTTCAGACCAAAAATTCTACATACAATAATTTCTTCATAAATATCCTTTTTATGTATAATTCATAGCAATTGTGGAAAGCAATGTGGTAATCTGATTATACGCTACACAGCTACAACTCATAATAAAACATGATTAACTCCTTACTATCATGAACTATTTGCGTGCACAACATAGTTTTGAATAAAACTATTGAAAAATTTATTTTAAAGTCAAGTTTTATCTTTTGTTCTGCATATTAAGTACGATTTACAAGACGTGACTTACAATTTTTCCAGCTAATAATTTAAAATGTCGTCTTATTTAATATTCTGTAGAACAGAGGTGCAGAATGATTGTCATTCTCAGTGGATTTTCTCCCTCACACCGATAGCATAGAGGAGTAGCCCAAAGTCAAAATAATTATTAGAAAGATTCATCAGATGAAAAGTTAGAAAATGCATGGCACAAAAATATATTTGTTTTCTAAAAAGAAAAATCTCTTTCTCTGTGTGTATAATTTAAAACAATTCTGGAAGATTCCATGCTTACAAAGTTAAAGTTCTTTATGTTTTATAATACTGTAAATGTTACCAGATCTATGAAATGTCATGGAAATGTAATTTTGGACGTATTTGAAAGATGCAGTGGTATTTCCAGAAGTCCTAACTGTCTTAGCAATAAATCCACAAACGGACTTCAAAGTCAAGATATTGCAGCATCTATAACTGGTCTGACACTGCCTTAAATTTGGATTATGCATCCTGATATTAACAAAGCACAGATGAAAAGCTAAGGGCTACATCTAAGCCACAAGTGCTGTCAGTGAGGTCCAAATCTTGGTCCCCAAACCATTGATGCTGAAAGTTTGAGCACATCGTGGCTTCTGTGCACTCTGTCCCTCTCTAGATGGGTATCTTACTGGGCCTCCCTGTAGTAAAAGAGTGGGAGAAAACCAACAAGGATCAAATGCCCATGAAGCCTGTTATTCAGGAGATCTAGGAGAAGAAAAATGATCCAACATCTGACTATTTACAGAAAGTTCCAGCCATAAGGAAGCCTAATTGAATTGCCAAAATGGAAACACAAAGGAGAATTCTATCCCCTTCCCCCAACATTTTAGTTCCTGTCTCTTTCCCTTTTGAATTTTCTTCTGTGTATACGTTCCACAAGATAATGAGCATTTCCCAGCCAGCACAAAACAGACTATAAGGTGGGAGGAATCAACAAGGTAGAACATCTTTTTTCACCTTCATAGAACTAGAAATAAAAGACTTCATACCATTAAATTTGGATAGTGTCCCAGGAGCTATTCTGGGAGCTCTTCTTCAGTCTGCTCTGCTGAGCTGGTCCTGATTTTGTGGTGAATCAAAAAGACTTCAACATGGACCCTCCTTTCACAGACTCAGTAACGTCCTCAGCACAACAAACTGACACAACCAAGGTGCAGGGGGTGTTTAGGGCTAAATTCACATTAAACCTGGCTCAATTCACATTAAACCTGGCTCAGAATTATTAGTGTCAAGACACTAAAAATCACCATTTTAGATTTAAGGGTTGTTTAGAAACTCTCATTGTCAAGGAGCTCCACCAGGAGACAAATCCTGAGTCTCCAACTCAGTAGTAAGGTGACCACATTTTGGGAAGCTGCTGCTCAGTTTTTGCTGGCATCAGACACAACACTAATGAATGAAAGTTTCCTACATGTCCACAGACAGCCTTAATCACTAGGAAAGGGGCATCATGCCTTTCTGAACTGAATCTTCCCATTTTCTCTCTTTACAGCCCTGAAAGTCCTTCCCAGCAAGCTTCATTTGAGGCATTTGCATTTTCAGGAAATATTTGGCTTCACAACTCAGTTTTTCTTGCCAGTAGCACCTACCTAAAAGAATTCCAGACTGTGTCTAAATTCTCTGTGTAAACAACACATATTAAAAATATGGGTTTTTAACATAAGTAGATTCATCCAGGACACTAAGTACACATTCACAGGGACCTGACTGCATATCACATAAGTATAATGCAAAGAAAGCTAGTTTAGCGTTGTTTAAAACCACAGACCCATCTCTGAAAGCTGGGTTTCCAAGGGAAACCAAGGATCAAGAGACATTGGAAAAGTTTCACATTTCTGTTAGCAAGCTGGTGTCTTCTTTAAACATGTTGCTTCAAATAATGAAAGAAATATTCAGTAGTGTTCATAAAGGCTGAAGTTTTCAGAGAAGCTCAGGGTAGGTTTTTCCCTAAGCAGATCCCAGCCAAACATACTAACATTTGAATACAGCTAAATGCAAAATATTGTGCACTGGAATTTTGCCATTTACCTCAGAGGGTCCAGCAGTACACCCAAAATTCTCAGAAACTACTAGGCCCTGCCAGCCACTGCATTATACTGTACATTTTCACTATGAAGAGCAAAATATGTAACCGTAGTTATTTTACTATCTCCACTTCAAATATTAAGAAAAACAGACCTTTTAAGAATAAGGAGAAAGACAAAGACAAATATCACCCAGACAGCCTGCTATGAAAAATATGAGCTGACACGAAAAGAGCAAATTCACCATGAAAAGGACAAGTGGTGGTGGTCTTGTTGGTTGACACAAGATGCTGAGCCACAGACATTCAACCATTGATAATTCCATCATAAGTCTTTATTTTTGACGGTCTGGGCCCCCAAAAAGCTTTCTAGTGTTCTATAAATTGACAGGCACGTTTTACTTTATGTAAGTTGCTGAACAATTCCGTTGCATTCAGAGAAAGCTTGTGTGCTTGAATAAAGAGGGGATCATGCTTAACACTTGACTTTTATGTCACATTAGTGTTGCAGGTAATTTTCCTCTTAACAGGATGCAATGTGTTACAGAAGATGAGTGAAATGAAGGTCAAATAAAGAGTTTGGCAACTATAGGCAGGTTCTGCTGAAGCAGCAGCAAAGATCCCCTACACTGAGGTCACATCCCAATCAAAAAATCACACATGTTTAAGAAAACCCAATAAATTTTGTTATATGCTTTCTTTCCCTTTTTTTTTTTCTTTTCCTTTAGAAGAAAGCAAACACAGAAGGAGATAAGTTGAAAATGATGGCATGTCTGCCAGCAAATATCTTGATACCAGTCTAGCTAGAAATGACTCTTTGAACACACAGAAAAGGAACAGTTTCCTTAGCAACCAGGGCAAAAGCTCTGAGAATATCTCTTCTGCTCTGTGATGCTTCACCCTTCCCCAGCTCAGTCTGCCACCTGTCACTCATGGATTTAATTTAGTTTAACATTTTGTAAGGTTCAGATGGGACAACTCCTGCTAGTAGAAGAGATAGTAATGCTAAAGAAATTTGGGGAGGTGTGGCGGGGGGGAATCCGTCCTCATAATTAGGGGGGTATGTGGTTTGCACACCCAGTGGGGTGTAAATGAGGCACAGAAGAATTCTCTGGTTTATCAGGCTGATACTGGCCTTTTCAAATATCAGATCAGCTCTGCACAGAGCCCTGAAATCAGAACTCCTCTGATTTTCCAAATGAAACACAGCCTTAGGATCCAGCTGACAGGATGGTTCAAACAGCAGGGAATGGGAAACTGCTTTTACTATGCCCTTTCCTCTTCCTTTCCACAGCCTTTCTTTTAATCCCTCCTTCTTATTTCTCACACACAGAACAGTGATAACAATGACAGAAAGTGAAAAGCATAGCTGAGTTTGCGAACAAAGTAAAATTAGCATTGATTGTGGTAAATCAGTCAATCAAAGGGAGAAAGGAGATGAACTGCCTGAAAGGAAGTGACAATGAAATGGAAAATGTGTTAAGAATAGGGAGGGGAGTGCACAGGGAAGAGCAAAAATGTGCTTAGAGCGACAGCTTTTCTGATCCCATGGTAGTTTTGATTTTGAGAGTCAGGACATTACCCATGTCATTTAAATAGCAATTGGCAGATGCTTAATCTGCAGATGGAAAGAAAATTAGATGAAAGATGAGAAAATAATGTCCCTGTAGCTGCATAACAATGGAAAGCTGTTCTTCATTCATAGGTGTTTGGAAGCCAACACTGCTATTTCCAGTTTATTGTTTTTGTTGCATTTAGTCTGTTCCAAAGACAGTGACCAGATTTTTAGGCACATATTTCAACAGGGGGAAAGCGGATTCACCTTAGGTCACCAGCTAGTCCTGTCATCCTCACAGATGTATCTTCCACCTCAGTCCCATCCATGTTCAGATCCAATAGCACTGGCAGTACAAATATGGAAGAAATAGCACAAGTGAATGGCACTTTTCAATCTGGTGGACACAGGCTTTTTTACTCCCTGTGTGTTGCTGAAATGGGAGAGCAGGAAACCAACCGCAGATATGTCAGTTTATAGTTCAGTCAGAAGCTTCACAGGAGAACACCTGGAAAATGAAGGGAAGGAGAAGGAAACAGCTCAACTGAAAGGAGACATTTAGATTACAGAAGAGAAACAGGTAAAGAAGAAATTGAAGGTTGTGTTTTTCAGAGTACGAAGCTGAGTTTTCTCTAGTTCCACTCTCTTTTCAGTCCTGAGCCTCTGTCTCAGTCACTACCATCTGTGATATAACTGGATATCTGTCAGACTCAGGGAAGAAATCCAGGCTCCTGATGAAGTCTTTTTGTCTTGAATTTATTTTGTCTTGAATTTATATCCAAAGAGAAAGAGAGAAACTAGGCCATACTTGTGATATTCCCCATGTCAGGTCTGCTCCTTACTGTATAAAAAACACATTCAAAGACAGCAAAAATGACACGAATGTTTTTATTCGAAAAGAATGGCAATTGGAAAAATAAACCACAGGTACACTGTCAGGAATATAGGGATCACCACAGGTACCAGAAAATTTAACAAAACACTGAATGACACTGATTAAAGCTGAAGTAAAACCCAGCAAATAGAAGGTTGAGGGGAAATATTTCCATGTCACAGACTTCTTGAAACCCATGGATTACTTTCCACTAAAGTTTTACTAATATTGCTATATTTATAAAAACTTCTTGAACAGTGTTCCACAAATATTGTAAAAAAATTCATATGTTATTGCCCATCACTAATTCATATCCCCCTTCTTGTGTTTCTCATTTTGGATGAATTTTTAAGGCTTTTTTTGGGAAAAAAATAGTGGTTACAATCAACAAAAACTATAAATCTCAGATTGACTTGAGCACCTCATCGCAAGACATATTTCTGTCCCCCAGTTACATATTTGTCTTCCCTAATTACTCCAAGTTTCCTGTTCTTCCACAAACAGAGTAAGATTACTAATTGTAAAGTCAGGGGGACATGAAAGTAAGTCAGAAATCATCTCACACCCCCAAATGCGTGACTTGATCCAAAACCATCTTATTTTGGTACTTAATTGAATTAACAGATAACCTTCTTAGGCAACCAAAGATGACAAAAATCTGTGTGGAACACTCTTACAAAATGCCAGCAATCATCACTGTGTTGGCAAATGCATCCCAGAAGCAAGGAGAACCCCAAAAGTGTCATTGAAAAGCAAGATATTAATGAGTAATGGAAAGCCTGAATAAAAACAGAATGTAGTCAATTCAATAAAGAAGCAGCACAGGGGAGAAAAAAGCAAACATCATAGTCCAAATTTAACACAGCACTTCTTAGAAAAAAAGTAATTGATTCTCTGTTGAAAAGCAAGGAAATAAAATAACATTAAGGAACTCCATAGCTAGAATTATTAACTGAATCCAAGTGTTTAGGACAGCACTAATTCAGAGTCAAGGTTTTCTGGGCATGGTGAACAGTCCTAGAGAAATATCATCATGTCAGTGGCAAAAGCTTTCTTTAGTGCTCTCTTAATGAGAGCTTTCCTTGGATTAAGCTTTAACGACCCCCTTAAAATGGCTTGCACTGTTCTTTTCTGCAGGTAGAACCAAATGTCGAAAGGAACTGGAGAAAAAACGGAAATCTCAGAAGTGACAGAGCCTCAGCTCAGCTGAGATAAGGAACCACAAAATCTTTTTTTTCTTTTTTATTTTTTTTGCATATCACTTAAATCTCTACAGTCATGCTCAGCACTTCCTCAAGAGGTTTCCAGATCTTCCTGCTCTGAGGCAGAACAGACTACTACCAAAATAGTCTCCTTCATACTTAATCAATATCACAGCTTTGAGCCTCTGCAAGAACACTACACTCCAGGTTAAACAAATATTTTAAAAAGCAGGAGAAAAAAAATACATTGAAAGTACAAAGATTGAAGAATAACACCAGTTTTCCACTTCTATATGACTCTTTTCATATGTTCTGAAACAAAGGGAATGTTTGGAGATGCTTGCAAAGTTCAGCAGCAAAATAGTGATTAAAGACATGAAGAAAATAAAAAATAAAACTACCCGAGAAAACCTGCCCTTTCCCCTAGATCTAACATGTACAGATCAAAAGGATATATACCAAATTCCATCCCCACCTCTCTTTAAAGATGCACAGTTCTCCTGTGTCCATTATTTTAGTCAGTTGCTGATGTTAGCTGATGTTAGCTAACATTGTTAGATGATGTTCTCCAGCCTCCTTAATAATTTACATATGCCATATTTAAGTATTTTAATTAGAATTCTAATCATAATAGCCAGTAAAGCATCATTGCAAATTATCCCCTTAAACAGAATTTTCCAATCAATTTTATCTCTTTTTATAATAACTTGAGCACATAAAAAATTAAAGAGATTTTTTTCAGGTTCTTTTTTTGTTGGTTACATTGAGCATGATTCAAAAATGTACATTTTCATGTTTCTCCGCAGTTCATGATGGTACCACCAACACTCTGCAGTCACCCAGTGTCTCCCAGGTTCCTCCAGAATGTTTTCTAATGTTCTGTCAAGATCTCAAATGCTTTGACTGAATTCTTCTCTCCCTTTTAAAATATCATTTGTCGATTGCATGTCTGTAACAGTTTTGATTTCTGAACAAACATTCAAAATAGACAATTAAATATTCACAAAAATTAAAATAAAACTTTTGAATGTTTAGGAAGTAATAGTATGTAATTAATCTATCTAGTATTTTTGAGGATTTTTGCCACTGGCATCTTTCTTTTTCATTCAGAAGACAATTTTATTTAAAACTGGAGATTTTTACATCAATAATTTGATATACATCACAAGTAACACAGGAATTGCATAGTAAACTTGTTTAGGTAAAACACCAGTAATAATGCTTTAGGCACCAAGAAAACCTTGAAGTTTGAGACTACTGAGTCTGAGATTGCATGAGAGGACAAGCTGTTAAAGCAAGACCCAAAGTGCACTTTCCTTTGATCAGGTAAAATACATAGTGAAGAGGACTTTGGAAAATCACTTGGCTTCCTTTTCAGTGTAGAATGAGGCCCCAATGGCTGCTGACATCAAACAGATCAGTTCATTCATAGTGGTACTGCACACAGAAAGGAACACAATACTTTCCTTGGGAGTCAGAAGTAGGACAAAGTACATGAAAGATGTCAATTATGTATATATTTAGGGCAAGAACACCCTTTGAGAAGAGCACTAAAGAACTGGGTTTCTTAGTAAGACTGCAAGCCCTTTCTTTAATTGCTTAGATTTCTTTGTGGTTTTTATTTCAGCTGGAGCTGATTAAAGGGAAAATCAAGTATAACTGAACATCAGCTGCTTCTAAATCCCTGTTCAGCTCCTGTCAAATGTCAAATGCTTTACCTCCTTGCAGATCTTTCTACTGGTATCACTGGTCTCTAATATGCCAATTTTTATTGAAAAATTATTCTGGCTGCCCACAATAACTACATTAACTTACATCTTAAAGATGAAGGCCATAAATAGGTGTTACACAAAAAATATGTACTTAATGTCAAAGACTTTTTACGGTCTTCTTATGCACTATCAGAGTTCCAAATAATCAAATATGTCTCTGATGATACAGCTATCACAAAGAGATCAATAAAATGTGCTATAAACATACCATAGTTATTTTTAAGCATTATCAATATTTAACAGAAGAAGCTTGCTCTGACCTGCATGATCAAAAACCAGTTGTTTCACCATTCAGATTTCTGATTTCACCACATAGAAATGTATTCACTTTTTCCTCTGAAGCAGTCATTTCCCTGCTTTGGTACAGGTAAACTCTTGAAACATCAGTCTGGGTTTCTTCTCATCTTACATTTTATTTTTCTGTAAATTACAGTACCAGGAGATGTTAATTGACTTTTTCATTCTGCAGTTCTGAAATATCAAAGCTAACCTATTGGAAACAAAACAAAAGGCAAGTGGCACTATTATCATAAATAACTGAAGCAAATATTAAGATACAACTCACCTTTGGAGGAATTCTGAATTAGACCTGTACTCCTCATAAGAATTTTAGGTATTACAAAGCCAAAATATGAGGGAAAATTGAAGTTACAGGAATGCATTTTGTCTCAGGGGTTCTTTTAAATACATTCTTTTATGTCAAGAATAAACTCCAAATAAAGTAGTCAAAATCTTAGCATGGAAGGCTAAGTCACTGCTCTGGCAAAGGAAGCAGTGCAGAAAGCATGACATAACTTAAGAAACTAAGAATGGATTTTCCATTCAAATTGTAACCCCAGCCAGGAATCCAGTTAATGACCTACATCAAGAGACTGCATTTAATAGACTGGGTCAGTCTAAGTCACCTCCTCAGTCTTACACATGAAGATTAGCAACCACCCAGCCCCGGGTCCTTTCACTTTTTTAATCTTATGCTGCATAGTCAACTGATTTTTGCAGTGGAAGCTCCATCAAAACCCGTTGTGCTCTGACTGGGGTCAGTGGGCAGAAGCAAAAACCTCCTCTTCTGCTGACTGGAAAGTGTAGAAATCACTGATCAGGCAGGCACACATGCACTCCTGTGATCTTTGCTAAATTTTTACACAGACAGGGATGGGCTTTGGAATCAGGTTTAAACAGCGGTATTGCAGAGGAGCATAACACTCAGTGTGGTTCTCAGACCAGAAACAGGCCTTGATGCCTTTACATGCTACTCCCTGAATGTACCACCCTGCAAAAACTAAGTTTCCTTTGATTTATTTTTTGGTTTTAGCACTTTTCATAGAATCAGAGAGTATGCTGGGCTGGAAGGGGTCCACCAGAACCATCGAATCCAACTCCTGGCCCTGCACAGGACACCCCATGTGCCTGAAAGCATTGTTCAACACTCCTTGAGCTCTGTCGGGCTTACTTTCTCTTTGTTTGAAAATTAAAATTAAGGAAAATAAAGCTTGGCAGACTCACAAATTGTCATTTCTCAATAGATGTAATATCTTACCCATGAGTTTATTGTCAGGAGGTAGATGATGACAACCGTCTCACCTCAGCAGAACATCAGAAGAGTATTTAGGACTGCAGGCTATTCAGAAAGTATGATAATAAGGGGATGAGTAACTTAGATATTGCCAGAAAGGAAATATAATGACCTACAAGGTAAAACCATCACTATCTCTGTGAACATCTGTGAAAATATTTCTTCACAATATTAAAAAAAAAAAAATAGACTGGAAAGCCAAAGAGCTTTCCAAGTCACAGGGTTTCCCAAGTTCATCTACTGATAGATGCTACACTGCACAAATTTCAGTTTTTAGCTAGTTTCTCCAGGCTTTCACACATCATGGTAGTAATTTACAATTAATCTCCCTGCAGTGAAATTGGTTAACTTTCAGAAAAATTGGAGTTGCAGTTTTAAAACATAAATGTTTTGCCATTAGATTTTAACATAAAATTTGTTTTAATAAAATACAAGAATATTTTAAAATAATTTATAATTTATACTAATGGAATTTTGCTGAAGAAGTTGATTGCAGTTGGAAATACAGGTTAAAAAAATTGCAGTCCTATAACTAAACTAGAAATGTGTACAAAAGAGTGAAAAATAGACTTAATGCCATTTTCACATTAAAATCAACAGTGTGAAGAAGTGTCATATGCAAAATTCACGCAGGGAAAAATCAATAATTTTTTTCCTTTCTTAAATGTCTTTTTGCATTTTCCAAATGCAGTCACATAGCTCTGTGTGTAATTAGCAAATCCGGGAATCTATTATTGAGGATCAAAATTTTACACACCCTCCATACTCCACAAATTTGACAGAACTGGGCAACGCTACACCTGGTTAACTTCTCTTTTTTTCTGCAGCCACTTTTTTGGATTGTACTTATCAGCTTCCCACTGTACCTAGAGAAATCAGCAGTACCACTAATTCTGTTCCTTGTTGTTGCCCACTCTTTATATTCCAGTGTCTTTGGTGGACTGTTGTTTTGGTTTTTGAAAAGTGAAGTAAACTTCACGTCACAGAAAAAAATTGTACAAGAAAAAAATTGTTGCAAGAAAAAAATTAAGGACAGCTTCAATAAATAAATAAATAAATAAATAAATAAATAAATAAATAAATAAATAAATAATGAAGTCATGTGATCCTCACAGCTTTAATGTTCTGCATATAACCTTAGCATGACACTGCTCCCATTGCATGTCAAAGCAGGGTACTGCTCTTGGGTTATGCAGTTAATGCAGTTAGTGGTGCTGAAAGAAATTGCTCACTGTACAGCTGCTCTTGTTAACATCAGCATGAAATGCCTTATCCATTAAATACCACTTTAGGTCTCTTTTGTCAACAATAAAAACAGGACCAACTTTGACAGAGACGTAATTCGGCTTCAAACAAGTGACATCTCATGGTCCTGGAGCAGTCTGACCCTGCAAAAGGTGGTGAAGGAAATGGGTGGCTGGAGAGACAGTGGAAAGGAAGGAAAGTCACAGAGTTGTCACTAAAAATCCCCAAGAATGCCAGGTATGACTTTTGCATACAGACACCCACAATTAAGCCCCTAGACAAAAAGTGAAGCTGTGAGTTGGGAAACGTTTAACATGATTCTGAATCTGTGGGACGGATCTAATTCATAAAACTGGAGGTACTTGGGGGGATGAAAGAAAGAAAATTAAGGTCAACTGGGGGAGCTTGCACTTCAAGGGTGCTATTTTCCTCCACTAAAGAAATTCTGGACAACTAGCTCAGATGCAGAAATGTGGGTAATAAATGTAGAGGGAAGCATGACAGACTAATTATCTGTGCAGATACTTTTGTTCTATTTAGTAAAAGTGCTTGTGGCACTTTAATCAATTCACGTTTAAAAAGACAGGAGATCATCTGGAGACTTTTCTCACCCATTAAGGCACAAAAGATAGGATTTACTCCTGTGATTAGTAACACTATCAAGTGTATTTAGCACTTAAGTCACACTCACAAATAGATTCCAGCAGCAAGCAAACTTCCTACTAATAGTCTACTTTGTAGACTTCCATGTCAGTGTGATTTACACTGAAGAGGACAAAGAGTCTTGCAGAGCATTCACAGCCTTTGGCCTTGCAGAATGAACAATCACAAAGCAACAAAACACCTGTGGATCTAGTTTAGGATTTTGTCTCAGTATGTAACTGGATCTTGGTGCTTTTACTCACCCTTCCAAAAGTGAACGGTCCTTGTCTTGGGACAAGGCATCTGTGCCAGAGGAGAACCCACTCAGATAATCTGTGATTATTCCAGTTAGAGGAAACCAAATCTGAACTACTCAAATAGCAAAAAAGGCTTCCTGAAAACAATTTTAGGTGCGATAAAGAAACCAATCCCCATTTATATTGAGTACTTGCTGCACACTTTGGAATTTTTCCAAAGCTAGTTACACGTCTTAATTGCTCACTAATTATTTGCAAGAAGAAAATCAAAATGCCCGAGAGAAATTATTCAAGACAAACAACTCACTCAGAGGTGCAAGTTCCTTGTACAACATCTAAAGAGTTACACTAATGTGTGTTGGTCCTTACATGTAAAATAATCATCTTAGTGTCCTGTATTGAAACGGAAAGCATTTCTAGAGTGTGATATATTTTATTTTAAGCAGAATTTGCAGGAATAGATCAGGTGCCTTTTTTTCAGAGACATTTTCAGGTCTCTAACCCATCACAAACATCTACACTGCAACCTTCTAATGCCCAAGGAGGTGCACAACCCATGAAGGGTACTTTTTTTTTTTCTCTAAACATTCTGTACCAGTCCAATAGAACAATTATAATTGCGAGCCAAATACATATATTTATATCAGCCTTAGACTCATTTAAATAATTTTAATGGAAAAATCTCTTGTAACAAACTGTGGTTTGTGTGTCCTTCTTCAAACTCTCAAGACCACCTTGTTGGAATATTTTGTAGTTAAAACTGCAATGTCATGAACTCTCTTCCCAGCATCTTACCATAGGCCAGAACAGAAGGTAATATAATGGGTGAACAGGAAAAGAAAAACAAAGAGTTGATTTGGAACATTCCACTGTGAGATCCAGGATCCGAATCTCACTGAATTATTGATATGGGTCGGAACCAACTCACTGTGTGTGTGCATGTGGGGAAGGG
>JAWWLV010000100.1:10706376-10720882 GCA_035041135.1 Platyrinchus mystaceus | reverse complement strand
GAAAGAGAAAGAGAAAGAGAAAGAGAAAGAGAAAGAGAAAGAGAAAGAGAAAGAGAAAGAGAAAGAAAGATTTGGCTTAATGCTCTCTCAAATAAGGTAACACTATGGATAATGCAGTTTTCGATCTGAAATTACCAGACTTTGTTCATAAAACTCAGTAATAAAACATAGTGAATGATTTATTGATATTCTCAAAAACTGTCAACTCAGATTTAAAGATTATCCATCAAACAAAGCTTCAGCATCCAAAAAGCTGTCCAAGAACCAACCATCTCCTCATATGGGTCAGCAGTAAAATATAATAGCACAACTACAGACCTTTCCATGAAGATGCATACAAATCCTTCTATTGTCTCTGTGGACATCACTAGTTTCAGTTTCTGAGGAAAAATATCTTACAGAGGCTCTGGGAGGTTTTAGAAGAATGAGCTGCTGAATGAGAACCAATGAACCCCACAGAGACACAGGCTGGTATTTCCCTTCCTGCTTAAGAACCAACATAGATTTAAAAAGGATATGATCAGTTACTACTCAAAATCTCAATTATCACCTGCTTTTACACATCTCAAAGTCAGTGCAGAATGAGATGCACCGATCAGCCAGCCATGCACTCAAAGATCCATTAGGAATATCAGGCAAAACTGGCAGAAGCCCTCTTTTGAGCTAATCTTGATCACACATTCTTCTTTCAGCATGTCTAATTATTGGCTGTTCCTGAACAGATTAGCTTAGATTATTTTAGATTAAGAAGTTCTCAGTAAACAAAACTTTTGCCCCTGGAGCATATTAGCAGCATGGGCTTCCTATTTGTCATCAAAACAATTTGATACAATTCTCTTATTAGAAGCAAAGGTGTGCAATGAAAAAGAATGCTCTTACACTTTGGCTCAGTCCTCCAATGGGCTGAGATGCTCTCAGAAGCACAGAAACTGATTTCCCAGTGCTTCCTATGCAAAAGGAAGTTTAATTCCCTCCAAAATTTGCCACCAAGCTGCTAGTCTTTCAAGGGTTTCCCATCTGAGTTTTCATTCATGGCCCACTTGCAATGATACAGATCATTTTAGAGGCAGGGATTCTGGTGAGTGCTGCCCAGCGCGTTCAATGGGTCATACAAAAAACATTTCACAGATGATAGGGAAAAAATCCAAAGTATATAGAAAACTTAAGAAATCCAAAGTATATAGGAAACAAGATGTTTTGGAAGCCCATGAAGCAGCTGTCAGTGACTAAGATTAATGTTGAGAAAGTCTGTGCAGGGGATGGTTAATAATGAAGAAAAAAAAAAAAAAAAGATGACCTTTAAAACCTCACTTTTCAGTATTCAGTGATTCTCATATGGATTTAATTGCTCATTTTCTTCAAACCAAAACACTGGAAGTGCTACAATTTCAGTTGGATTTGTTACTAAATATGCAAGGCTGCTACTACCAGCATTTGATCTGCCAGTATGATTTCTTCAGAAACAGTGAAAATAATCTCATCCTGGTCCAAACTTGGAGAAAATCCAACTCAAATGAGTTACCAAGCAAGAACAGCTAAATAGGTCAGAACCAAAGCAACCAAAACCCATTAACACTCCTTCCATCTACCTCACTCAGTCCTTCTCAGGATCAAGTGCAGTAGCAAAGCACTCACCAAACACTTTAAGTTGGTTTTGTATCAATCCATAAAACATTACAGGGTCAAATTTGGGTTTCAAGAGAGCTTAAACATGATTCTAGAAAGACAGAGGATGGAGATAAACCTTAAGCACACAGTTGCCCCTATAGAAACTACTGAAATCCAAGCAAAAAATTTTAGTCTCACAGCATGTGGGAAAAAAAGTCTGTCTGATGATGCCAAGATGCCTCTTTTCCCCCTAAGAATTCCGGGTTCCCTTGCTCAAGGAGAGGACTTTTATACTTTGAATGAAGAGCTGGAGATTTTAATTTTCTCAGTCCCAAGTTATCTGACACCATTGAGATGAATTTATTGTCACTACTGTGGCTGCCCATACTAAATAGTGAAGTGAAATCCTATTTTAATAACATAAAAACTTTATTTAAAGGAATGGTGCTTAATCAGTGGTATATTTATCAGAGGAGAGAGTAAAAGTGCTATACACTTTTACGCTAAGCATCAAGTCAGTAATTTTCACTTTTCCTCCAAAAAAAAACAGAAAAAGAACACAGTAAAAAGGAATACTCATCAGAAGAGACCTGAATGTGATGTTTCTGGATTACATACTTCCATTTTTCCTGCTGATCCTCCTCTTTAAAACTATGCCCTTGTACACTAAATACATACACTGTGCCTCACAAAAAAAACCCAAACACATGGATGTACCAAACAAAACTAAAGTTATTTTATGACAGGTTAAGTGCTATACTTATTTCAAAACACAACTTGTTAAAGCACTAGTGATCTGAACTGGTGGTTCAAAAGAAATAATGAAAATTACTCCACAGTATTTGAATGATTTGACCTCCAGACTTTGGAATGGTATGTTAGGTTTCAAATTTTGTGTCCAAGAAAACCCCCAGATGCATGTATTTTTAACAGTCCCTTTCCAATTCATTTTTCTGCACGGACAGACATCTATTCTGTCAAAAAATAAGGGGCATTTAAACAGTCAGCATCCACCCTCCCCCCAGGAAAACTGCAGAAAGGCTGGTAAATTACCTTTCACAAGCTTCAGGATGTCAGATTAAAACCCAACATGTGACAGCTACAAGGAACATTTCTGTTTCCTCCTTCCATAAGTCTGATCTCTTCTGCCACCAGCAGTCCGACATACAAGAGGAACAGCAGCACTACAGTGAAATGCATTATTTCACTCTCAGGTTATTTCACTTACACCAGGAAAAAAATAAAACAGTGCAAGGTAAAATTGAAAGTCACAGACCAGTCACTGTCAAAATCCACACACTCACCAGCCCCAGTTCATTATGAGGCCAGGTAATTAGAAATGTTTCACGAAGATATCAATAGTCTTAGCCTGATCTCTACGGTTTTTTGTTGTTGTTGCATTTCTTTTTTCCATTTGGCTAGCTGTTTGAAAATATAATCAACTAAACAGAATTTCAGATAAGATATATGTTTTAATTACAGGAACTTCAAACAAATTGCCAACTTGGCTTATCTGACAAAAACCTTTTCCAAACTTATTTAGAATATTATGCCATTGCCTCATTAGTACTACAGTTAAAATGCATCACTTGAGTCAAAAGAAGCACATATATTGAAAGACTTCCACAAAAACCTAAAGAAAAACATTTTAATTAAAGTAATTAATATCTCAAGAGTTTTAGCAAATTGTCTGATACACAAAGGCAGCAAGTACCAAAATGTTGGCAAGAGAATAATCCTGGGTGGAGGTGTTTTTCTTTGCTCTTATTGATTCTTTTTCTTTTTTTCCTAACAATAGGTAAGCTGCAAATTTTTTCTTCTAAGGAGACAAAAACCACTTTCCTTCTATATTTATTGCTTCCTGGTTATGATTTTGAGAATTGCTTCATAACTCTGAAAGCTTACATTTTTAAGTTTCTGCTTTGAAAGGCACTAATGGAACAAGATAAGACAATTATGTAAGAGTATTCAAGAAACAAAGTCATAAAATCATCAGTTTTCATATTGTGTGCCTAGGATTACTTAAATTGTTTGATTTACAGCTTGAAATTTTGAGAAAAGTTCTAAAGAAATAAAAGTAGAAGTCTAAAACTGGTACAGAACAAAACAAGAAAAAAAATCAGCAAGGTTTTAAAGAGTTATTTCAGACTTTGCAGTCAATCTCAGGAACACTGATGCATCAGTGATTCAAACCCTGATATTTCCTACAAGATAACATACAGAAGTACAATTTTCTAGAGTGTAATTGCATAAAGCATTTCTAAAAGAGTAATAGAAGAATTTCAGGTTATCTATCAAAGGAAATCTAGTGAAAAATAAAATGCGTTTGGTTGAAAATGAGGAAATTCTGTCGTATTAGGCACCACTGCCCTCTTCAGTCACGCAAATATCAATTTCATACTCTTCCTTTAGAGAACTTTGCCTGATGAATTCCTACCAAAATACTGACAAATATGACTGTTATTTTTACTTTAGGGAACATTTTTCTCATAACAGCATGACATGGTGCAGCATTTAATTCATCTACTGAAAATAAATATTTAGCTGTACTGCTCTTTATTTGACACATGGCTTAGATGCATGTGCACTGTGAAGACAACATATATTTCTTTACATACTTAACATTTTTTTTGTATATATATAAATTTGAGAAACATGCTCCTTTTTTTTTTTTTCTGGAAAAACTGCATTGTAGAGAAAGCAAATCACTCATGGTTTTCATTCACTTCATACCTGACAGGACTATTAAACAATCACGTACCATCAAAGCAAGATTTCAATAAACTTGCAACAATTGCTAAATGAACTTAAAAGCTTATATCTAAATTAAAAGAAAAAAATCAAAACCAACCGACCAAACAAACAAACAAAAACCCATCACGAAAAAATCTCAGCACATCTTTCTTAACATTCCTTAACTGGGATGCAATAATGCCCACACTGGGAAATTTTTCTTAAGGTGAAAACATACATTTTGCAAGAAAAATCTCATAGCTGAAATTTGAGAGTTTTCAGGTACAGAGGAATGAAAAGGTAGCACTAGAAATCCATACAGTGCAAAGAGAGGTCTGGATGAACAAGACACTCTTAATTAAATCCTTTTCTTACTCATATCTCTTAAGAATTGAATCTTGATTTAAGACACAGTCAATCTTCCAACACATGGCAGCATGAGAATAAACACTAGGAAAAATCTTGCTTTTAACTAACAGAAAGCAAAGTCATTTTACTTCTCTGAGCTTCAATTTGTTTTGTTTTTTGTTAATAAAATGAGAACATAATGTATTCATTATCACAACTCTGTAATTTGTTATTCATGTCTGGTCTTTCAGTGATGGACAACATTCACAGAGTCACCCTAGTTGATGAGACCCACAAGGATCACTGAAGTCCAACTCCAGCTATTCTTTAGAAACATATCATACTTAGAAGGAACTTCTACATAAAATTCTGAGATACCTTGAAACAAATCATTAGAGAAAAAAAGAGCAGCTTATCTCCAAGAGAGAGCAGAACCACAAAATCCAACAAACACTCCCTTTCATGCAGATCTAATTCCCCAACATCTCCTTTCGCAGTAAGCTATCCAGATAGACACACCTTCGTGCTTGGCACAAAAGTCAACAGGCTATACCAGATCCTATTTTAGAGGTGCAGGAATTACAGCAGCACTACACTTAACTGCACCAGGCTTTAGAAATATCCATCCTTATATGCTTAAAGTTGCGCATGGGAGAATAAAGGCTCCAAATCAGCTTATTACAGCCCACTACAGAGAGTTATAACCTCCACTGGCAAATACTGGAGAAGGTTTGTACTTTCCTTCCAAAAATGCAATCACATTTCACTGCCCTTGGATGGCTTCTCTGAATTGCAGACAGCAAAGGTCCAGCATCATCAAAACCATCCTCATTTTAAACCAGATTCTTCTTAATTCAACTACTTATCTTGAAGCCGGCTTGGGAACTAGAAGCAATACAGATGTCTTTTTGTCCAGGGCAAACTGCAAATGTTGCTGATTTCCTCACAGCACATGGAAAGCTCAGGTACCTCAGGAGCTGGTGATGGTTCAGAGCAGCCAGCTCAGATTCAGCAGCACAAGGACAGGGTCCAGTTTGGTGGGGCTCAGGTACACCTTTGGGAAGCCCTTCAGGCATCTCTCAGCCCTGGAAAGGCTTTCATCTTGGAAAACCCAAGCTGAGTGACCTTACTTACACACATGGCATGATGCCCTCAAGCCAACAAGTCATTCAGACCCTGGGGGAAACAGTGCACAGATGCACTGCTGTTTCCAGGAGGTTCCAGATAGTTCCAGAATTGCCAACACAGTGTCATTTGATCCTCTGGTATCAAAAATGATCTGTTGTGTAGCCTGCTGAGGCAGTTTAAGTGTCAATGACAATGGAGGCAACTGGTGACCATTCCCCAACCTTCTCCACTTGCACTCCAACTTGCAGTCAGCTCAAAAATTTCAGCTTCAGTTTCAACCAGTGAGAACATAAGTGGACTGTGAACTTTTAACCCTTTTAGTTCTGTGTGCCCTCTTTTCTCAGTATGGCACCTGTCCAGCACCTTTCCTTTGGATGCTTGCTTTATTAACATGTACTGCAGGCACATTTTTCCATCCATTCTGAATTTTGGCTGGGGTAGGGTTAACTTTCTTCATGGTAGCTGATGCGGGACTGTGTTTTGGATCTGTGCTGGAGACAGGCATGTTTTTGTTCCTGCTGGGCAGTGCTTGCACAGAGTGAAAGAAAGATGTTTCTCCTCCTCCCACTACCCCACCAGGACAGGCTGGGGGTGCACAAGGAGCTGCGAGGGGGCACAGCCAGGACAGGTGACCCCAACTGACCCAGGTGGTATCCCAGACCTCATGGCATCATGCTCAGCATATAGAGCTGGGGGGAGAAGGAGGAAAGAGAGGACATTTGGAGTGGTGGCATTTGTCATCCCAAATCACCATTACTGGGGATGGCTCAGGCTCAGGACCTGCCTGCTCCTGGAAAGTGGGGAATGGATTTCTTGCTCTGCTTTGCTTCTGCACATGGCTTTTGCTTTACATATTAAACCATCTTTATGTCAACCAATGAGTTTTGTCACTTTTACCCTTTGGATTCTCTCCCTGATGCCACAAGGGGTGGTGATGAGTGGCTGCATGGAGCTGAGTTGCCAGTCAGGGTTAAACCACACCACCACCCTCAGGAATGTTAAGCAACAAACAAGTAGTTAATTAATGTTAA
Organism: Platyrinchus mystaceus; assembly: GCA_035041135.1. Classification (NCBI taxonomy): domain Eukaryota; kingdom Metazoa; phylum Chordata; class Aves; order Passeriformes; family Tyrannidae; genus Platyrinchus; species Platyrinchus mystaceus. The sequence goes on along the minus strand of JAWWLV010000100.1, from coordinate 10,714,034 downwards.
GATAAGCCCCATGTGGAATAATTACTTTTTTTCCTCTGGTTTCATCACAGCTGCATCTATACTTAATAGATTTTAAAATTGCATCTCTGCCTGGTTCATTTATCTCCCTTTCTCCCCCTCTTCTTCCCCACGACTTGTTCCACAGTTCTGACTTTTCACTGAATGCATTTCTCTCTCTACTCTCTCTCCCACCATTTTTAGACGTAAAATATGGGTAGGACAAGGAAAAAGATCAAATAGCATATAATTCCAAGAGAGTATTTTGGCACAGTGAAAGCAGGGTAATGTTCTCTGACCTGAAGTACCTTTGACAATAATATGGTCTCCTCTGAGGGGGCTGAGTAGTTGTTTCATATGATTTCCTTCTGTAAAAATCTTGGGAATTCTGATGCAGCTTCCTCTGAGGGAGTTGTGGAGGTTGTGTCATTTCTTTCTATAAGAACCCTTGGAGAAAATGGCTGTCCTAGGTGGCCAATGTAAATAAAATATTTTGTTGTCATTCATTGAAAAATTTCTTAGTCACCCTCCTACCTCTGGCACGGATGTGCTGGGAGAAAATTTGGATGATGAAGAAGAGGTTATGCAGAAATCTGAAACAATATTGTCTTTACAAGATTCAGTGAAAGAATTGTATTTTCAGATAAATGAGGAAAAAGAAAAAAAGATGCAAGTGGAGGCATTGCTTGCTCCTGAGCATGATCATGTCCAAAAGCTTCAGGCAGAGCTTTGGAATGCACATGAGAGAATCTTGTGGGGAGATTTGCAGGATGTAGAACCTGTAATACGCTCTGAACAAGATCTAGTAACTCAAACTTACTGTGCCAAGTGCAGGAGATGCAAGACAGTCAGTCAGTCTGTCATTCTGATAAAGAGCAAAAATTAGAGTTTGCACTGACATCTGATGATGAGGACGTAGCATGTCGACCCTTCATTAAAATTGACCAGGGTCAGCAAACAACTACTAAAACAGGGCCATGTATAGTTACCGAGATATCAAAATCTGGCCATAAATCAAGCAGAATTGAAAACCAGTCAATATTAATGCAGCGGCAAAAAGTTAAAGCCACTGGAGTAAACAGATAAAAATGTTATCTACCCAAGTGATAAAGTTAATTCATGGCTCCAGGACAAGAAGTGAAAGCCTCCTAAGAACCCTAAAGGAAACCCAGCCCAAGCAGCAGTGCTTGTCAAATTTTTACAAGCAATCTCACTCCCTCCAAACATAAAATTGATCCGAGGAGAACCCCTGAAAAGATGGGGCAAGCAACAATAGCAGTGCAGCAAGCACTTCATGAAACAGAAGTTAAAACTCCACCTGAGAGACACCAAGTTCACACAGTTAAACTTGATTCACCAAGAAGTAATTTGTCAGGGAAGTTTGTGTTGTTTTCTTTTTCTAGGAGTGCCAGCACCTCCCCACTGAAGATCAAAGGAACCAGTTCAGACTGGGGGAACTGCCAGCAGATCTAAACGAGAAGACTCATGGAAAGCAGTCAAAATATGATAACCATTTTTCCTTTAGGACCTATCACCTTTTTGAATGTCAGCATTTCAAACTCAAGTTACTGCTTTAGTAGCATTATGAAAGCCTTCCTTTAAATAATTGGTCCATATTGGACCAAATTTGCACTTTGTTTTTTTAGAAACCTGCCAACAGATGAGATGGAGCTGTGTGGAACAACAAAATTTTTAATTGCCAACAAAATTGCTTGTATTATCAGTTTACTAATTCTTGTGATTTGTTTGTGTTTTCATCAAGACTGATTTGTTGGGAGAAAAATATTAGCAGGACTACATAAGATAAACTATTCTAGGTATTGTTAGTTTAATTTTGTTAATTTTGTCTTTTTACCAAAAAAAAGGAAAAGAATGGAAAAAGCTTTTATTCTTATCTTATGAATATATAATTTTGTTTCAACAAATTAAGAATTAAAATATTCAACGACACTTGTGAGTTGTTGGAAGAATTTATACATATTTGAAATCATACAAATATTTATTAACCTTTCAGTTCTTCCTCAAAAGGCTTTGGACTTATTAAAATGGTTTGGCCAAATTTTCCAGAAATATTGATGAGTGAACTAAACGATCTAAAAAAACTCAAAAGAAAATATTACATGAAAAATGGTTGAGTCCCCCTTCCTAAACCATAAGGAGTTGCAGCTATAGATTTCAAATGGGACATGGAAAAAAATACAGGAAAACCTTTCACCAGCTCTCAAAACCTGTAACCATTTTTTGAAATACTTGCATTCTGTACTATTAAGTTTCCTACCATGTGCCCTAAGATGGTTTTAACTTTACATCAATTCTTTTCTATGTGCTAATCTATATGGTAACTATAGTACCTTCCACACCACACATACTTCTCAGTTGTGGGTGCAACTTACTGTAGCAGTAATTGTAAAAGAATGTGATGCAGGGAATTTGCCCAGAGGACCCCACAAACAAATGAAAAAGCAACCTGGGATTACTTTAAAGCAAATTAATTTTACTAACAGTAAATACATCAATAGTATTTCCACAGTTTGGTTTGTGTACATTTGTTTGTATGAAAACTCTTCTGTATTTTATCAAAATCACTTAGCATTAGACACATTATTGTTTAGAGAACAAGGGGTATGTAGAATGTTAAATCTTACTGAAACTGAATGTTGTATTACCATACACAATGCAACAGCATAATTGAAGAACCCCAGTTCCTGACTGATGCCCCCTGAGAGCCAGGGGTGGTGTGATGGACTGAAATGTCGGTAATGTCTTAAACATTGTCAAAATCATAGAAAGACTTTTTGTCAAACTGCAAGGAAGCAGCAGTCTGTAGCCATCGAAGCATCCCCCTCCTCCCAATGCCTACCGACTGGAATTTGGACTGTGACTGGGGACTTGATATAAGACTATTGTCTAATCATCTCAAGTCTGCAGAGAAGTAAACAAGGCTCGGGAAAGAAGAATGTGTCTGTGTTAAGAACCAGCCCTAGCTGGGCTTAGGGGATGGTAGGGGAGAGGGTTTGGGGTGTGTGGTGGTGAAATCTCCACACCAAACCAAAGGTGCCTCCCCTCCCTGGGAAGACCAGATACACACGGGACAGTCATGTGAGAGGCAGCTGAGAAGGGGTCATAAATCATCAAAGGTCCTCAAAGCACCCCCCTAATTCATTACTGAGGCCTTCCACCACCAGAAGACTGCACTGATCTAAGTGAGGATCACATATCCTGAAATCTGTTACAAGAGACTGCAAAGTTTCCCCCCCCAAGGGGAGGTGCTGGGCATCTCCTGAAAGTATATTAATCCACTGGACTTTTTGGGAAACCCTTACCACCCAAGAAGACCAGAAGAACTGGACCAATGGGGTGCCAGCAGGTTACATGGAGTGGTGATACTTTTTCTATTTTAATCTCTCTCTATCACTCTCTTTCTTTCTTCCCCCCCCCCTTTCCTATTTTTATCTCTCTTTCTCTCACATTTACCATTAAATAAAACCCATACTATTGACTTTGGCATTTGGTCTCACTTGTACCTTAATTCAAGCAGAGGTATTTCTAATAATTTTAATAACCAGATCATAACAGAAAGCCAATGCAGCACTGACACAAGATGGTAAAAAGGAAAACATTATTCTTTAATGGTTCAACCAAATATCCATTTGTTATTTCTATGACAGAAGAAATTTAATAGCTTCCGAAAATAAAGCCCACCTAACCTATAGGTCTAGAGTTATAATTTTAAACTGTACAAGGACATTATGTGCATTTGCACTCCCCTGCACAAACCTATCTACACCCTAAGCAAGCCTTCTCTCTATATTGGGTACTTGTGGGCTGTAAGAGCTTCATAAAAAAAAACAAACCCAAACCACCAAACCTACAGCAAATATTCAAAAAAACCCTGGAAATAATAGCACCTGTACACTCTTGTCTGAGTGATCCCTCACACCATATACAGCAGTAAAAATACCCAATAAACACATTTCTGGAAAAACCTTTCACAAACTTTGCAACCCTGAAACCATAGAAGAGTTTGAAGGTTCAGAATTCTGTAATTCATTTTTTAAAAAGATAACGCATGAGAAAAGCCTTTTCTGTCTCTAATATCATTTTAGAAATGAGCAATAAAGTCAGAATTGAGAATCTGAGAGACGGCAAAGTGAATTTTGTTCTTAATCACCAGGTTTTACCTGGATCAATAAAGTGGATCTTGCCGGAATTTCAAACACCTTATCTGTAGTTCAGTTTCCCCTTTTTCACTAAAATGAAATGCACAGAAGATATTGCTCATATTTAGTTGGCAATGCACAGGGCTGTATAAGACCACAGGAAACGACTGACAGGTCCGACCAATGCATAATATAGCACTCATTTTGTCTGCCTTTGAAAAAATGAGGCAAAAGGAGGTGTCTTTTAGGGAGCCAACACAAGCCCAGATCACAATCAATAGTCACTCTCCCTATGGAAGTCCTCTCTACAGAAATCCACAGCCCTTGTACTGGAAAATTTATTTGCTCTCATTCTTTAAGGTATACATTTAATTTTATAGCAGTCTGGTTCTCTCATGACCATGACTTTTTCACTCATTCCTTAAGTCACTCTTGCTAAAAATAGCAGGAAAATGAAGGCAAGGACCTATTAAAAGTTATCTTGTTTGCCTTAGAGGTAGACATTTCAACATGGCTAAACAGAATTATAAAAATTCTGAGGTTTTAAATAAATCTACTTGATTTTAGCTTCAGACCAAATTTTCAAAGCAGTTAGGTGCATAATTGAGTCAAAGAGATGGCTAGGAGGATTTTCAGACATAGAATCCCAGAGCAGTTTTGGTTGAAGGGACCTTAAAGCTCATCTTGTTCCACCCCCTGCCATGGGCAGGGGACACCTTTCACCAGACCAGGTCACATCCAACCTGCCAGAAATGCAATATTCTTCCTGTATTACAAGTCATACAAATACTAAAATAACTATATACATGTGACCAGGAATGACAACAACTTTTCCTCATTGACTGGGGATGAAGATCCTTACACATACACACTTTATGAAAAAGAATATCCTTTATTTAATTATATTTTTCTTTCAAAATAAGTAGAAAGTTAAATTGCAGAAAAACTCTCAAAAATGCAGAAAGACTCTGCATTTTCTGTTTATGTTATTCACTAAGACTCAGTCTGTCTCTGAGAACATGTTTATGAAAAACCAGAACCAGTTTTGGAAATGCCAGGTTTTTTAGTAGCCACTGACTGACGATAACAGATTTTGAAAGCACTGCCCAGTGACTTATAAACATCTATTGCACTATCAGGGAGGGTGGAAGCAGTTAGGAGTAAGAGGAAAGTACTTGTTAAAGACGAGAGAGAAACAACGTTGCTTTAAATGACATGACAGTTCTTGCAAAGCCACGTCTGACCCTTTATGCTTTCTGCAAACTGGACAGAAGCAGCACAGGTTAACAGCAGCCCTTGACAAATGCTGCCTGCAGAATTCTGACCTCACCACACACCTGAAGAAAAATCTTTAGCACAAAAGATCAGTGTGACATTTAACCAGATAATCCACTAATAGTGATCACACAAACTCAACAATTCACATCCCTGTTTCTTGCTGGCACCATCAGAAGTAGCTTTGCAGCTACAGAAAGAACTGACAACCCTTCCATTAAGAAAAAAAAACAACAAAAGAAATCAAAACAAAAACCAGGCAAACACTTCAACTCTGTGTCCCTAAAAATAAAAAATGTGAACACCGTGAAAGATTACAGTGAAGAGCAAAACTTTTTTTTCAGGAGGGAAAGTATATGAAATGTGAAAACTTGAAAACAATTGCATCAGGAAATTCTTCCTGTCACAAACGTAGCACAAAAGCAGCATTTGGTGAATGGATCATCCAGTCCAGGTTTATCTGTGGGGAGAGAGAAGGAAAGTCAGTGGTTGAAAATCTGGCCTTTCAGAGGGTTAATTCACCCCTTGACTGAGAAAAAAAGTAACCAGGGAGGCTGAAGGCCGGCAGAATGGGATTAAAAGAGATGCTTATGGCTGTCTGACACAGTGATCTGGCACTACTCCCAACACAATATAAAGGTAAAGATAAATCACATAGGTCTGTTGGCTAAATATAATCAACCATAACACTCTTTGAGAGCCTCAAACACCATGAGATAACTGACACATGTCACACAGAAAATAAATAAATCTGGATGTTTCCTTTTGCATCCCTGTAAAATAATTTATGTTTAGAACCAATAAGCCTAAAAACCAAAAACATGATGATGTCTTAAATACAGAGTTGAACAGCACAACCCTGTATAAATCAGTCACCATGCAGGAATTAAAAAAGCTAACTCTAAACTAAAGGAAGGCTTATTAGCTCAAGCATTACACCTGGCTAATAAATATAATTCTCAGATCAAATTAGTATCTTCACACAAACTCTTGGTTGAGGCTCACTCAAGAATAGCCAAAAATGCTTCACTACAGAACTAAAAACTGGTGAAAATTTTGCTTTTAGACCTCAAGTAGCCAAAGAGTACTTTCCATGAAGATAGTTGTGTTTAAATTGTTTATATTTTTCTTCCATTTCCTTTTCTCTCAGGAAAATAGCATGCACTGCAGAAGCCTAGTAGCCAATAACAAGATCTTCCACGACTCTTGTGAGAACATAGACCGGCAAGAGGTGAGGTAAGGACCTATTTGCTGTAATCACAGCATCCTGGAAAGGATCAGGAGCTTTATAGCCAGTCAGCAGGGACAAAGAAATGAGTCTCTGCTCCACAAATCACAGAATCAAGGAAGAGAGATGGAAAGAGTTTTGGAGGCCACCGAAGGCACCTCCTTGCCTAGAAGCAGGGAAAATTACATGAATTGTCATACAAAACCTATTTAACCTATTCTTAAAATCTCCTATATTTGTCAAGACTGAAGGGCTGCAACTGGATGGTCTCTCTTCAGAGATCTTATTCCAAAGCAGTGAAAAAACAAGATTATGAAAGGCTGCAGGAAAAAAGAAAAAAGTCTCTGCACAAGAATGAAACTAGCACAATTTTAAGTTTAATGGTTTGGGGTTTTTTTAAATACTTCCCAGCTTTGATTTTTCTCTCACATTTGTTCTTTGGGAGCCCTGAAGTTGGGATGTCTAGGAAGTCAAATATGGCAAATAAATCTGAATTTCTATAGTGAACGAAAAAGTTCGATTCTTGCTTAAATACTCCAAACAAAAGTGTCTGTTTACAGCTCTGTTTACAGCTCCACATTGTCTTATCTGAGGTGCAAAATCTGTTGGCTTTTAATACTCAGACTCTCCAGCTATCCAGAGATTTATCTTGCTTGCCTTCCTTCATCCAGTCCTGCCTGTCATGGGTTTGCCAACCAGCCCCCCCTGGGGCTGAAAATAGTTTTTCCAGGTGGATTTCTGGAGCAAAGCCAATCAAAAATTTTAGTAATGCCTCTGTCAATTACATATTTAAGAAAACAGAAGAGAAGCTGTGGGAGCAGAAGAGATAAGAGCCACGAGGCAGAGAAATTAGGAGCCATGTAGGGAGAGGAGAGGGTTGGAGAGGAGAGGGTCGGAGAGGGTCGGAGAAGGAGAGGAGAGGAGAGGGAGAGGAGAGGGTCGGAGAGGGAGAGAAGAGGGAGAGGGAGAGGGAGAGGGAGAGGAGAGGGTCGGAGAGG
>JAWWLV010000100.1:10682605-10701742 GCA_035041135.1 Platyrinchus mystaceus | reverse complement strand
GTGACCTTCTCTTAGATGGATGGCCTTAGGGGCTGACGAGCTCCATCTGCCCGGGGGAGTGTCCCTGAACCCAGTTCGGGAGTCAAACCCGGGTTGTGGCGGTGAGAGCGCCGCATCTTAACCACTAGACCACCAGGGGTCCCCGGTATATTTAGAACATTGCCTTAAATGTTCATACTTTAGCCTTTGGGGCTCTACAAATTCCAGGTGCAGCATAAATATTTCTCAAAATGTCTATACAGCCTCCTCAGTGGCAGTGACGTTCTGGTGCTTCACTTATATTGAGGCTGGTTTGGGGTTGTGGACTTCCATAACTTTGCACTAAAGAGGGAGAGAAGTACATGAAAACTCCTGATAGCAACAGACAAAGGTATAGGTACAATTTTTGGATAGATTCTTTTCACTAACATAAATATGAGCACAGTTAAAAAGTGTAGCACTGCGTGCTACATAAATAGGTGCTACCTGCTGTACACAAATTCTAGGACATAGTCAGCAACACCCAAAACTTTTGTGGTGCCTTTTCACATTCTACTTGCTAGTTTTCTGTAATTCAGACTGCGACACACCGCTTACAATGTCTTCAACTTACTGTGTGAACTAGGGTCACTATATAAGTGGTAAAGCCTAAATACGTTACCTAAAATAGATATATCCAGTTTATTTCATGGGAACAGAATTTTTTTCTTTGTTTTCAAGTCCAGGAAACAGTTTTTTTAAAAAATCATTGTATCTAAGAAAATAATTATTAGTAGAATTAAGAAATTTGTAGATAATGTAAAATGATCTTGATGATGTTTTATGTGGTCCCTTATTACACACACAGCTTGTTAGATCCATACCGATTATGATCAAAAAATAACAGTTTTGTTTGAGCTTTTAAAAGGCCAGAGTGTAAATGAAATGAGATTACTTAAAACTGACCAAATTAGAGCATATTTTACTCAGAGATGACAGATGGTTTTCCAACACAAAGGCAACACATAGGAAAATGTCCAGTTCCTCCTATGAAACCTTGGTATGTTACAGAACCAAATGCAAGACAATTGTTTTAAATGATAAGCCAGTTGTCCCAGCCTCTGTCTTTCAGATATAACTGAACTGTTTAGGATGACATTCCAAGATTATTAACCCTTGCCATTTAAGTGTGCTGATATTGTTAGGTACATATGTAACCTCAGCAATTCCTGTTCAATTAGCTGAAACTTGGCAAGATTTTGAAGAAATTAAACAGCATCTTGTAAAAAAAAAAAAAAATTAAAGTGGTTATCAGCACTGTAACATCTAAGTCAAAGGAAGAATTAACTCCCACATATGGGCTTTATGTTGACTTATGGTTTCATTTCAAGATTGTTTCCAAGATATTTTAGGTTTTTTATATGCAGAAGTCCAAAATAAATAAAGCATGTGTGAATTTGTTTTTCTTCAAAGGGGTTAGAATGAAGATATTGCATTCAGTGGAACTGTAACATATGTATATATAATATACAGTCATATGTAATATATAAGTGTAGTAAATGAATAATGTATTTCTCAGATAAGTAAGAATATATGATGTATATGGGCATTTTCCTTTAAGATGAAGTTCTCCTTTCATAACATTGCACTATAAATGTATATTGCCTGCTCAGCAATTGTTTTGCCAGAAATTAACTTTGATAAATGTCCACAAATAAAAAAAGTCTTACTCTGAGAAAGAGAAACGTAGTACTGCTTAAAAACAGATGCTCAGAAAGATATTTTCATGTGTAAGGAAATTTTTCAATGCCTGGGTTGTTCTAAGATTTGACTGCTACATTTGACCCTAAGGTCCTAACCTTAAAAAAAGATTCTAAACCATGCTACTTCATGAAAAAGAGAATCTTTAGTAAGTAAATTATAATTTGAAGTGTAACAAGTGATCTCAAGGAAAAAGTTTATTATCTAAACTACCACTGTGTAATCCTAACTTCTCCCTTATGTCAAATCTCACAAAAAGATAAGGAGTAGTAAATGTGGCTTCATTTACAGGACTTGTCATTTATCTCCTCAGGAGGAACATATTATTTTATTTATTATTTTTTTAATTGCAGATAATGAAAATTCTTTTAAAAAATGAAAGATAAAGAAGAACAATGAGAGTGAAATGTCACAGTCTGACCTTGCTCTATAGATTTAAAGAATTTTCTTTCCTTAATTCAGGAAAACATCAAGTAAGAATGGACACTGGATTTCTATTCCCTAGCAAAAAAATTTTTCTTGACCCATCATACTTTTTAAGCAGCTGAATTTTTGCTGTATTACCTTCCTTAGGAGGGACATTAATACTGAGGAAGTATATCATACCACTAGTCACTGATTGGTTGGAAGCACAAAATCTCTCTCTCTCTTTTAAAGTACATACAGAAACATATAATACGGTAAATTCAAAAGACACAACAGAATATCAGAATAGATGTCTTACTGGAAAGAAAGGTTGGAATTCCAGTTGAGGGTAATATTGTGAAACAGCTTTTGAAACTGTGTGTATTGCCTTTGAAGTGTTAGAAAACTTTTCCCAGAAACTATGGTTTCAGACTGTAAATTTTAAGTTTACTTAAAGAAAATGTGGGAACCACAAATTCATTGAGAACCCGGTACCTATAGATTAGAAAGAAATTAGTCCTTCTTACACATTCAGCTTGGACTGCTGACTTCTGGACCCAACGCTTTTGAGTCCCAGCACAAGTGAAGAGAGAAAATAATAATTCCTTTTTGTGCAATACAGGTGAGCAGAGGTCATGAGTATCAATGAGAAATCTTGATATCTGTGACCATGGTTGGAGCAGTTTCCCAGGACAGTCATGGAATTTGCATTTCTGTACTCTCTGAGTTCCATTGCTCTGACAGAAAGGCACCAGAACTTGAAGTCATCTTTTCAGAGTTGTGTAATGGTCCATTGGGATATAGCTGTAGTAGTGTGCTCACATTATATCAATTTCGCCTGTTTACCTTTATCAAGGTCGTCACCTGTTTAAGAGAAAATAATTCTGCAGGGGTGCAGCACAGATCAGGAAGCTCTGAAGTGATGATTTGGAGATGGACTGGGAATTTTAAATCTTGCTTGAAGATAAAAAAAAATATTACTGGGAAATAATGTCATGAAGTTATTACAGTTAAATAATTACCTTTTGAATTGGAAAGACTGCTTATACTCCCTTACAATTAACTTGCTGTCACATCTGCTTAACAAGATGTAATTTTCACCCACACATACATTTTAGTTCTAATCTGCGGTTTTGCTCCCCACAATTTGAAAATAAGGGAGTAAAAGGTGCAATACTGTGTACAAGAAAGCTTAGGAAAGACATAGTGAGAAAGTCACTTGACAAGAGAACATAAAAATGTGTCTCAAACAAAGACATTCTCTTCTATATTTTAATCTTGCATCTTCGAGTTACATGACATCAAAATTGCATCACACAGAGTTCCTCAATTTATACATTACATAATTTAATGTTCTGCTTTTCATTTTGAGAATTATGAAAGAAGAGGAATAAAGTTTTGTTGAGAAAGAGAATGAAATATATGTATTTAAACTGTTATTTTTCTCTATGATATGATAAACTGGCAATGAAATGAGTGCAGTTATTCTGATTTCTTTATAACATGACTGGTTCTGTAATGCCTCAAAAGAATTTGACAGAGTATTCTAAAAGACTCTCAGAATCTAAGCGAATTGAAAATCCAGTGATTTTCTATTTCATAAATCCTGAACATTATAATGAGAGGTAAGAGACTTTATTCAGATGACTTAGCTTATTAAAATATCACTTCTTGGACTTAAGACTCTTTGCTAAACATGCTAATAGCTTCTTATAAGAAAATCTAGCAATGTTTTCTGGTGTCAAAGCATGAACAGAAACTTCAAAATCTAATTAAATTAGATTGGATAAGAGTGTAATAATATTATAAAAAAAAATAATGTCATGTCATAATGACATGAAATGATAACCAGTAATTGAAATATAAAGAATAGGTGCTGGGAGAAAAGATGAAAAAGGTTCTATGCTTAATAAAAAAATCATAGGCAATTTCATGGCAAAGATAAGAAAGAAGAAAGAAAAACCTGTAAAGGTTGGAAGCAACAATCTTTGTTCAGTTCTATCAGGGAGACACTGGGTTTATAGGAGTGTCTACTGATTATAATAGGAATTAAATCAAGTTCTTTAAGAGAGGTGGCTTAGCCAAAAGAGTTGAAAGCCATGACCATAGAAGAGAGGGTCTACTCTTTGCCCTAGAGCAGAGAAACACAGAAGAAATGAGAGCATAACTACAGATGTTATTAAGTTAGATATGCATTTCACAGTAGAGGACCTGCAGTAAAATATTTCATGAGCAAAAAACAAAATAATAAAGAGGCAGTGAAGAATGAAATGGGAAAGCAGTTGGGAAAATGTTTATGATAAAAATAAAAGCCCAAAGTAAATAAAAAAACTGCAAAATCTGTGCAACTTTTAGTCTATTCTTCCATCTAGTTTTATCACAGATAGAATGAGTTAAAATAACTGAGGTTTATCATGTCCCAAAGCTACAATGAAAAACCTACCACCAATAATTCCATCATGAACTAATACACTGACTAAGGTTGTACCCTAACTATGGAAATCATATCTTTATAATTTTTACCAGTTTTGTTCCTGAGGAGGCCTGTTAATTGCACATACATTATTCCGGAGTATTGATTGTTCTGTAAGCACAGGAGAAAAAATTAAAATCAACTGGGGTCTTACCTATCTCTGGGAAGAGGTAATGAGGCTTGACTTTTCAGTGTTGTGAGATTGGTGCAATCATCTATGTGTGGAAAAATGTAGGATGCTCACTCTGTGTCTGCACAGTCTGGAAAATAGAAGAAAACTATGTCATAAAATACTGTTGATCTACGTTCAAGAGTTAGTTTTCAGGTAGAAAACATGGATCAAAGCTGCAAATCAGTGAAAAGACATTAAATCCTTCTTGTCTTTAAACTGCCAGAGGGCAGGATTAGATGGGATATTGGGAAGGAATTCCTGGCTGTGAGGGTGGTGAGGCCCTCAGGTTGCCCGGAGAAGCTTGTCGCTGCCCTATCCCTGGAATTGTCCAAGGCCAGGTGGGACAGGGAGGATAGCAGTGGTACAAGTAATCTGTACTCATAAATTTCCACTTTGGGTGAATTATTATAAAGTATGTTACTTCTTAATAGTTTGTAAGGTTTCAATCTCAATTGGTTGTAATAATTAAGTAAATAATAGTGTTAATAATGTTAATATTGCTAATAAGTCTAATAATAATAATAATAAATAATAATAATAATAATAATAATAAATAGCCTCAACTAACTAAATATGTGGCATTTGGATCATCCAGTCCCACCCCCTGGCATAGGCAGGGACACCTTCCACTAACCCAGGTTGCTCCAAGCCCAGTCCAATCTGGTGTTGGAAACTTGCAGGGATGGGGCAGCCGCAGCTTCCCTGCGCTTCCTGTGCCAAGGCCTCACCAACCTCACAGACAAGAATTTCTTCCTAATATCTAAATCCACCCTCTGTCAGTTTGAAGCTATATATATGAAGACATACATCTATGCTTATGTTTCAGGGAAAAAAAAAGTTACTGCTCAGATGTGTGAAAAGCAGAAAACATAACATAGATTTCTCATAGCTTTAAGATGGATATGGATTTACTTGAGGTGTGCATCCATTTAGAAAAAAGGAAATTTAATCTCATGCAAAGTTGTCCTTCTTCTTTCCATGCTAAAAAAAAAAAAAAAGGTATTTTGCTTCTACATTTTCATCCAAAATGCTCTTGCAGAATTAAATACAGAGCTTTTGAGTTTATAGGGAATATGCACTTCATATACAAGAGCAAAATTTGTCATTCCCTAAGAACTGGATTTAATAACTATTAAAATTTGCTATTCACAGTGTATAAAAGTGCACCACATGCATGGATAGGAACAAGTGCTGACAAAGGACCCCTGTTCTCTCCTCACCCACAGACCTGAAGGGAAGGGTGAAAACTGTCAGAAAACTTCATATTGCAGCTTGACTTTTCTCTAAAATACTTCTTTTCATTGTAGTAAACAAAAAAAGAAGCCAAGAATCATTATAACCACTCTGGAAAATGTATATGAGAAATAATAAAGGGAGGCACTCTCTCACAGACCCTTCTTCCTGCCTGTTACTTCATACATGGGCCTGGGTTTTCCATTAAATCCTAATGCTCTTTCAAATAAGGTAACATTATGGAAAATGCAGTTTTCAATCTGAAATTACCAGACTTTGTTCATAAAATTCAGTAATAAAACATAGTGAATGATTTATTGATATTCTCAAAAACTGTCAACTAAGATTTAAAGATTATCCATCAGACAAAGCTTCAGCATCCAAAAAGCTTTCCAAGAACCAACCATCTCCTCATATGGGTCAGCAGTAAAATATAATAGTACAACTACAGATCTTTCCATGAAGACACATACAAATCCTTCTATTTTCATTTCCAGAAGGAAATGCATATTATCAGTATCATGCTAAGACACAAAAGCTGGCCTATAAAACATAAAGACTTAAACACAGCACTGACACTGAAAACATTTCAACAATAAATAACAGTTTTAAAAATGTGTAAAGCAAAACTGGAGCATCATTCCAATAAATGAGCAAAAAGGACTAATTGCAGTTACAAAATTGCAAAGCCCAATTTATTTAACACAAAATCAGTCCAACCAGCTGGAGATGTTATTCACAAGCTCCTTGTGTCCAACATCTGGTTTCTCTGAGGCTAAATCTACATTAAAAAAAAAAAAGGTAAAAAGAAGGACAATAATTATTTGTTATCTCTTTCCTCTGTCCTTGCTGTTAATTGAATTTCCCCTGGCTAAGAAAAATAGACTGGAGATATCAATTCAGTCACACTTAATTTTATTGAGAACTATGAAATGTAAATGCAAAACAAGCAAAAAACAAGCTACAAAGGAGGCTTTTGGCATTTAAGGATATTTGATGATAGTATCTTCTCTATTGCCTTTAACATGAATTTCCTCTGCATTATAAGAATTTTACTTGTATTAGCTCTCACATCCTGATAGTTTTTTGCCTCTCCCTCCTGATATAAAACTGAGATATAAAACAAAAATTAAAATAGGTTAACATGACAAAGAAATAATTTCTCCAACATGTAACTGGCTGGGAAACATTCAGAACTATGAATATTTTTTCCCTCAACCTCTTTCTGTACGTTCCTCATTTAGTCAGTCTGACCCATTTCCAAGGCTTACAGAAACTCATGTTTTTTAACCCTTGAATAATGCCCAAACAAACAACCAACACTAACAGCACCTACTAATTTGAGGTCAGAAATGTTACAATAGTAAATCCACGATATTCTAATCTCAAATGAGACTAGAAAGACAAGCATGCAGACATGCAATGAAAAATCATTAAGGTATTTAAGTAACATGCATTCATGATTTTATAGTAATGCTATGGGACACTTTTACAATTTATTAAATGGATATAATTCATTCTGTCCTGTCACTGGTCATCACTGAAAAGAGCCTAGCTTCATGCTCTCTGCATCCTCTTTCAGCTATTTTTACCCATGGATGAGTTTACCCCTGGACCTTCTCTTCTGCAGGCAAAGCAATCCCAGCTCTCTCAGCCTTCACTCCTAAAAGAGATGCTCCAGTCTCTTCAGCAGCAGCAGTATCATAGCCCTTTGCTGGACTCTCTCCAGCATGTTCACTTTTCCCTTGTACTGAGGATATGTACACACATATTGTCTCACATAATATAAACTGACTTTAAAAAGTCAGTTTATTTTTATTTCCTTATCCTAAACCTATTATTTAGCACTCATTTTCAGGAATACTTATAAATCACAAATAATTTACCAGATTTACTTCAAAACTACAAATATTTCAGTAGTCAAAGAAGAAAAGACTTGGATTAAATTATTCTTCATAACTTCACACACAGCATGAATAAATGGATATGAAAAATACAAAATGCACAGTGTGCATACATTTAGGAATTCCTTGTGATTATGTCAGTACAGGCTCATGAGGTAACATTCAAAACAGCAAGATTGTTTGCAAGCAGAGCAGCTGAAGAATGCAAATGGAAATAGTCTCCAAGCTTCTTTCTTAGAAAAAGCAAACTCATTTGGCCATGTTGAACATTTTATGACTTTATCAGTTGCCAATTTTATCAGTATATTCCTATTAAAATGACATCATTTTATTTATGCAGTTTATTTCCTGACATAGTGTGAAACTCTTGCTTTGCAGCACAAAGCATGTTTTTGGAACACCTGAAATAAAAAATGCCTAAAGTATACAAATAACTATTCCCATGGCCACAATCTGGGTCTGAGATAAATTTTATCAGCTTCATGCTTACACTTGCATAAATACAGCTACACATCACATGGTTTATCATGTATGGGTGGTTGGCCTAATCCACACTGTCATTTTTCACTTGTTTCCTCCTTTGGAAACATGGTGGGCTAGTTTACTACTTCTTGTATTTTTAATTCTCTACCTCAGCTCAAAAAGGTTAAAAACATCTTGGATGTGTGTTGGTAAACATCATATGCTGGTTATTGCTTTATTAAACTATAATCAGTTTTAGCAAAGACTATGACATTAGTAGAGAACTCATGTAGATTTATACTGAGTATAGCTTACAGAGCTCTTCTAAAGATATCAATTTATTTAACTACAAACTTCCAGCTTATGAAGCATTATCTAGAAACTTTTTCCCCCATTGAACTTCAAAATTTTTATATATGGCATGATGCCATTTATAGACAGCACCATGTAAAAGCACACCTTTTTGAGAAAACAATTTCTATGGTAGTACAGAATATCAGACTTGATAAAAATTACAAAACATGGATTTACAATTAAAAAAATTAATATGAACTCGAGTTTTACGGTGGTCAGTACAGGATCCCTAAATGAGATGGGCAAAAAGCAACATTTACCAAATACCATATGATGTACAAAGACATGTATATGTATACACAGAAACTTAACAAGAGAATAAACATCAGTGGAAGGCACACACAAATTCTTTTATTTAAACCCTTAAAAGGAACTTCTACCCAAATACTGGCAATAAATAAAACCTTTATCACTAATCAATAGATTTCTTTTTTCCTCACTGATTTCATTACAATCAAGTTTTTCCCTCTAAACTAAAACATTGTGACTCCTTCTCATGTGCTACCTCTGCCTCCTCTTGAAAAGAAAAAAATCTCTCTATATATGATACTGCTGAAATGGCTGAAGATTAGGTGTCCTAAGGAACATACAGAAATACCAAAAAAAATTGAATCAGATTTATGGATATGTTTTTTACAGAAAGTTCCACTTCCTTAAAAGACTTATCTTTCCGGTTTTCCATACATAAACTCATGAGACAGGCTTCTTTATTCCAGGGTTAATTGGCTATTTGGATGTGCATAAGCAAACTCCCAACACCCTCAGAAACAAGAGATTGACAGTATCTAGTTTCTTTCATACTGATCTGTATTCAGAAATAAAGAGAAGGAAACAATACACAATAATTTATTTTTATGAATGTCAGGAATGACAGTGCACTCTAATTTGGTATCCGTCTGAAATTATATCTGAGCCAAATATTTCATTTTAAGAGTACTGTTAAATATTTTCAAAGGCCTCGTTTTATGTGTTCATGAAATAACTCACTATTTTTCAGTTTTCAGGAATGGTAATTGCTGTAAATCTTGTAAATTAGCATGAGTAATATCAGCAAGACACTCTGTGAAAATTCATCTACATTGTTGCTGGAATATTTATTAGGTACTAAAATATTTAAGGGAAACCTACAACTACTCCATTTTACCTGAGAAAGCCTTTCTTATAGCACTTAGTATTATTGTTTTGTCACTGTATAAGGAAGCATCTAATCCAACTACCAATCTCGAGTGGAAAGATTTCTTTTCATTGGACAGCTGAATGAAACCATTACACTAACTGGATATCCCCTATTGTGTTTTATCAGTTTGCACAGGTAAATTGCACTGCTCATCGTGGTAATTGACATTTTCAACATTTGCACATACAATAGAAATGTCAGCACCATTTATAAGCTGGTTAGCTCCTGATGGATTGGTGACCTTCAGAGGTCCTTCAGTACAGATTTTCCCTGGCTCCTGCTGAAGAGACCACCTCGCGTTTTCTCGTTATGATCACCCACTTTCCAGCATCCTTTCTGTGTCAGCCTCTTCTAACTGATTCTAGTACAACTGACTTAGGTGACACCTGTTATTTAAAATTCTAACATTCACCTTCCCCCTTTGCCTCTCTTAGAGCTCATCTGTATTCTCTGCTCCAGCCAACGGGTGACAGGAGTTGACAGTTTGCTGCATAGACCATACACCAATTCCTTCACATATTAAGAGACATTACTTATGTAAAGGCCAACCTCACAAACTGGATTCTTCCCCCTCTGTGAGAAAATGAGTTGAGAAAAGAGCTGCACATACAGACATGACCTCTTCAGTTGGTCCAACAAACAAAAATATAGCCAAGAAAAGGGAAGGAACTAACAGAATTTGGCTTTGTGCAAAGAAAATCCTTAACACAATATATATTAGCCTGTGGCTCTTACCCTGTTCCTGTTTGCAGCTGGTTTAGGAGCAAAATCTACAGAAAACAGGGCTGACCAAGTAAATCAAGTAACAACTAGAATGGGTAGCAATTTAAACTCATCTCATGGAGAACAGTGACATGAACTCCTCACATCTTTTCAGTGGTAAAAAGATAAGCATTTTGCAGAGACAAAACAATTACCATATTGCCCATCTTTTGTGGGAGAAAGGCAAAAAAACACATGTATTTTTAAGAGACAACATACCATGATATAAAATGTTTCTCTTTTAACTATTTGCACCATCCTTATAGTTTTGGTGTTTGATTAAAAAACAAACACCAAAAATAAGCAAACAAATAAAAATGCCAAACAAAGTAAAACAAAACCCCACACCAACATAAACTCCAAACAAACAAAACCAAAACTGACAGTCTTGATGTTGCAATACACTTTCTGCTACTTCACAGGAAAGAACAGCTGTCAAAATACTCTGCCATTAACCCCCGGTCCACAGGGTGATCCACAGGATCTTTTTACATGAATCCCTGTAGGTACTGAAGGTCCTGCTGGAAGGCTTTTCTCTTCTGGTTGATACAGCTGTGAAGCAGAGACCTTTTTGCAGGCCTTAAAAATAAGTCAACTTGAATTAAAACAGAACAAAGCCAAACTAAGAGTTCCTGTCCTGTAACATTCATTTTTCATTTCTCCCTATAAGAGTAAAAAGAGAGCAAAAAGTCCTCACTTTGGGATTCTCTGCTATCTAAAACACTGATGCACAATTTCATTTCAAACAATGAAAAAAATCTTGCCAGTAGGAAAGTATTAGTGAGATAAAAAACAAGAACTTGGTGCAAACGCAGAGAAAGAGCAGAAAGAGACTCAAAAGTGCAGTTACAGCCAAGCAGTAACCATCTTCCTTACTTACTGCAAGTTTGGGGAAAAAAGAGGTTATGGGTTATTACTCAACTAGTCAGGTTTATTCCAATATATTAGTAAATAAAGGATGGTCAGTTCCGGGGCTCAAACTACAGTATAATCTCAGGCATTGCCATGGAACTACCAACTGTCTTGGGCTGACTGATAGTCAAATTTCAGAACAATCCTGGTCCTACTGAAATCAATGCAAAACTGTTATATTGAAAGTCTGTGGGTTTAGATTATTTCTGATTATTTTCTGATTATTATCTGAGTTTTAGATTATTTCTGTGAGCTCTAACTCCCTATACAGCATTGCCTAAAGACTCTGCATGTCAGAGGCAAGAGCTGTTACACTTCCTAAAATCAGACCATGAACAATCCACTTTGCACAGAAATCACACAGAGAGGTGAAGACAAAATGGAAGATCTTTGTTGCAGGAGGTAGCTAGCTTTTATGTGGTAGGCATGGAATGTGTGGAATTTGGAAGGATTCAAAGGAGATACATGCAAAGATATATGTCTATAAATGGAGAAATTGAGCTAAAACACATCTAAATATGGGTAAAGGGAGATACAGAAAAAGGAAAAGCTATAAATTTTAACTGTCACTAGCCAATGGACAAAGGGGTTACAATCAGCGAATAGGAAAAGGGCTAACACTAATTTAAACTGCAGATTACATATAAAGTAAGATTTTTTCTAACAACATTGTTAATAAATTGAATAAACATAACACTTGTATAACATGAAAAGCAGTCTCTGAGGTAGAAGTTTATCTGATGTCAGTAGTTTAGCTGCATTTCAAAGCTGTTTTTTTCTTCAATTCTCCTTTTCTTCAGAGGTCTTTCTCCACCACGAACAGGCATCTCGTGGTGTACTTCCCACATCTGTACACTGAGCACTCTGGTACTCATCACATTTTCCTGTAGCATGAGGTTCTGAGACAACATGGCTATAAAACCAAAATATTCCCTATTGAGGAAAAAAACCCACAAAACTATTTGTTTATTACCTTTTTTTTCATTCATTTTATGTGCTCCTGCAGTGATGACCCAAGTCATACACAGCACAACCTGTGGTAAGTATGTCAATCCTATCTCACATGGGCTTTCTCATGAAGCATGCGCATCTTTGGAAGCCCTAATGGTAAGTGGGATACACTAAATAACCAGGACACAGCTTTGCTGTCAGACTATCATGACATCAAACAATACAGTAATAACCCCTGCATCACACCAAATAGAACATGTAAGTTCTCTGTGTACATGCACACAGACAAAGGATTGACTTTTCCTCCCCCTCTAGAATGAGATCCAATGACAAGAAACAAGAACAAATCATTATTTTCTGATATACTATCATTTAGATCTCCTCAGTTAAGGTTATAAAATGTCTGTAGGCAAATAGAAATAGCCAGAAACCATGAAATACTGCTTAGAAAAACTGTCAATGGTTTTTAAAATTTATTTATTTACAATTTCTCTAGAAAAGAGGATCATTAGAATATATTGCTAGGGGCACTCTTTACTCATGGGAAGGCTGATACATATTAGGAATGACACAGAAAGGCACTAAACATCAGCAGAACCCTCTCTGCATCTGTGTGTTCTGTAGCAGTCCTGTGGACAAATCCTAATAATCTCTGTGACACTCACTCTGAGACTTGACAAGACTCACTTCAAAGATCATACAGCTACAGGTACAAGACCAAGAAAGACAATTAGCTGACTTGTCTTGCAGATCAAAGAGAATAAATTAATATAGACAGAAGCTACTGCTGATCACCTCAAATCTAATTCACAGATTACATTCAGATTTGGACTTTATCTCAACAACTCATCTTTCTTTGCTTGCCATAAATTCCAGCATAAACTGAAAAATGCCCCATGTTTTTGCTTTATGTGGAATGAACATAAGTCTCAAGGAAAGCCTCCTAAGGCTGAAGCCACTATATGATTCTTGAGCAAAGGACTTAAAATTTTCTTTAAAGTACATGGCTATGTAATCTTTGATGATCAGCAGATTTGAACCCAGGCCTAGTTCTAAGAGAACAGCTGCATAATCTTGGCTACCACTTCTGAAAAAAAAATGCTAAAATGTCAAAAAATGCTTTCAGAAAGTCCATAAACTAAATGTGGAAGGTAGAAGCAGAGAACGTTAGGGGGATTGTTAAGAATAGTTAGCAGAGTGAGATTTCAAGAGAACAAGAATTTGCACAAAAATATTCTGTGAAAAAAAATTAAGAACAACAAACTATGAGAAGTACATATTGTTATTTATCGTCACACATGCGATGCTTGTATGTAAGATATATGATGTATCACATCGTAAACACTAGTATGCCTCTGCCCAACAGCCAGAACAACAATTCACTGTTTAAATGTTTTACTGAAAGAAGAGAATGACAGATGTGAAACATATTTATCCTCTCAACAAATATAATAGTCTCAGTAGGAGGCAAAAGAATAAACATCACACAAGGCACAGTAAATACAAAGTGAAAGTGTTTATTATTTTGTCACTTCTAATTTAAGGAGATTTAACAGGTATTTCCTTATAACATTCACATGCCCTTTGGAGACTGTGATGACAGAACGATGTGTTACTGTCTCCCTTTTAGACACCAAATCAGATGCATCAGATAAAAACATGGGCTCACTTGTAAGGCCAATCTCAGTTTGGTAAGCATGTTAGCACACACTGGACTGCCATCCAGAAACATATCAGACCAAGAGCCTTGAGAATCCAAGCTGGAATGGTAGCACAGAACACAAGCTGATGCTGTTGATCTCATGGGTATGTCATCCACCCCACTATGACTTCTTTCACTGGTCCCTTTCTCACCTATCTTTTCCCAAATATCCTTCCTTCAGGTATTTGCTTCCAGCCCTGGCCCTCTGCTTCCTTCCTGCTTTCTCCCCAAAATCACTCATGCATCAAGGGGTGAAACTGAAGTTCAAGGCAATTTCATAAATAAAACATCAACAGATTAAATGGACACAAGTGGTCTGCCAAGAAATCTTAGAAAGAGACTTCAGATTTGGGGGAAAAGAATAAGCAACAGAACACCTTTTGACTCTTGTCCTAGGAGTTGCAAGTAGTTTCTATAGGAAAGAAATCCCAGAAAAACAGATGCAAGAAGTGGGATGAAGTTGTGGCACACAACCTCAGTCTCAAGAGGCAAGAAGTTTCTGTGTTCTCATCCTACATGAGCAATTCTCACACTTTAGACATAATCTAAGAGAAAGTGCTCTTGGTGTTAAAAATGTTTTGTATGGGAAGTTGAGCTGATGTCTGACATTATGCACGTAAGTAAAAGCTGTGGGAGAACTGAGCTTCTTGGAGAAGCTTTATATCTCTGCCCAAAATTCCTCCAAGCAGACAAACCCAGCCCCAGTTTCAAGCAGGTTTCCAGCCATGCATCCTATTCATCTGAAAAACTGTTAAACAAGTTTTGTAAGCTGTATTCAAGCAAGACTCAGCAATAGCTACTCAGCCATGGGCTTGTCCTTCCAAAAGCAAAAGCATCCACTGCAGAAATTCATGCCCCAGTGTCAAGGCCCTGCTCCCCACTCTGAGGAGCCACAGGAGAATATGTGCTACCAGAACAGTGATTATAATGGACCATCAATCTGCTCAGTTTTGCGTAACTTTAAATAGGAATTAAACATTCAGAATCTCAAAATCTGATCAGGAGAAGCCATAAATAACCCTTGATTCAACCTGACTACCTTTAGGCAAATGACATTTTTCTGTTTCACATTTCCAGTACTCCAGTCTGGTTATTTTCAAAGACAAGAACCGCTTGCTCTACAGTAATATGACACCCTTGAGCTGGATTAAATATGCGGTATTCTTGCAAAGTTAGCTATTTTTACACTTGAATAGTCAAAGCAAGAATTGGCAGTATCATAGAGCTCTAGTCAGAAGTCAAGTTTCCAACTGTGAAATGAAATGCCGTGAAGCAATTGAGTACGTGCAGTAGAAAAAAAAAAATCCACTGCTTTCCCCATGTCTAGTTGATAATGATTTCCTTATATGTAAGTTGCCTTTTACAAAATTAACTATTTTAAGGGAGAGATCTGGGCTCCACTGACAAGTTGCTGAAGGTATCAAATTCTTCAGAGAAGCTTTGCACACATCTCTTCAAGACACAGAATAAGACAAAAATGAGACATAAAAAAAAAGATAACATTCTGAGCAAAAGAATTTTTTCAAGGTATTTGATAAATACATCAAACATTTGATAAAGTTTGGAGCCACAGAGGATTAAAAATGACAGTAAGTCCACCTAAGATGAATTCCAGAGTGTGTTTCTTCAGACATTTAAGAGGATTTTTTTTAAATCTCGGGAACAAATATTAAGCTGATAAAAAAGATTTTAGAAAGTGTTCGGGTAAAGCTCTGAATAAGGACCATGGAGTTCCTCTGTTAGGTGACTTGAGAGGAGCTATATGGAGGGCACGAGAAGGCAAATTCACAAATTCCACATGGGAAGCCAAATTCATGAAATCCAAGGTAAGGAGGGCAAATTTACATTTTCCTAACACAGGCTGGCTGTTTCAGGACCTTATCCTGTAGCCCTCCCACTACCAAAATCTTGCCACATAAACCTAATACAGTATGAAACTCTCCCGTGGTGTCAGAGTGGACGGAACACTGTGGGTTAGTAAAAACACATCATGTTTTAGGGGGAGGGGAAGAACACACAGAGAGAACATTCCAGGTAGGAAACTGCCCACTATCAGTGTGTAGCTTATGCTCCACAAAAATGTTTGGATACATCACAGAAACAGATCCACTGCCAAAAGATGTGGCAAATTACTAGCTTGAGATTCCCATTAGGAAAACTATCAGTTGTTCAGCTCTTAGGCTGCCTTTGCAGTCTGCAGTTTGGCACTAACTTTGTTGTGTCTCTACTAAATAAATTCAGTGCAGCATCTTCTGCTTATCTCACCATGAAAAGTGTATCACTGAAGCATTTCCTCCTACTCATCTTACTCATTTCACTGATAAGACTTGACTCCAGACTTTCTAGCACAACGACCTTGTTAGTGCTTGTAATGAAGATGATGTTGAGTCATCACCACTTCAAGTTCAGATTATTGTTAACAAGTCAGTACAGCCTGAATTACATAGAAAATTCATAAGCAAGTCCCTGCCCCTTCAGCATTGCCTGACTGCTGACCAAACAGCCAGTCTGTCCTTTGGCAAACATCAGCTCTTTGTTGACCTCATAGACAAAGAGGACAATGTTGAGGCACAATGAATATAAACTGAAGACCACCATTCACATTCAACACATTCAGTACATTCAAAATCACATTCAACATTCACATTCAACATCTTGAACAGTTAATAATTCATGATAATGGTCATTGATAGGTGACACGTTCAATTTAACTGGCATATTACAAAAACATCCTGAAAAACTAAGTTTAGACGAGAAATCCGTGAATGGATCACTGGGGGAACTGACAGGCTCGTAAGTAAATAAATTAGCTTGACTGAACTGGGATAGTACTAATGAATCAAAATATGATAAGAGATGTCCATAGTTTCATGGGATATGTTTACAGGAGGGTGAAATACGGAAATGGGCTCTGATGGAAGTTCCAGCTTTGAGCTCTGAGAACTAAGATATTAAATTATTTTTACACCCTCAGTTATGTCAAAATTAAAATTACACTACTTCACCCCCTGTCAACACTGGCATGTCTGCATTAAGTACCTCAGAATGAATTTTTACTGTTCTTTCATCATGGTAAGTGACAAGTAACTCCACTGGCAGGCATCCTTGTTGTAAGACACAGAAGTTGTTGTGCATGGACTGTCACAAGCGAATTTATAGTCTGACAACATATCAACGAGAAAAACTAGGGCAATACTTGCTTAACAGATGAACAATCTACTGCTATTAAAGAAAGTAATAATTTTATTTTGAGGGCTCTTTTCTGCCCCCTTGTATATTTTGAACCACATACTGTCCTGTTGATGGAGAAACCACCAAGACTTCAACCCCCTTGATTAAACAAAAACAACAACAAAAGGATTTTTTTTATTTCTCTTTTTAAACTATAGAAAAAATAAGCACAGTTAGAGCAGAAAAAAAACAAGGGCAGTTTTTGGTTTTTACTACCATGTAAATTGACTATTGCACTTCCAAGTAACTTGAGGGCAAATATATGATTCTGGGGCTCCTTGATAGTCCTATACACAAAAGAGCTCCTTCAAGCAGAAGCTTTAGCAACCAAGCAATGACTATTACAATGACATAGTTCAAAATGCAAGTGATTATAACACTGCTTACTGTAATTATAAACCAAATATGTCTTGGTGTCTATGACACAAATATGGAGCTTTTTAGCTCCATTTTAAAGACAGGAAGACAAAATAAATAATGCAAAGTGGCTCTTTCTCACTGTGCAAGTGCTTTATTCTCATAAGGCCTCTAAAATAGGATCTGTGTAACAAACCTTCCATTACATATTTTGTACAGACTTTTGGCAGGTTTAATTAATGCTGCAAAAGATTAATAATGAAAAATAAAAATTCTGTCAGGGTGAAATATCATTGTCAGACACTTGCTGAAACATGGTTTTGTACATACAAATGAGTGTTCACATCCATAAGGAGTCATTTATATGAAGGAGCAATTTTTGAATTATTTCATGTAAGGTGAAAATAAATTTATCTAGGTACATTGCCAAAACTGTAAATTTGTCACTATGCACATCCAGCTACAGCTATATTCAACCTGCTCTCGTGGGTAACATTCAACCTTATATATTTGTGCTCAGCTTTTCATAATACCTGTGTTTTTACAACAAAATGACACTACAGTACTTATAAGTGACTGACTCATCTAATAAGCAGCAACACTACAAAGAAGTGCCTATAGCTCTTTTGTAGTCATGATGGTTTAGAAGCATGAATTACACAGGTACTGTGTTACTTCCCCCTACAATCCTGGTAGTACACTAAATGATTCAACCAGAGCTAACAGCCCAAATTTGGATGCACAGGCCCACTTTTGGGTTTCAAACAGATGCTAAAATCATAGGATTTCAATTCATTGAGAGCAGTAAATAAAACTGCATGTGTTAAGGGTTAATATGCTCTTATGTTAACTGTAAGAGGTTAAAAACATTAATTACACAGTTTTAATGACATTTTAAAGTTGCATTTCTGCAGCAGTGGCTGACAGAAAGACAATACTTGTCAGGAAGACCTTTGGACATAAAGATATTACACAACAAAACATAAATTTTCAATTATTTTATCCTCTTGTTTATAACATAATTTGATGTACTGAAATCTGCTTATAAAAGTGCATAATATTTTAATACCTTCCACAGTAACACCTTGTCTTGAATGCCATCAAGGATGATCCTGGAAAATGAAATTAATAAATGCATTAGGCATTAGAAGTATGGCACTTGGGAAAGAATTTAATTTGTTTCATATAATAATTTCCTGATGCCCTAATCCCAAATAATATATACATATGTACTCAGCACTAAAGCTGTGGGGACCCCTGGTGGCCTAGCGGTTAAGACACTGGTCTCTCAGCGCCAAGACCGCAGGTTCGAATCCCGGGTCC
>JAWWLV010000100.1:10624251-10680060 GCA_035041135.1 Platyrinchus mystaceus | reverse complement strand
AAAAAATCCATTGCGCAGGCTTGAAAGGTAAAAACACCTTTCCCAGATCTTCGTTCGCAAAGACTGGCCACTTACCTTACTAAAGCTGTAGTTGGACAAGCTCTTTTCGCCAACATTAACTATGTTGCTGACAAGAAAAGCACTGATGCTATTGCCTCCATTTCCACCTTTTTAATGCTATGGCTGTTTCACACCTTTCTGTGGGCCAGTGCAAGTCTTCTGCCTCTACACAGTGAACTGGATCTGTGAAATGATCCACTTGAAAGAAAGTGGGGGAGAAAGTGTCCTTTGAATTATGCCTTGTAAAAATTACTTTCGGTGTATATTTACACTTTAAAGTCACTCAGTTTCACACCTTAAGGAAGGTTCACACATTTGGAAGCTTGACGGGTTTTAACAGCTGTAATGGAAAAATAAAAGATGCTACTTCTCCTAAGAACCTTCTCCCAGGAGCATCCTCGGACTATCAATGTTTACAAAAACACGGTAACTGTTTCCAAAGGACACTTCTTCTCACTACTCCACTTCACTTTCCAACTTATGTGGGCTCTTCGGAATCAAGGTAAATCTTCTACAAGTGGTAATTCTTTTAAACTAGTATTTGTTTTGTTTCACTTCAAGGTTTTCAGCTTTTCATGGTGCTCAATACAGATGCTTCACACACGAACAGCTCTTTTTGCAGTTGAAGTCCTCATGTTATTTGTAATACTCTAATCTGTTTATTTTACATTTGTAACATACTTTTGCATTTCAGAATGCTTACTTTGTGGAAAAAAAAAACCAACTATCACATATAAGGCAAGGTAAATTACTCTTATGAAAGACCTTCTTCTATAATTGTGAAATTAACTAAGACTGACAAATTACTCTATCAGAGATATTTCTGTTAAACCACAGTTTTGCTAAAACATATATAATTAATATCCATTATATAATGCCACTTATAGCTTCTATTCAGCCTTTCCCTTTCATTAATTAGCATTTAACAACTGCTTAATCTTGTGGTTAATACCTGACCTTATGACTGGAGGATGTCTCCTAAGCTGAACTGCTACACAAAATAATTTATCATGATAACAAAAACAGAGGATAATTTCTGCAGAAAAATTACAATTTTGTGTAATTTACAATGGCAGTTTTGACTCCTGAGACCTCCTGAGTTTATGCTGTTAAAAAGTTTTCATGAAGTACATACATCTGAACTTAATCATATATAATTTCAGTATTTAAAAGCAGCTGTTTTCTTACTCATAAAAGCAGATTTTAAAAGTCAGTTTATTATTGGTTCTATCACTGTATTTCAGTGATTGGCAGATTCAAAATGCACAGCACTGCATGGCCCTATTTATTTTGTGAAATATACACTAAGCTTTCTATGCTTCTTTCTTCCATCAAGATCACACAAGACAGATATTGTGCATTATTTTCTTTAGTTACCTGGGGATTTTTTCTTTTTTGTGTTCCTGCCTTCTAGTTCTTTGTGGGGGAAAAGGAGCAAGAAAGCAGCACCTGAAAGAATTCATCACCAAGTCATATTAACAAGCAGTAAAATGTAATATATTGTTGAAGATGAAGAAGATAACCTGGCAAATCTAAGCAATTACAGTAACAGGGGGGTTTTATAGGAAGCAAAGACTGTAGACATAAAAAGATATATGGGAAATAATAGCCTAGTTTTAAAGATTCACAGATTTAAAAGGTACCACTGTAATCACCCATTCTGACCCTACCCATAACACAGGGCAGGGAATTTCACCCAGTGACTCCTTCTGTGAGTCCCACAATTTGTGAGTGAGTTAGACACGGTTTTTACAAAGGCACCCAGTACAGCACTTACCATCTCCTGTAATAATCTGCCCTCATAATGATTATCCTCATTATAACTATTGTACCTCATATTTCTAATACTTTGGAAGATATTATCTTTCATTTCTCTGCCAAAAACCAATCAATGCCAGCTGAATCTGTTACTCTAAACTCTTCCTGCATGGCTTTCTCACACACCCGGACTAGCATTCTTAGTTTGTATCAGTTTATGTTTTGAAGGAGAACAGATATGAGTGTTCACACAAATTTCGTCAGCTGTAGAACATCTTCTTCTGAAAAAGGCAGAAATCTATACAAGAATTTTTTAGCAGATGCGACGACAATGCCAGAACAAGCACATATCTGAATAAAGTGTTGATTTTGCTTCCATAAGGAGAGGCCAGCATTACAAACCTCAAAAGTTCACCTAGTGCAAATTCATTCATATCACAGTTTTGCAATTTATAAAGGAAATCATTCCTGGAAATAAAACCTATCTTTTTACTTAGTTCCACTTTATGTGAATAATTTCATTTTATACACTTTAAATATTTTTAAAACTCCCCTTTATTATTGTTTTGGTGTCTTTTGCTTTAATAGACTTTGCCTCCCAATGTAATTTGTAATAATTATTCCTTACTGTTCGCAGTGACTCTGTTTTCCAAAACAGAATTTCTAAATAAGAACTAATTAAGCCACACTTCTCAAAGTTCTTTGAGTCTGCTTTTATTAATGTCTTATGTTGGTGAACATAAAGATCCTGATTTTCTATCCTCCTCTAGCACAAAACTATGCAGAAAGGCTATGAAAAAATTTGTTAGCTTGCAACACTGAGGTGGCAGCATTCATTTTATTTACTGAATTGACAAAATTTCATTTGCTAAAAATAAAGCAAGAAACCCTCAGATTTTTCCTTTTTTTTTTTTTTTTTTTTTTTTTTTTTTTTTTTTTTTTTTTTCCTAATACTGCATGTAAAAAAACCCAGATGGAGACCACCAATTTTGGAAATTACTTTGTGGGTGTTTATTACTCCTTTAACAAACATGAAGAGTGATGAGGGTGGTCTGGTTTTTTTTTTTTTCCCTTAGTATTTTAAACGTTTCTTTGAAGTGTAATTTAAGTAGTCTGCAATATATTCATTACAGTTAGTGAGACTATATAAATCATCAGCATCTGTAAATCATGGAGAGAGACTTCTTTAAAAGAGCATGGAGTGACAGGACAAGGGGGAATGATACTCAGACCAAAAGAGAGTAGTATTACATGGGGTAGTAGGAAGAAATTCTTGGCTGTGAGGCTGCGGCACAGGTTGCCCAGAGAAGCTGTGGCTCCCTGGAAGTGTCCAAGAACAGGCTGGAGCAACCTGGACTAGCGGAAGGTGTCTCTGTCCATGGGCTGGAACGAGATGACCTTTAAGGTCCATTCCAACCCAAACCATTCTGTGATTCTATCTCTCGCCCATTTATCGAGATCCTGTAGTTCTACATTAAAGGCTGACCTGTGCTCCCCGCACAGAGCCGCTTCCGCGCCACAGTCCCCTCACAGCCCCGCCCCCCCAGGGCTCAGCCCCCGCCCGCCATTTCCCCACCTCCCCGCAGTCACCACAAAATGGTGGCGGGGGCGGGAGGGAGCTCTCCCGCCGCCGGCGCGCGCGCCTGGCTCGACCAACCGAGGGCTGCGGCCCGGCCCCACGTGACCCCCTCGGTACTACAACTCCCGTCATGCCCCGGCACCGCCCCGTTCCTGTTCCGCCTCCTCCGCAGCTGCGCCGCGCTCGGGAAGGTCGCGCAGGGCGGACGAGTCGTCGCCGCGTCGTGTCTGTATCATGTTGTCCGCCGGCGTCCGCCGCTTCGCCACCTCCGCCGTCCGCCGCAGCCACTATGAGGAGGGACCTGGGAAGGTGGGCAGGAGCGTTTCGGCCCGCTCAGGGTCTTGGGGGGCGGGGGGGGACGGGGATGTCCGTGATGGCCGCCCCGTGATCACCTGCTGTCGTGTGGGTTTGGGGTGGCGCTGTGCTGCCCTAACACCCACGGCAGAGTCCAGCGTGTGATGCCGGCCCTCAGCGCCCTTCCCTGCGGTGGTACAGGTGATGAGCATTGCGGTATGAGCAGCAACAATGATACTGTAAACGCTTTCTGATGTACCTCCTGCTGGGCGGGTTGTCTCAAAGCCCCGCGTCTGAAAACTTGATTTAAAACGTACATAATGGAAGCGAGGAAAACATTCACGGGGCAGGTAATTAAATACCAGGACACCGGGAAGGCTGTGCATGGGTGTCCTCGGGGCAGGGTAAGACCTGCAGCAAAGTGGCCCCGCTTTGGGCTGCAGGGAGAGGCGACAAAGTGACCTCCAGAGGTCACTTCCAGAGAGTGTTAAGGGTTGGAAGGGACCTTAAAGATTTTCCTATTCTGACCCCCTACCATGGGCCGAGGCACCTTCCGCTAGCCCAGCTTGCTCCAAACCCCGTCCAACCTGGCCTTGGACACTTCAAGGAATGGGGCAGTTTCAGCTTCTATGGGAAACCTGTGCCAGGGCCTCAGCACCTTCACAGCAAGAATGTCTTCTATAAATTCAGCCTTAATTCCCCCACTTACAGTTTGAAGCCATTCCCTCTCATCCTGTCACTGCAGTTGTTGATGGAGACACTCTCCAGCTTCCCTGTAGGTGCCCTTCAGATAGTGGCTGGTTATTTATCATCACAAATACTGTATTTCTTTCATTGAAAGGAAGGGAAACTGCTTTGAAATGGCATATTTATTTTACCAACTTGGCTCTGCTTGCTAGTGCTCTGAGTTTCTCACTGTTTTCAAGTCAATGAGAAAACAATTAAACTGCATGGATTGCAAAACTAAAGCTCTCTTTTCTGCTCCAGAACCTGCCTTTCTCTGTGGAGAACAAGTGGCGACTGCTGGCAATGATGTGTGGGTTCTTTGGAAGTGGATTTGCTGCCCCTTTCCTCATAGTCAGACACCAGCTCCTGAAGAAATGAAGGGCACAGACTGTAACGGCACAGACTGTATCTGCACTAACTGGTAACTGATTTTATTGCTTTTCACAGCACAGTGGAATTTGAAGAGCTTGGCCTTACAAAAAATCATTGTAATTTTCAGCCATTTGCAGTCCACGTGCTCACAGTTGTGGTCTGCAGTTGCATCATAATGGCTCAAATAATGGCCAGGTTTTAGTTCGTGTCACAGAGCTGCTGCACTTAGTGGTTTGCGAACTTTGCCTCCCCAGAGGCCACACCTCTCACTGTAACCAGAGCCATGTCTGCTCTCACCTTTGAGGAAACCCAAAGGTACACCTGACATGACCTGTAGGAGTAATCAGCATGTGTGATGTGACAGAACAGGGTAAGATGCTGTGATGCTGTAAATGCTTTCTGGTGTGTCAGATAAAGAGCAGTAGAAAACAAGATTTCTTAAGCTGCTTCAGCCATATCCAAACAATTATACCAGCTGCATTGTTCCTGACTAGTTCTGGTCTAAAGTCCACTTGAAAAAATGTCATTAACATAAATTAATTGATGGTCACTGATGGTCCTAACAAAGCAAGCCTCAGTTATGACCCAGACTGTGCAAGCATATCACTTGCAGTTGAAAGGCTACTTCAGTTTGCCTTAATTCCATTCCACCTTGGAAATACCTGGTATTGTCAATTCTCTAATTTGAGAAACATATTTTTTGAAACTGGAATGACCCAAGTAGTTCTTGGAACGAAATAACAATCCTCTCTGACATCTCATAGTTGGAATAAATTGAAGTTATCTGTGTAATTCCTTTGCCAGTTTGATGTTTTTGAGTCCCTGGACTGAGAAGGAAACAAAAATCAGCAACCTTTTATTGAACTTCAGCATTTAGAACTGTATGGCTTCACGTAAGTCAAGGCCTCTGCTGCAAAACCAGGTGGTGAATGAAGCCAAGCCCATCAAAAATTCTAATTAAAATGTGTTTATAACTGTTCTATATTCAAATAACTTGTAATTTTATTTGTATTTGTAATAACAATAGTAATATGGAGTTCTTACATTTGTTTAATTTCTTTTCCTTGCAGACTTGGAAGTCTTCCACCCAACACCTTCCAGTGGGAAAATGATAGCTACAGTGCAAGCTGGATGTGTCTAAATAAAATATTAAATCTGAAGGCCCTGGGCTCTGTATTTTATGCAACTCCTGAAGTGCTTTTGACAGCTGGCGTATACTGGGAACCCCTTCGAATTGCAGTGTATTGCCATTAGACACTTAATTTTTGTTGTGTATGGAAACAGAGGGTAAGAAAAATTCACATTTCAGAGGTGCAACTGGGCAAATACGTTGTGTTTGCCAGTAATATTTTCTTTGCAAAGAACTTTCAGTACACTTTTGTAACCTCTTTAATCTAATGCTCTCAGTTAATTCCGCATTTCTTGAGTACTTGTTAAACAATGTTACTGGTTTTGATCGTGCAGCTCTGCAGTTGATAGTTTGTATTTTTTTTATGTAACACCTGCCCACCACAAGTTTCAAAATGAATAGCCACAGTGTGCGTTCTGGGCAAACTGCTGCCAAAGCAGTAATTAGTACTTTAGAACCGGACTGTTTCCCTATGCGAGTTGCTCAGACAGTTTTCAGTAACTTTCAATCCCCATCAGTTATCAAGTCCGGAAGTTCTCTGTCTGACTTACGTAATGGATCCCTGAGGATTTCAGAACTTTCCCTTCTGCAACAGAAACACATCAAGAGGTCTGTTGTGTCTTTCTGTTAATGCAAACTGGGGCAGTCTGCATTTTACCCAAAGGCATTTTTTACTACTGGATTATCTATAATATTGTTGCTGTTCAACAAAGCAAAATCTAAAATTCATTGTTTTGGTTGCTCGAGTGGAAAATGCTGGTTGTCACTGAGAGAGATGTGGCTCCTCTCATTCGTATCAGATGTTGGATGGTGTTTAATTTCACAGAAGCACAACTCCAGATTGGATTTGTCTCTGGCTTTATGAGATCACTGCTTATAGCCAGGCTTGATTTTGGGAGCATATGTCAGTCTAGAGCACTTTCCTCTTCAACCATTTTAGTTATTTATCTATTTATTCATTTAACTTCTGTTCTTCAAATTTATGTTCGTCTTTAACCCATTCTATGGTTTATTGTTTAAGTCACCCTACTCATTAATTTGTTGGCTGCTAAATAAGACAAGCTAGAAAACTTTGGTAGATTTTTTTTCCTCACTTTCTCGTTTAGGAAGGACTTTTCTAAACACATTCCCACCACAGATAATGAAATACCCAGCCCTGAGTGATTTCAGAGGCAAAAATATCACTGTAAATATGCAGAATGAACTGATATTTAATGGCAATAAGTGGGATAGATCAGATTTGTTAAAACCCAGGAGCTGTAGAATTAAGTTGTGCAAAACATAACAAGTGTGTTCCATCACACTCAGCTAGATGTATAGTAGTCTGAGTACCCAGTGAAATATTCATTTTTAAAATAGCCTTTTGGATTCCCTTCAGGGCACCTTGATTTGATAGGAGATAAATCAATTGAAAAAACAAGAGTTAGAAAAATATAACCCTTACAGGTTTGATGTTACAGCCAAAAAGCAATATGTAAGTGGTGCTTCTCTGTCATTAAAATTGTATGAAGGAAACAAGGCAATGGTTAAAGAACCTCTGGGAAATAACACATCTGTGTGAATGATTGTATTTTTTACTTGCTAGATGCCACTTTTAAGGAAAATCATTAATGGTCCCTGATGTTTTTCCCAGTTTTCCTGTTATAATTTTCCCCTTCATGAATTCTGTTTTGGCACAAACTCAAAATTGTTCCACTTCGCTTCCAGAGAGCTTCACACTTTACCATTTTATTTTTGTAAGGTATAGTCCTCAAGCAGTTTCTCAGTTAAATCTGATCAGGTGTGAATTAAGTGTCCCTATATTTTAATATTTAGAATGGATTTAGTTTGGGGATCTTTCTGTTGTACGCTGGGACCACTCTGGGAGGACTTGTGTTCAGTTACATGGAATGGGGTAAGTATTTTGATGTGATGAAAAATAATACATTATTTTTCAAATCAACTGATCCTGGAATTTCTGCTCAGCAATTAATTTGACAGTGTATCCTATTCAGATCCCATTTTCAGAAAGCAATGGGAATTTGACCTTTTTTTTTTTTTATCCTCCCAATGAACATAAATTTTAGGTCTTGTTCAGTTGTGTCTTGAAGTATCTGGTATTAACCTGCGTTGGAGACTGGATACTGGGTTTGATGAACCACACTCAAGTGTGGCTTAGACGTGGTGAACCACTCCAATAAGAGTATGAGTTACTTATGAAAATTGTTTTAAAGTCTTGTTGCTGCTAATTAAACAGAGGGGTGAAAATTAAAAATATTTTCCAGTGTAAGTTGCCAGCTACTCCTTTTTTGTTTCTTGCAAGCCTGGGGTTTTTTTATTTCTGTTTGAGTTAGACATAGGAACATGAAACAATATTAGCGTTTTGTAAGCAAATGGGGCTGGAGGAAGAAAATATGAAAGTAGAGACTTCGGTTGTCATGACAATTGAATTAGCACCCATTCTTGTTGAACATGAGCTGTAGATGAAAGCTTGGACAGCATTGCACAGGTTAACACATTCAAGCTATTTTTATTATTTAAAGGTAAAGGTCATGTACACATTGCACTTCATTGCCTTGGTGTAGTAACATCAGTGGGCATTTCTCAAAAAATTGAATTGTTAAGGAGAAAGGAAGAGAAATATTTGCTGCCTCCATGAAAAAGGATTTGATTGTTCTCAATTTCATGGTCAAAAAAATGAAGTTATATAAAGTTATATATAGACTCTGGCTGTCCAGTGCTATAAAAATATTCCTGCCTATTCTTACCTCAGTGGAGTCCATTAAAGCCATAAGAAGTTATTTATAATTATTGTTTTAATGTGTGAAAATATGTGCAGTGGGAACAAAATAGATTAAGTCTGGATTGCTTAACTCAAAATTGGAATGAGCATCACAGGAACCCAATAACATTAATTTATTGTTACTGGTATTGTAA
This sequence comes from Platyrinchus mystaceus, assembly GCA_035041135.1. NCBI lineage: Eukaryota > Metazoa > Chordata > Aves > Passeriformes > Tyrannidae > Platyrinchus > Platyrinchus mystaceus. The sequence continues at coordinate 10,671,226 of JAWWLV010000100.1, read as the reverse complement.
TTACATCTTCAATTATCTCAAAAAGACAGGTTGAAAAATAGGAAGAATGATGTAAGTTTGGGATATGTGGTACTGGAAAAACAGACTTTGGAGTAGCATTGGCTAATTTATGGCAGATCCAGGTGAAAGGACAGCGACAGTGAGACCCCTTGAACAGATGAGGACTGGTGTAATTTACTGCTTTTTCAATTAAGTAAAACATAAAGGTAGAATTTCCCCTCCTCTGACCAACTCCCCAGCCAGCTTCTGTTTGCTCTGATTGCAGTGAGAAGATAAATGTTAGTCACTTTCTAGCATGATATGCTCAGTAAGTTTGACTTGCATATAAATCAGTTTAAAATAATAGTATTTGCTAGAATTAATGTGATCCACTGTTCCATTTTCCCTTTCAGTATTCCATGAATAATATTAAGTTCTCTTCCTGTGGTTGTGCCACCTTTTTGCATTAGCTATGTAGAGCATGCAGCTCTTTGAAAAATGACAGTGTATAAATAGCGTTGCTGAGATCCCAACTAAGCCAGAGCCAGCAGCAAAATGTACCTTGAAAATGTACCTTGCTGGTGGAAAAAACACCTGTAAAAATCATGTATATAACAATTATGACAGGTGGTGGAAGGACAGAGATGAGATGGAAGAGTGTGGTCTGAGATTTGGTTTATTTTTCTAATTTTTTTTCTTTAAAAATTCAGAATTCTTGATGGTTCTTTATACTAAGTGTAAGGGGAAAAAAAAAAAACACAAAACCACAACTCCATAATTCTGGACTAAATGAGGTTTTGTAAAGATGAGGAGAAAGATCTCTTCTCGGAGAAGGGAAAACCTGCTAGCCACCAGTCAGCATGGATATTTAATGGTAATAAGTGGGATAGATAAGATCTGAGGCTTTGCAGTTAACCAAAGCTGTTGCCTGAAACAGTGGCAGGACGGGCTGTTGGGGGGGGGAGGATCAACATAAATATATGGGCCATTAATATAAATGAGCAATTCTTTCTGCATGTGTCCCTGAGCCTTACAGGTAATTGAAAGTAAAAGCTGAGGAAGATGTAACCTCCCTAAAGAAGATCCATCTCTCTATTTCCTCATCTGTCGGGGTTTTCTCTGACAGCCTGGAGCACCGCTGCTTCTCCTTCCTGTTTGTTTTTCCAGACATAATGCTGCCCTCTGAATCCAATACTGCAGGGACTTGTTTTCTGCCGAACAGCAGGATTTAAGTTAACTATTATCTCAACCTGCTGTCAGGAGCTATAACTGCCTCTTTATAGCTTAGTCAGAGGTATTTTGGTGCTGGCTTTACAAAGCTGGATGTGGAGGGGATGGGGGTTTTTTTGGAGAGGTAGGGGGGAAGGCTTGCAACATCTGAATAAGGTCTTTTTGATCATATTCTGAAGTGGCAGCACAAAGGGAGAAGTATTCTGAAAAAAAAATAGATACTGCATAATTTACCTTGTTAGGCCCAGTTGAAGTGCCTCTGCCCAGTACCTAACCCAAACAGAGGGTGTGGGCACTGACAGCCTGTCTACAAGACAGTTAACTTGCTGGAGGTGTGACTTCAAAGTCACTGAAATTTTATTTAATTCTGGGTTTGATGCTGCTTTGAAGTTACAGCAATGCTGTAGCAGTTCAGTTGGAGTTTACCTCTGAAATCGAGCTCTGTAAAACAATTTTGCCAGCTACTCTAATCCTAAGTAGGTCAGCAGAAACTTAGCTAGTAGTGTCTTGGATAGGTTGCTTTTCAAGAAGGTAATTTAAGTTGATTTTCCTGAGGTTTGCTGGGTATTGGAAATGAAAAGCCCAGAAAGCCAAGCAGAGCATCAGTGCAAAGCACAAGGATAGGGCTCAGACACTTGTTTTTATGGAGTGTTAGATGCCACTGACTGTTTAATTTTCATTTCTTTACATTATAAATTGATAGTCAACCTATTTTTCTGAAGACAACTTTCAGCACTTGCTCCAGTGGATGTTTAAATACAGCTATATGCAATTTTTATTTTTATTTATTAGAACACAAACTAAGGTCCCTTGTTTTCTAGTAAAATGCCTCAAGCATCCCTCCTATGCAAGAAACAATCCTTGAAAAGTGGAATAGCTTGGTGTATGGCACTGAGAGCACACCCTCATCAGTATTCCTGAAACTGTGGATTAAGGCACACCCTTGGGAAGCCACCATAGATCACCTGAAACTGAACCTGGGTCTCTCAATATTCTACACAAAAGCTCTCCTGGGTACGAAGTGACTGCATGCTACTTCTTTCTCCAACTAAATTTAGGTACCAATCCAGCAGCCACTAAATCAGGGTGTACAGGAGAGAAAATAACCACCGGTTCTGCTTTTGAAAACAGCATTAATGCCAGATAAATACTTTAAAAAGTTTTTCTAAAATTATAGGAAAGGAAAAAGACAATGTGTCATCAGGGACTGAAAAAAGTAATTTCTTAAGACCCCCTAGCAATTGTCAGATGATGTTGCTAAATGAAACCTTGGGCCTCCCTTAGAAATCAATAATCTTTGAAAAATTAGTGACCAAACAGAAATGAAAGACAATTCAAGGTAGGTCTACTGACAAAATAGAGAAAAATAAGAGTTTGAACTACCTTGCTGAAGAAGAAATAGTGGAAGGTGCTGCTGGGTGAGAGGTGCTAAGTGAAGGTTAAAATATCTCATGTCTGCAACAAATCACAGTTAAGAAAGACTGCCCACCTAAGGGAGTTTGTCCACCTGCCTGGTGAAAAAACAACAGGAGAAAAACTGGGACCTAAATTCTCTGGGCATTTCTCCTCACCATGTCAGTGATTTGAACTGTGCAGCTACAAACTACACACAGGCACTGTCTGGGGATCAGAGAGCAATCTCATGGTTTTAGCACCAAAACACATATCATGAAAGGGAGTTTGGGAGGTCATTTTCCCACAGATGAGAAGCCTTTGAACTAAAAATAATTTAGAAAAAATTCAGCCTGTATACTAAAAAAAAAAAAAAAAAAAGTGTGTTGTTGCTTATCCTTAATCCCAGGCATTTTCCTTCTCAAAAAGTTGTATTATCTCACTAAGCATTCTGGAAATCACAGTTCCTCCATTTCTAGTTGTAAATATCCTATGAAACTTCAACGTTGGTCCTGTTCAGTGCTGATAATGAGCTATCTATGTGACAACCCCATTCAGCTGCTAATACTTTAAAACTTTCCAGTCTTTTTGAAAAATGCAAAAGTAATTTAGAAGGTAATGCACCACACAGGCCTCATGATGTCTCTTACTCTTGCAGGATATCAAAAATTCACTGCTCCCTCCCTCTCCTTCATAATCTTCTTTCACATTCAGATTCTTTTTGTCTTTAGAAAGCATTCCATACCCCCAAAAAAGAGCCAAAGCTCTGTGATACTGTAATATTTTTTAAAATGTTGTTTTAAGCTAGGAAGGATAGCAGTGCTACTGTGATATAAAGCAGATATTTAGAACTGATGTTGTTAAGTGACCTGAAAAGTTTGGGTTTTCCTTATTAATTTCAGGCCTTTCTATCTCTCAGGTAGAAGATCTTTGCATTACTTAGAATACAGACATATTTTTTTTAAAAAAATGGAGGAGTCCTAGCAAAAGGTGCTGTGGATTTTGTTTTGCCAAGGAAGCTATAAAATAGCAATTGGATACATTCAAAGTCCATCCAATTAGGAAATTCTTTTGCATATCAAACAGACTGCGGAGCTTCTGTAAATGTGGTAAAAAACCCCAAATTTTCTGAAAAAATCATGCCACCTTTTTGCCCCACCTTTATTTATCCTTATCTGATTCATCTTTTCCTAGTTACTGATTTTCTTCCTTTTTATTATGTTTGTGCATGGAGGTAACAAGAATTTACAGAATTATGTAAATGCTTGGAGTTGCTCTCTGTTCCACTAGAAAATAATACTTGTTTCTTGGGAATGAATATTCAGAATGAAGAAATTTAACCCATTTCTAAAATGTTGCCATTACATTTCCCTGTTTTCTGCAGTGCTTAGCTGTAAAATCTAATTCCTAAAATTTCAGTCTTTGCACAAAATTATTATTTACATAGTGCTGCAATATCTGGATAAATATTGTCTAATTCTTCATTTGTTTGCTCAGTTCAAGTGGTCTCATACAAATGTCCAAAGGACTGCAATCATTCTCATACCTCATTTTCTCAACAGGCAGTGTTTTCACACTTCTGTGCTGCTGGAATAAGTATTAGAAGTGGAAAAAAATTGAAATGCGTGCTCAAACATTTGCCAAAAAATTAGATATCCTGGACTGCTGCCAAGGAAAAGGGAAAGAATTCCCAGTCAGCCATCCATCAGCTACTCCCCATCCATTCAAACAGCATACAAGGGAGCAGGATACTCCTTCATTTGGTGAGTCTCATAAAGTTTAGGAGTACCTAAATTAGGTGCCTGTTCATCTAGTTTTGAACAAATGTTTGATTTCTCTGTAATGTGTGGAAATAACTTGTTAAATGTCTCAGGCTTCCATGAGATACTGCCAGTGCCTAAAACATCACCCATCAGAAAGGAATGACCTTTCCACGAAGAAAACAGTCGTTGCTTATGTCTTTTTAAATGCTGATAAACCTACGTGAGACCAACCACCACAGCAAGATTTATTGTGCAATACCCTCCAGTACACAGGCACCATCAGGTAACTTTGCATTCTCTGATGAATAAACAATTGAAGTCGTAATTGTTTGTGCATTCCTGAAAATGTCAACAAAATCAAACATCTGTCATGCTAGATAAGGAAACATGGCTCGTTTAATACACTTAGTGCTCTGCTCAGCCTTGAAAAGGTCACTCTGATTTTAACAAGCAGTTCATAATTTATTGGCCTCTGGTAAATGACCATGTAGTGACAATAAAGCTGTGACCATATTTGGTTACCCTCCAAACTACATATTTGATTAAGATAACACATCATATTTAGCACAATCTGTTTAATGTTGCTTTTGGATATATTCTCACCCTTCCAATTATGACCAACTCCAAGATAAAATTAGTTTCACCAAAGTAACCCTCATAAACCCCAGTCCCATTCCCCCCCAAAACAAGCAGAGCAAGCCAAGACAATTGCCTTGAAAGCCATTGGTTTAAGCAACAAACACCATACAAAGGCAGCATTTACTCCTCTGCCATCTTCAGTGGCAATAAACAAAAATCCATACACAGGTTTCAATTGTGGATTGAAACCTTCAGCAACACGCAGGTATTGCTTGCCTGCCAAGAGCACAGGGCTGATTCTGTTTTGGCTTCCTGCATCAGGCTTCCTGATCAGTCCTGAAACCTGTCAAATAACTCATGGCAAGTGCTGCTTGTTGTCCCTGCTGACCTACACCAACAGACTGTCAGACAGCACAGGAATGTCTCATTCTGCACAGAGCCATTTAGCTGAAAACTGATCTTTTGAAACCATTCTCTGTATCCTTCGTTATTCTGCTGTTGGCCTGTACCCAAAATAATTACTGGTGTCAATGAGAGGGAGATACTTAGGAGTAAATACGGACACAGTGTGGCAGAGAGGGCCGTGCCTCCTTCTCCAGATGGTGCTGAAACACGGGTACATCCCCTTGAGGGTTCAGTCAATTTTTTGCTTGATAGTTGTTGTAGCCTAACATAAGAATGGGCTCATTTGGCCCTAAAAACCCTGACAAAGTGTTAATTCTTGGTACTGATTAGCTGGTTCTGTTCCTCCTTCAAATAAGAAGTCTAACCCTGAAAAGATAGTATTATGTGGGAGATCAGAATAAACAATGTATTTCCTAGCCTGGTTGGCAGGTCAGAGTTAACACAGATGGAGAAAGTGTTGATCACATTACGGGACAGCTGGTGGGAGCTGGCCCAACTCTCTTTCCTCTGTTCTTCTTGACTCCTGAGCCAATTCTGTGAGCTGGCTCCCAAAATTCATTTATAATATTTGGGTGCGATTTGGGACAAGAAAACAATACTCTTAGAAGGTATATGCTTTGAGGAAAGGTGAATTTGTGATGCTTTAGATGTCTAAATTATGGAAGACCTTATACAAAGGAGGAGAAAGGACATGGACTATTCTTCCTTTCTATTAATTTCTAGTACACAAGAGAGACATCAGACCAAGTGAGGATTATGCTACTGGATTTTTTTCATCCCAAAAGGATTACAAAATGCTTTATGAAGTGTCAATTTGTTTCATGCCTGCCAGTAATAGGAAATGGGTATTACAGTACTCTGTGCAAAGGTTGATCACTGCTCCTCTGAGAGAGGACAAGTGGGCCTGTGCATCCAGTTCATTCCTAAAGGACTCTTGTGGGAAAATGAGATTGAACTTTTGCTAATTGGATAACCAGGCTAATTGGATAACCAGGATTGTTACTAGGCTCTCCCATTGCCTATTTCCCCTGTTTTAGTATCTGAGTAGGGATGACCTTTTCAACAGCACATACATGTTGGCATGGACATGGAAGCAGAACTAATTTCTAAAGCATAAAATGGCATCACTGAGGTAGTGGACCAGAGTGTCTGGGACCACTTGTTCTCATGATTAGCTCATATATCTGTGTCATGGTTTAATCTCAGTCAGAAACTCACCCCTACACAGCCACTTGCTCACCAAGCCCTGGTGGGATCAGGGAGAGAATCTGAAGGGTAAGAGTGAGAAAACTCATGGGTTGACATAAGGACAGTTAATCACCATCCCCTTTCCATCCTTCGATATAGTACAGAGGCATCATTCCCTTAGTCTAATGGACCATTTTGGTAAAATGTCCTTTAAATATCCAGAAATGTCCACAAAATGTCCACTGAGTTAATTTGGTCTGTGACTTTGGGCTTCATCTGTGTTGATGGTCACTCAGGACAGGAGAATTGTGTTGTGTGGAGTTACCGGGTGCCAAATCCAGCTCGGCTCTGGTCACTGCTGGGCCTGCACTGCTCTTTGTCAGGCTTGTCCTCTGTTGTTGGGGTGGTTCCTACTGTAGGAATTCCTGTGACCTGCCACTCAAATCACGGTTATACAAATTTAAAAGCATATTCCTTACAGTCCTTTGGGATCAGCTACAGGTGACCCACGAGGAAAACGGAGGCAACAACTTATGTCTCATGGTAAATATATTCATTCAGGCAAAACAGTACTATTTGATGGTGTGCAACTGCCTGCTAAGCAGGAATTTCATGGCATTTCTCATTCCTGTATTGGATTAGGAGTACCCTAAACAATCATTTTGCAGATGTCATAACTCCCTTACAAGAACACATTGCTCTGAAAAACCAGAGAGTGTGGAAGAGTTAGAAAAATATCAAACAAATTCAAGAGGTCAGGTGCATGGTCTAAATACAATGTAAACTCTTGACCATAAGACAGAAAGGCATGGGGAGGCATTCTGGGAAAGGACATACATATAATTCTGTGTTTAGTACCTCTATATAATTCTATTATTTCCTATTTCTTATGTTCTTGTGCATCTACCGCTGGCTGACCTCAGAGACAGGACACTGCACTACGAGAACCCTTGGTCTGAGCTGGCAAAGTTGTTTCTATGCAAGCAGGCTGGAATATCGTCTTAAACAACCTGTCCTTTCAGATGCACCTTTAAAAACTAGATCATGTTTCAGACCTGCCAAGGGTATGGCTGATCTTGACCATGAAGATATATTTCTCTTTGGTTTGCATTTTTAATCATAATTAAGTCCATTTTTCTACTCTTGGCCATATTGCTATTTCATTTACTTAGGTTGTAATGATTAAATCTGATTTACTACTCTGTGAAATCTTAATCCTACTGAAGAGTAATGGGCCTAGTACACAGTTCACCACATAACCTCCATTTAATACTTCCATTTATTTCAATAAAACTAGCTGGCACATGGAAGAAAGACACTACAGTGGCCTTTAGTCTCCAGAAAATTGTACAATTTTTAATGCAAGCACTGAAGAGATGTTTTGATCTCTTCCTGAACATATTATTTTTCATGAAAAAAAATCCAAAACAAATCTAGCTCATAAAATCTCTAAAGAAAGCCACCTGCATTTTATGCTTGATCTTATTTTACAAGTACATCATTATCCTTTTTAAATATACAATATGTCAGCTTGAAAATACAGGCGAAAGGGCTTCCACAGTGAACCTGATTTCTCTGAAAAACAATAAATGAAAAGCCTATTATTAATGAAGTATCCTACTTTAATCATGTTTGTTCATTACTCCCATATATTAGGTGATATAAAAGGAAGAACAATTATTGCCTTGTTCACTTTGATTTATTTGGCTCAGTGCCTTCTTACCTAGGTAATGTAAAATAAACTGTGCTTCATGGGTCATTTATGATGTGATTTAATAAGATGCTTTTTATTTCTAGCCTGCAGGGAAACAAATTATTTTGCAAGCACCTGGAAAAAAAAAAAAAAAAAACAACCACCACCAAAATACCCAACAATATTTCTTTCGTTCATTTTCTATTTTCGTTCAGTAGACTCCAGCCTACCAGGTAATTTAAAGCATGTTGTCACAGTGGCAATGTACTAAAACAAGACTTCAAAACCCACATAAGGAAATGGTGAAATAGTGCCTGGACATCAAAATAAGGAAGGATGTAACTACAAGCTTGACCAGTTCCTAACTTCCTTTGGGTATTTATGAGTAAATTAAGATTTGTTTCTTTGAATTGTCTGAAATAGGTTAATGTTTTTTCTTAACAGCACATGCTGTCTGCAAACAAAATTATATTTATGTAACAGGTACCTGAGAGAGACCTGGAGGTAAAAAAATGAGCAAGGAAATTGGTTTTCTACAGACACGCTGAATAACACAGGCAAGTTTACCACACTCAAACTTACAAAAAAAAATTTCTATGGCTTTTAGGTTTTTTTATGATTCTCTTGTACCCATTCAGAGGGAATAACATTTAGCTAAACTCTGCAGATGGCACAAAGATAAAGGAGCTGGTATTTAAAAATCCTACACAGGGATATTCCACATATTGTCAGTGAAAGAGCTGATGCTGATGACAAAGCACTGCAGCAAAGATTTAAGAGTACATATGTTTCCACAGCAAACCCCTGGGTTTTTGTCACTCAAAGTTTTCAGACATTCTCATTTGAAATAAGAGTTTACTTTAAGGTTTAGCTGAAAAGATATTCATGAGTAAAAAAAAAGGGAAAAAACCACAACAAACTGCTGATTGCACTTTTTTTTCTATGTCTAAAAATATCTAGCACTTTACCAGACGACTTCACAAAGAAATCTTCATCTGACTCTGTTTTTTGGGGGGGCTGTTTCTTTGTCTCAGCTCTTGTGGTTGAGACCTGTGTGTATCCAGCACTGGATTGTAGTTCTTATTTGCTAGTCTACAGTCTCCTTCAAAGTTAAAAGCAAAAGTACAAAATCTCTCACTGTTGCTTGAAAAAATCCCAGGCAACAAAACAAAAAGCTTCACCAAATGCTCACTTTAAGATGAAGTCCTATAATCCAGCATCTGTAGTCACCTGAGTTTTAGAAATGTTCAACCACATAAAAGAGCCTGAAGAGGTGGTGAAGGGGTTCCTGTAAGGCTTTTGGAAGTAACTTAACCAACAACACAAAGCTGCAAGAACTGTCGGTCCCCCATGTAATTTAGATGAGGGTGGAAGGGGCACAAATCATTTTAGCTGTGCTTTATGAGACACCCTTGGATGTCCTGATATGTAATGAGAAGTGGTACCATGTCAGAAACTACTGATGGCTTAAATTCATCTGTAATCTCCCTGTAGGTGAGTCTCTGCAGGTGTGCCTGTAGAGTTACACAGATTGTCTTCTACAACAGGAAAGACAAGTTACACCATTGTCCTGAGTAGAAATTCAAATTCCATGTTTACAATGGTGTTCCTGAATAATTTTTCTTGAAGTTCAAAAATATGATGTCTAAGATGCCAACATACCTCCAATTCCGGGGCTCAGCACAGCAAGGACCTGGAGCTGCTGGAGTATGGAGTCCAGAGGAGGCACCAAGATGATCAGAGGGATGGAGCAGCTCTGCTGTGAGGAAAGGCTGAGAGTTGGGATTGTTTGGCCCGGAGAAGAGAAGCTTTGGGGTGAGCTGATTGTGGCCTTCCAGGATGTGAAGGGGCTGACAAGAAAGATGGAGAGAGATTATTTACAAGGGCCTGGAGAGACAGGACAAGGGGGAATGGCTTCAAACAGACAGAGGGCAACGTTGGATGGGATATTGGGAAGGAATTGTTCCCTGTGAAGGTAGTGAGGCCCTGGCACAGGTTGCTCAGAGAAGCTGTGGCTGCCCCATCCCTGGAAGTGTCCAAGGCCAGGTTGAACGGGGCTTGGAGCAACCTGGGCTAGCGGCAGGTGTCCCTGCCCATGGCAGGGGTTTGGAAATGGATAAGCTTTAAAGACCCTTCCAACCCAGACCATTCCATGATTCTATGCTTTTTAGTATACAGGTAAATTCATTTCCAGTTAAAATTATTTTTTTCAGGAGGCAAAACTATCAAGACAATTTTTGTTTCTACTCCTGCAGTGACAACATCTGATGCTATATGTTCTGGCTGTATTTATGCACGCGAAGTAAAGTACTTACCTAATTGGATATGAGGGTAGTGCATCAATACAGTCACATAACCCATAAACATTTCTCTTTCATAAGCTCTTATCACATTACCACTTATTATTTACAAAAAGAAATATTGTTATATGACATCCTTCCCTTTATTGTTTTTAGCCTTAAGTGTGGTTAAAATATGCCAAGGAACAGACATGTAAGGTGGGGAGAAATCTGAGGCAAGACTGGAAATGGAGTGATTGAAACCACTTCAAAGACCTGCAAGAAGAAGTTGCAACACTATTTCACAAACTGCAGTCTGCATATATCTGGTGCAGGCATGGGCCAGAGGTTCACAGTGTACCAAGGTCTCCCTTTGCCAATCCAACCCATTTGACATACTTCATAGCTAAGACAGAACAGTTCACCACTCAAAGAGCAATTGTGGGTAAGGCAAAATAAAATAAATTTTGGTGTTTTTTGATCTGTGGAAGCAGATACGCTGAAGGTGACTGTACAGCTTGAGAGATTCTATAAAGAAAAATCTATTTGTAAATTCAAGTTGCTCAAAAAATAATCATAAAAAACTTCTCTTGATACAATTCTCCAAGAATCACACAGATTCCTCTGTAAGATCATGCTTCATTACTCACGGAAAGTAGAAAAATGAATTCTCTTAACTCCAGGGGTGGAATCAGCTCAGGAACTAGTGAATATGTTGAAGATTCTCTTATACAGGCAACAAAAGATGATGTTTTGTGGTTTTGTCACAGCAAACCTGACTGCAGTAGAAGACAAATGGCTGTAAGAAATTATTTATGGCTAGATTTTGTCATCTCTCTTTTGCCTTCTACCACAAGTTTAATTTAATAAAAACATAGGAAACAACCTTGGTACCTGGTTTAAATGTTATTCCTGTTCTTTCAGAGAATCTAATCTTATCCTGGGCTCCCTGCTAAGCTTCATTAACTAACATTTCCTTTTTAAAGACACTGTCATGCCATGTGCAGTCCACAGAAACACTGAGAGTTGTTACTTTTTATTTTAAATTTGGTTTATATCCTTGTCATTAGTCTTGGACTTCCAGTTCACATAAAGAAATGTCTTGCCTGTAGCAAGGATCTTGCCTGAAGCTTGTGGCAGCACATGCTGCATGGAGAGCACAGCACAGCAAAATAAAATATGCTCTACTCACCCAGGAGGATTCACTGCTGTTCTATATAGTGTTGGATTAGAGAACAAGGAGATCTGCCTGAAAACAGCAGCGGCCAATGGAGTGTGTCAGTGGTGGGACAGCTATTACCAAAATGAACTTTTTAAAAGTAAAAGGAGAAATGCTGGTAAGAGGCTGAGTATGAAGTGTGTACTCTAGATGTCAGGATGTGTCAAAGATAGCACTGTTAAACTTGATCTGTTGCCATCGTGTATGAAATTTACTCACAGAGTTTCTCCTCCAAGCAATCAGTAGCCTGCAGTAAATGCTGGGAGCATGTCCAAACACCCTCCTGGAATGAGACAGTAAAGTGGCCTGGATTTCTGCCTTCACAAATCCAGGACCTCTGGGTCTCCACTGATATTCTGTTCTTCTCTCACTTTGGCAAAATGAAAGGAAGTACAGGTTTATCACTGGTTGATTATATCACCAATCTTAGAATCATCATAACTCACAATTTACATAGAACAAAACAAAGCCAACTGACATTCAACAAATAGACCTGTTCAATCTCTTCAGAGGTTTCCCTAGTCATCCTCTGGTGAGGTTGGATGCAGCTGGGATTAATTGGCCACTAGCTGCAGACCTGCTGTGTTCATTGTGAACAGCTGCCAACCAAATTCACACATCCTGCTTTAGCACAGTGATCAGATGACTTCTGGAGGCTTCTTTCAATTCCCTCACCTACTGTGACAATAGCTTAGTTCTGCAGTTTAAATATGTGTCCATTTCCTCATGCAGAAATAATAACATATTCACAATTTCAGTTATAAGTCTCTGACAAAATTATTTCAGTAGCCTGTGTCAGAAGGAGGTACTGTAGATGCTATTGACTGTCAGCTTAGACTGTGGTTATAGATGAACTTCCTGTCCTCATTACTGAGCATTCACAGTGATCAGAAAGTCAGTCTGTTGTTACAGAAACTCCGAGTTTAGAGCAGAAATACAAAAGAGACATTAGCACTCCTACTAAAAATAAAGTTGCATTGTTGCAGAGGGTAATCTCACAAGCATCTCTCCATCTGTCATTCCCACGATGTCCTTTATTCAACAAGACAAATTATATGAAATCTTTTATCCTGCAAGAAGCTGCAAAGCAGCCATTCCTCTACAGTACATACAGAAAAATTAATAATTGCACAAACTTATTTATCAATTTTATGTGTTTAGGGTCTTTTATTTCAATGTTTGGGAATCAGCTTACTGTTTTATCATTTCCTTGTTTATACTGTTATTAGTGTCAAAAGGATCTTCTGAAAACATTCTTAAATGTAGACATGATTGACTCTAACAAGTCAGTACATCAAAACTTTTTTATTGCTATTTGTAGCATTCAAAAAGCAAACCCTTTCCTCATCAGGGGCAGATCACCTTATTTGGAACAGGTTGATTATTCCAGGCAGGAACAGGTTCCCCAGAGAAACTGTGACTGTCCCTGGATCCCTGAAAGTCTCCAGGGCCAGGTTGAACGGGGCTTGAAGTAACCTGGTCTAGTGGAAGGTGTCCCTGCCCAAGGAAGGCGGGGCACTGGATGGTCTTTAAGGTCCCTTCCAACCCAAACCTTTCTATGATTTTATGATTAGATGATCACCCTTATAAAGGCAAACAAATTTCCCAGACAGTTTGACCCTTTTTTTTAATACCATTTAAATCACTGTAGACCTGCATATAAAGGATAGCATATAACACTGTATTATCTTCATATAACAAAAAGCAAAAAAAAAAGATTGAATAATCTGTGTGGTAGATCCCTGCATTTGATGGAGAGGAGACGAACAAGATGTAGTAAATTTTTGTGAGACATGAGGAACTTATATTGTGCTCCAGTAATACATCAGTATGATTTTGTGTTGACTTCTTTTGCTCAAGGGCTGAATTACTCCTATTAACAGGACACAACAAACTATATGAGTTAGAAATCCACTGTGACTGGATCAACATCCGGATTTTCCTGATTAATATAATAGAAACATCCCAAGACAGAGGGTCTGCTTGTCTCCAGGGTAAGATCAAATCTAATTCTCAGAGTTTATCAAGAACAGCAAAAAATCTGACCGATGTAACCTGATTGGGAGAGTTTCTTTCAAACTAACACTCATAAAATTGATCTGATTTCATCTTTCCAGCATTTTTAATTCAATCAAGTAATAATCCACCAAAATGCTGCTGGAAACAGTTCCTGCTGATGAAATGGGGTAACTTGCAATGCTGTGGAACAGCTGAAAGAGAGAACCATTTCCCAGCCCTATGCAAGGTGCTGGAGCACCAAACAGCTCACACCTGTTGAGATCACATTTGCATTGCTTTCCTCAGAAAGGAGAAGCTTCATCATAAACTCACTACAGACCAGGAAGAATTTAGCATAAGTGTATACTGAGCAGAAGGGACTTGTCCTTCCTTTGGTACACTAAGTGTTCTGCAAATCTCATAAATAATTTTTAAAGCTACCTACTGTGATGAAATATTCAGCCAGGCTGCGACTGGAATACTGCAAGAAACTGATATTGAGAGTTCTGTGTCTTAAAAAACATTTTCATTCTCTCATCTGGTTATCTTCCTACCTCCCATCTAATTCCCATGAAAAATTTTGAATTTGTCTACTGTGTAACATTCATCAATGGGTTTACAATAGCAAATTAGTGTTGGGGTGGATTTTTGTTTTTGTTTGGGGTGTTTTTTTTGTTTGGTGGGTTTTTTTGGTGGAAAGCTACAGTATAATGTTAGTCTCTGTGAGATTATATTTTGACTTTCTTTCATTTTCCAGCAATTTATTGCAGACCAGAAAAAAACAAACAAGCAAACAAAAAACTTTAAGTATAAAAAGTGTCTGTCTCAGACATAACACTGTGTCAGATAACATAACCTTTGTAAATACTGTGTTTTTTTCCTGAAAAAATATATTGGAGTATACATTATCCTGAGAAAACTGATAGTGCAGGCTTTCTCAGATTTATGAACTTGGGGGGGGGGGGGGACACTGAGTTGGGTCCATGCTTTATACTTGATTAAAATGGGTAAAAAATAGATGTATCCAAGCATCGTGCTAAGTGTTTTTATAACCATGTTTCACTCCTTAACCCTAACTTTGTGTTTATTTTAATTTTCTGGGTAAATAGTGCCCTCTGCAGCATCCCTTCAAATTTTGCAAGGTTCCAAGTACAATGCACCCTAATGTTTCCCAGGCTGCAGTCAACATCAGGAAAAGGTTCTCTAGATTTGGGAGATAGCACCTGTGAGGAAGACAAAAGCCAGACACATGTAAAGCAAAAAACCCTTACTCATTAAGGCAGTTATAACAATATTATTTGGAAAACAGCTATATATTATTCTTTCTAGTAGTCATAATATGAATTTTTATGATGCCTTCCAGCTGAAGGTTTCATTTAGTAAGCATTAACTATTTATTCCTGTGGGATTTGCAGAGGACGTGATACACATTATTAATACCATTTAGGGTATACCTGATTTTTTCTAATTTATTTCGATTTTATTAAGGATTTTTAAAATCTCAGTGTATGCTGTAGTATATATCTATTTAATCCCAAATTCATTTCAAAGAAGACCTTTTAATAATGACAGCAATTTCTAGGTCAGACATTTTCTCTTCTGAAATTCTCACTTGCCTGCTTTACAATTTGTCTTACATTGTACAGTCTCTTATTCAGAGAGAACTTTTAATCTTTTATGGAGACTTGATAGTCCCTGATTCATAAAATAGTAAGCTCAGCCAGAGAATAAAAGCTGGCATGAGAAAAATAAGAGCTAGACAAATATCTGTCAGGAATGGTTTAGCTTTAATTGGGGCCAGAACCTTGACTAGGTGACCTTGTGAGATCATCTTTATTTCCAGTCCCATTTTTTGTTACTCTGTGAACAACTTTTCTTGATAGGACCTCTTTTCTTTTCCATTGTGTATATCAGAGGAGGGGAGAGCTAAGCACTTAACTTTGTGGTGTGGGGACATTTCATCCAACTCCCACCCAACTTCAGAAAATACACCTTGAAATACAGCTACACAGTAAATATTATTTATTTAATAAATAAATATGTCTAATTTTCCGTTTTCTGTCAAATCCAGT
This sequence comes from Platyrinchus mystaceus, assembly GCA_035041135.1. Classification (NCBI taxonomy): domain Eukaryota; kingdom Metazoa; phylum Chordata; class Aves; order Passeriformes; family Tyrannidae; genus Platyrinchus; species Platyrinchus mystaceus. Next base: position 10,655,429 of record JAWWLV010000100.1, on the reverse strand, counting down.
GAACAAGACATTGGTAGGTGCTCCAGGAAATCTGGCATATCCCCACCAAGAACTACTATATATATATTATTATATTACATTATGTTATATTATATTAGAAGTCCAAATCACTATAAATTGCTCGAGTTACACAAGTCCTTCCTTCTTCCTTCCTGTCCAGCAAAGCTGTAATTATTTTAACTCGCAGGACTGCACCAAATTTTTCTGTTTGGTTTGGTAATTCATTCACCTGCAAACAGTTCACAAAGTGAGAGATAAAAGCTATTAGATGAGAAAATGACTGTGAGGTATTCACTCACCTCTAGAAGACCAGAAGAGTCTATCAGCAGTTGACACTGAGGAAAAAAATTACTGCAGTAAAATAATCCAAACCCATTGACATTTCAGGGTGTTTGGTCTTGTAATTCAAGACAAGATATTATCATCTAGAATTTTCAGCCATGAATACACATTCATAGAGGAGGGGGGAAAAAAAAAGAAAGAAAAAAAAAGAAGAATCCACTGTTTCTGTCATGTTATAAAAATTGAATGACATAGATGGTGCAGTATCTGTGCTGTAGCATGTAGTGCCAGGTAAAAAGCATGAGAAAGAGGGACAAGATGATAAATGAATGAATCATTGCTTTTCAGATTGTTCTTCCTTTATCCTTCCTCTCTCAAATTAGGCTGGAGCCTACAAGCAGATAAAAAAAAGGAATCACATGGAGTCAAATAAATACTTTGTTAATATTTAAAATACACTTGTCCTTTTGAGAATTTTTTAATGGATGCAATGTGTTCGTTTTTTCTGAGATTTTTTTGGAACATCTTTATCTGTTCAGATAACTGAGCTGTGTTTTTCCCAACACCATCAGGCTACCACTGTAATTGTCAAACAGCATCACAGCTGGTCTGTAGCATCAAGAAGGTGGATTTTGAAGATGGTGCTTCAAAATTCAGGGACTTTGCACAGTGCTGTGGTCTCCCTTGGTCACAAAATGCTTTTTTTAAAATTGTTTGGACCAGGTATATGAAGCCAGGCAAAAGGTAAGAATTCATAGGATGCGAAGTTGCCAGAAATCCAATTTATCCCTGATATTTGCTTTCAGTATTTTTAGAGACATAGGAGAAAATTTGCTCTTAACCTTTAGTTTGAATCAATCTTGACTGTTCTTAAGTAAAGGAGGAAGAAGGAAATAATAATAAAAAAAATGTTAAGCTTGTAGCATATTTGCCATCAGGCTTTTTTTTTTTTTTTAAGTCTTCCTGAGGGATAAATGTATTTTATGCAGCTAATGTTTGAGAAATAGTAGATTCACTGAGCCCTCCCAGTTCATACAAATCTAATTTCTGGAAATACCTTTGCAAGCCTGCATGACCATCACTCCCAGATGAGTTCCTTGCTGCCTGTAATTAATGGAAGCTAAAAATAAACATGGAAAACTGATTGATTTCATACAATTATTTCCCAATTAGAGCAAGGAACTTTTTAAGGCTTCTAACCTGTAGAGGCATTATGTTATCCTGCTTGCACAAGTATGTTGCTTGTATGTCTGTACAGTCTTGCTTAGACCTGTTGAAGAGGATTAAAAAAAAAAAATCGTATTGGGTTCAGTTTGTTGGGAAAAGTCGGGGACATGCCCACATAGACATAATGTTACTGGAAAATTGACTTGTCTAGAAGAAGGACAGTGAGTACAGAGATTTAGAACTCAGTGGGAAGGTCTTACTAAATATGTTTCAGTGGCATCATTTGATAACAACTCTTTCTCCTTCCACACGTCTTGTGTTAGCAGCTCTGCCCATTTTTCCAGACACAGAGGAAATTGGATAAATTCTGGAGTTCTCTCAGTTTATTGTAATGATATGATCGTTGTATTAATGCCTTTAATAAGGTTTTACTTAGGCGATCTTCACAAATGCTTCATATTTGAGGATTAATAAAAATGTTCATTTTAACTGTTCAACCTTATGCAAGTTTTTATGGAGACAGTACATGGTTTCATCTTTCAATCTCTTCCTGTGGACATGTGGGTAATAAAAGTATATGTATTAGAATATGTGTTTAATAAGAGCCATATATTTGACGAAGGCAAGACTCTACAAGCAGACAAGTTCATTTTCAGATTTCAAAGGGACCTATAAAATACTTATTCATCTGCCTTAATAATGCCAGTGCTCAGATTTGAATTTACCACTTCTCCGTAAATACTACTTAAAATTTTATTTCAGGTGTTCTGCATGGAATACACATAAAAATCAAGGTTCACAGAACTTATGGCTTCTTCTCAATACAGTCTTTCAATGGCCTGCATTAAAATCTTTGGAGTCCTGATAAAGAGATTGAAAAATTTTTAAAACATCATGACAGCAATAATGAGTAAGTGAGTGTGAAAAGCTCTAAGTCTCTTGCAGAGTCTTGTAGACATGTCTCTAATATTGATGATAATTCTGGCAACAGGCAAGTGTTGTAAGTGCTGCTTTTTACCAAACATGCCTATGAAGTTTGCCCAATCTTCCAGTGGCACATCATTCCTTAAACAGATATGGTAGGAGGACCACTTGATCCTCCCAAGTTTAAAGGCAGGGACTCGAGTGTAGAGGACACTTCTGGAAAAACTGAAATAAAAATACTTTTCACCCATCAGTTCTAAGACCTATATTGCTCTGGTGGCTGAGGAACAACTTCTGCTCCCAAAATGTCAGAGAGAAATAATATCACTGCCTCTGCTCTTCCACTTGGAGAAGAGGATTTTTATCACACGATGGCAGATTATCCCAAATATGCCTTGAACTTCCCATGTTAATGAATTGATTTTTTCCTATTGTTTTTGTGTGGCTGCAGACAAGTTTTTATCTTCACTTCTTGAAAGACCTCAATTTTTTCATTCAGCAGTTACCATTTTAGGTTGGCTAAGCTGGATAGAAACTGCAGTTCTTAGGTAGATGATAGAGAAATTAAAGAACAAAAATTCTTTGGAGGAGGAAACAAGCAGACACCCTGTCATTTCTTAATGTCCATTTTTAATGTTTGAGAGCTTTCTTGTTTGTTTGGTTTTTTTTGGTAAATAGACACATTGATTTAGAAAGCCAGTTTTGGTTACAAGATCCTTCTCAGATTATAGCCCACAAATTGCTGAATTTACCAACATTTAAATTAAGCTCTTTTGCTTTAGAATATACAAAAATAGTGCAGAATATAGAAGAAATTTTTAGAAGGCACCAAAGGACAACACCTTGTAGGATTCCTATATTCAAAAGTAATCCATTTAATCAGCTGAAGAAATATTGTAATAGTTGTCTTGCTGTGGTAGGACACTAAACATGCTTTAAAATGCATCACCACAGTGAGAACATATCACAGAAGAAGGTTTTCATTGACAGTAATTTAATGTTATATGAAGCTATTTGCTGAACTTCAAAGAAGCTAGTCTTCATTTGAACTTTTCCTTACATTAACTCAATTCTCCCAATTTAGAATGTAAGTAAAAAAAAAAAATAGCTTAGAAGAGAAAAACTGCAGGCCTGAAGCTACGTAACTGATATTTTATAAAGGAAACCAGCAGAGAAAAAACACACACACACACAGAACTGGGGTCCCCAGCAGAGGGAAAAAGAATGCACTTTCAAAGATGGAGTTTTTTGCTTCCTCATCACTTACCTTTTTTGCTTGTTTTTTTAATGTTTTTTAATGTTTAGTAACTAGACAATAAAACACATTTGTACTCCAACAGAGACAGCTGAAAATATAAATCTTTACAAGGATGCAAACACCTCTCCTGTCTCTGAATGCCATCCAGCCTTTAATTAATCATAGTTAATATATAATTAATATATATTATAGTTATTATAGTTAATATATAGTTATATAATATATATATTAATATATAATATGTAGTTAATATATAGTTATAATTATAATTATTATAGTTAATACTAATTAATATATATTAATTATATTGTATATAAATATTCGTATTTATTAATTATAAATAATTATTCTTAAATTATTCTTAGCCAGCATTTAGCAAGGTTGTCATAAGGTACTTTTGTGGGAACACAGCTTGGTAAAATTACTGAAACTTCAAGTTTTGATAAACTAACTGTGATCTTCAATGAACAAAGCCTGAGAGAGAAAGATGTATTCTTGAAGTTGGACATCTGGAATGCAGAATTTATGGATCACAAGGACAGTTTGCAGAAACCAGAAGATACAGAAGAGATTAAGACTCAGTGTACATGTTGGAAAGTCCCTACCGGAGGAAAAAGATACTAAAAATATGGAGTATTTTACGTATTTACAAATATGTACTAATTTACATAAACAGTGAGAAATCAATAACCAGTAGAGGATAGAATACTAATTAATGAAAGAATTATGTAATTTAGAACCAAAAGAACATTAAATTGTTTGCTAACAGTGTATAAAAAGGTGAAAAAGTTTTGATGCAGCTTCTGCGTGGAGACTGGGAATTTGTCAGTCACACACCTCCTGAGCAAGAGTAAAGTAATTCCTCACTCACCAACACTAAAAATACAGGGTTAGAGGCTTTTCTTTATCCCAATGATTTTGGACGACTTGGTAACAGAAGCAACACCCAGAGATTGTGTCAAGGAACATTTAGATATTTATTTTCATCTTTTTGACTAAAGATGTGCTACAGCCAAGTACCAAGATACCACTTGGTGCCATTGGTGGTGCCGAGGGACCCTCCAATTTTGGGGTCACTAGGATGTCATGGGTGAGTGGTCCCTGCCCATAACAGACCTGTGGCAACTGTCACATCTTCCAGTCCCTTCTAGGGCTGCTCCCACTTGGCAGCAACAGGCGCAGGTGAGGACCAGATGGGACTCCCCTGGAGAGCATCCTCTGACATGCTGGCTTCCTCCTCCATGCTGGAATGTGGGGGGCCAGTGGAGATGGGAGTGCACCCCTGGAAGGCAGAGCTGTTCCCAGGGCTCTCATCGTCCCCCCTGGCAGCATGGGAGCGGCGCAGCCTCCAGACTTCCTGGCTGCACTGGGTCTCAATGATGCTGAGGATGTTGTGGATCAGCGGGGCAGTGTGTTCCTGAAAGCGAGGCTGCAGCCTCTGCACCAGCCCATCCCTGTTCGGCCCGAAGATGCAGAGGGCGAGCAGGACACTGCTTTCTGCAGTCTTTACCTCCCACCACTTGTCCTTGTATATCCTCTCCAGCCTCTGCTGCAGCCAGGACCGCACGGGATCCAGGAGGGTCCATTGCCTCCGGAAAAGCTCTGCCCAGAGCTCGGGCAGGATGCCACCCACAGCCTCTGGCCCTGCAGGCCCCTGCCCAGCTGGGGGCAGTGTCCCCTTTGAGGATGCTCCAGGACCGTGGGTGTTTACATTCCCTGCCTGGCTGCTGCTGGCCTCGGGTGACTCTCTGGGGAGTCTGGTGACACAGTGCAGGCAGTTTCCCTCCTGCTCCGAGAAGCTGATGGCGGAGATGGGTCTTCTGCAGAGCGGGCAGGCGCGGTTCCCCCGCAGCCAGCGCATGATGCAGCCCAGACAGAACTGGTGGCGACAGGGCATCGAGTAGGCAACGTTATCCAGGGCATTGCAGCAGATAGGGCAGCTCCACTCCCTCCCCGAGGCCATGGATGCTCCTTTCTGCAGCGTCCCAGCTCAGGAATACATAGAGACCCCAGTGTCCACATGAACTTACAGAGAACAAGGGTCGTGAGGTCACAATCCACCTCCCAGTGATGTCTCAATGCACCAGCTGATGTCACCCTCCACTACCCAGTGATGTCACAATGGAATAATCACTTGGCACAGCTGTCTGAAAAAGTCTCACAACTAAAATTCAATGCTTACACACTTCCAGGAACTCTACCTAAAGTTTTTGTGTTGCCTGCATTTTAATGCTACCTAAAAGTGTGAAAAAAACCCTCCAATATTAAAGCACCCATGCAAGGAGAGGTGAAGTCTATCCATTTGGCAATTCTTGCATTGGCCCGAAAATCTGGGAAAAACCCCTCTGAGTCACAGGACTGCTGAGTTTATTTGGCATAATTTTACCTGAGTCACATCCAGCCATTTCCATCATACCTCAGCCTGAAACTATACCTACTGAAAATCAGGCAGAAAATAAAGCTCAGTGTTCATTTCACCACTCACCTTCAAAAAAAACCACCTGGTGTAATGTGTCTTGGTATCCTGATGTATCTGGAGAAATGCTGTGACATAGCTCGATTGAATGTTCTTGACCAGCTTGATTTATTACATCAGTTGTGAACTGCAACTCATCAAGAATTGAAATCTGACTAATAAACATAATTTCTATAGTTTAGCAAAGTTGCATAAAAAATCAAGAGCTATGAAAATGCAGCAGCAGAGTTCATATTTGAATAATATTTGTTGAAGAAGTTTCAAATCATCCAACTCCAGCAGTTCCTAAGATAACATAAATATATATATAATAAGTATATATAAAAATATATACAAAAACTATATATATAACAAAATAGGTCTTTTCCACCCTAAATAATACTATAATTCTGTGATAAATATATATAAATATTTATTACCTATATAAATTTATCTTTAAATTCAACATTTGGCTTGCTAACTAGAATTTATCAACCACATTTCACTGTCTTTTATATACTTAACGCAATAGTTGCATTTTTTTCTGAAGAGTTTTGTAGAGCTTTGTAGGTCTAAACTGTGGTAAAGTAATACCAAAGTGCAGACCACTATAGCAAGTTTATAGTTTCCAACTGGAGTTTGATGGAAAAGTGATTGCAGTAAGGTTCATTCTGTCTGAATAACTGGTGGAGAGGTAGCAATTATCCTAACACAAAAGAGTGTCACAGTGGTATTTGTCAGAATATCAGTACAGTTCTTTCTGGAAACTACAGGCCATCAAGGATAAAATTAATGAGGTCAAAAGATTTAACTTGGAAGAAGGAAAATTAAAAAAAAAAAAAAAAGCATTCCATGTTTGATGAAAGCAATATACAACATCACAACTCAATCCAAAATAGCTATTCAAACCATGAACTGCATTTGCCTGACAAATGAGCACTACTTACCTCTCAGGATTAACCTACATTTTGCACTAAAACTCTTTAGTTTAAGAAACAGATTGTACCACTGAGCAGAAAATCTGACATAAGAACAGCAAGACAATTAAACTGCTGTAGATTTTATTTTAGCTTGTGCTTTTAAATGTACACTTAAGGCCTCTCTCTAATTTCTGTAATGCTTGGTTGAGAAATTATCCACAGGCGAGTTGTTGTTGAAACCGTGGGATGCTCATCACAAGAGCAAAGACTCAGTCCTGTGGGACTGAGTAATAAAAAACCTTCTCCACACACTTGAAGTCATATTTCTGATTAAATCATATAGTATCATACATATCATCATATCATACATAGCACATCTACACTAGGTATGCTATTTAATTTGATATTAGGGATTTGTCTTATGCTACAGGTTCTAGAATCTGCCCTAATAAAAAATTCCAGCAAAACACATTATAACCAGAACCCTGTGTGCTCTGTTCAATTGTCAGCACATTTAAAATAAAGAAGATATAACATATGGTCCCTCTTAAAGCAACAATGAGAAATACCAGGAGCAGCAGATACAAACACCAGGGCAGGGACCCCTGTTTCATCATTCTGATCTGGATAGCAACAGCTCCCATATCACACAGGTCTATTACATGGCATGGGGGTATTTAGTGTTGTAGAGTAATAAGCAGCATGTGTCATGGAATTGCATTATCCAGCATCTTACAGCTCAAGCACCTCCATCCCTTTGTGCTAACTGACTCCATCTGCTTGTGGTAATTGCATTCCTGCAGCAACTGATTTCCAAGAAAGAAGATTTTGCAGCAGTCATTACAGCCAGTGAACACTATCACAGACAGTATGAAAGTGTTTATAACTGGCTTGATATTCTGACACATCACCAGCACTCTGTGTCAGGCTGCCAAAGGCAGTGAAACTTCAATTAAGCCCCTAAATGAAGTTGTCTGATTTTCATAGCACTTAAGCTTCTCCAAACTTTTGAAAACCAGGATTTGGGAGTTTGTTCACACAAAGCACCATAAAACTGTTTAGTTGTTTATTAAGATAATCTACCTCAAAATCTACAGCATAATTTAATTTCTTTTCTCATCCTCACTTCTTCTGTAAGTAAAGGCACATTTAGGCAGCACTTCACATAAAGGCAGCATTCCATTTGCTAAAGATAAAGGTATAACATTAAAATAAATAGGGATGTTAGTACTAGGGGGTGGGGGAGGGAAGGTCATACTCAAATAGTCATTAACATTTCAGAATGAAACTAGAAAAATGTCTCTTGATCATGACTTTGTTAATTTCAGAGGAAAAAAATGAGACTTTTAGAACCAATGTATTCCACTGCTAGTGAACTTTTGTTATTGCATTGCGTCACACTAGTACCAATGTGACATTTCAAAATTTGTCAGGTTTCCGCCTTCAGGCTTCACTCACAAAAGCAGTAGAAAGTCTCAAACAGCAGTCTTATGAGCAGCAAGTCTGCAGTTTTCTACACCAGTTCTGTCTGGATTCTTTTGGGGGAATAAAAATTTACGTCTAAGACTTCAATGGGTCTCAATAAGTTACAGGATCACAAACAAGTGTCCATAATTCTCATGTTTCTTTTGTTCACTTGCAATAGGAAAATCTAACTCACTGATACTGAATGCTTAAAAATTAGAGGACTGAAGTCCCACCATGTCTGGGGATGTCTGGAACCCCTTACAATGACACTAATGAAATTAAGAATGTGTTCAGACAATTGCTAAGAAATTATACACCAGAGAGCTGGTTGGTCTGGATAGAGACAGAAATATGTCAAATCTCACGGAAAGATATGTTGGAAGAACAGCCAGAAAGAGAAAACACTAATAGGCAGACTCCTGCTTCCTCCCAAAAGAGCTCCAAGTTTACAGAAACCACTTAGAGACCACTGAAGATGAGCAATGCAAGATTATTAGCATAGTCAAAGAAATAAATTGTTCAAGAGCTTCTCAGATAGGTCTAAACTAGATTTTTTCCTTTGCAGTGCTAGCCATTAAGCAGCACACACAATAGTGCAGTTGTAGGCTCCAAAACCAGATAGGAGATATTTTAGGAATTAATGTTTTTAGCTGTGCACCTTTAGTCCTGCTTATGCTTACTTAAACACAACAACATTTTGTGTAATTAGGTACTAAAAAATTGTTTTCTTAGGCTGAAAAATGTCTTCACTCTGTTCAAAAGACATAATGTAAGTTCATACAAAATTTGCAGAGATTTAAAAATATGATGACAAATGTTCTGGCAAACATGTTCAGGAGATCATGGATTTATGAGTTGGTAGGAAGAACTGTTCCCAAAGCAAGTCTACAGGATAAATATTTTCTTAATAAAATTTTTAACTCATACGGGAAAGATCCTAATCCAGATGTTCCCCCACTGTACATGTAAGTTATTATTAAACATAGACATATTTTCATACTGTACTGAAAATAAAGACCAAGGTAAATTGAAAATATTAAAAAGACGGGAGGTGGTGAAAAGGGGCAGTGGTGACACAGGCACTGAGTTTCTCATTTACCTTTGGTGAAATAAGACTTCTAAAAAAAAAAAAAAAAACACAAAAAAAACCACACCAAGAGCCCCACCCCACCCCCAAAGAAAAAAACAAACACCAAAACAAACAAACAAATGCAATGCAAAACAACAACAATAAACCCATCAAATTTACTTCATTGTCACACTTTGGCATATGTCTTGAAGATAGGAACTGGGAAATTACTTTATTTTACTACTCTTGTTCAGCTGTGAAAGAATGCAAAGGATGCTATTTCATACACAGCTATTTTAGGTTGAGGATATGTGTCTCAACCCCAGTTAGTTGTGATGGTTCGGACCGGGCTCCCTGCCAAATGCCTGAACTCACAGTAACAACCCCTTCTCCCTCCCTTCTGCCCTTAGGGCAAAGGCAAAAAAACTATAAAAATTTAAGAACCCGAAACCAATTGAATTATATCAAAATATATATTTTTACATATATTACAGTTATATACAATTAAAATACTATGTACACCACAAAGGGATCCCAAACACCCCGAAGGGGAAGGGAAAAAAGGAACAAAAAAGGACAAAACCAGAACAGATATGCACAATCAAACTCAAGAACTAGCAAAATCAAGAGCCAGCAAAATAAAATCTCACCACGTCCCTCAGAAAAACAAGACCGGCAGACACGGCCAGCACTCTCCAACGTCCCGCTTGGCAAGACCAGCGGTCACTGCAGGCCTCAGCCTCTGGATAAGTGAGACCAACGCAGGGACACACTGCTCCTGAACCTCACCGGAAGAGAAGAGAGCAATGTCTGTAATCTCTGTCTTATTTATACCCTGGTTTACATAAAAATCTTCAAAATGGAAAAATCTAGACATGATACTAAATAAGATAATTCCTTGCAAAACAATTTAAAGTCAAGCTAAATTCCTGGTCAGAAAAGTAACTCAGGCTTTATAAATTTATAAATTTACTTTTATCCATCATAAAGAGGTCTCTGGTGATGAATCTCAGACTTAACAACTTATTTTCAGATTAAAGTTAAGTGAAGGTCACCTGAAATTGTTTTCTGCCTTCTTACCTTAAAGAAAACAATTATTAAAAAAATGTTTATTTTGGCAGCCTAAAGCACACCAAAACCCACAACACCTGACTACAGCTATTATGCTATATAATACGTGTCTATAAACTGAAGTTTTCAGAAGAGACAGAAGGTAGACAGTCAGTAAGAAACACACAACTTCCACTTTTCATAAAACTGCAGGGAGAAAGTGGGTGATAACAAAATTAATTTAACCATAAATTAGCTCTTCAAACAACTGAAGCCTCTTCAAATTATATTCAGTACCGATCTGATGATTAGGCTGGCCAATAAGCTCCAGCTCTGTTCCAGAAGCTCCAAAAGTAAGGACTTGGAGCTCCTGTCTGAAGACTTCAACAGTCTGTATGTTTAACTAACCTGTTGAGTCACATTAAGATACAGTACATATTCTATTTCCCCAATATTTATTATGAGTTTTTTTCCAAAATAATTATGTCATAAAGTTGAATGTTTCTCAAATGATGCACAAGCATCTTCTAGGAACTCAGCCATGAAAGAGACCAATCATCAGTGATTGAGTTTCTGCAGCTCAACAAGTCACCTTATGTCCACAGACCCCCTGACAGCTCCAGAACTAAAATAAACCATAGAAGCACTGTATTTGGTGAAGTCCACAGCAATTGTTGTACCACCTTTAAGAGTACCTGTCTGGTCTGGACACTTTAATATCATGTAAGTAACAAACAAGGCAGACCAAACCTCCCAAATTAAGCTAAATACCTACAAATAAATGAATTTGCAGGCTATTATAGGTCTGAAGTAGTGGAATAAATAAATGGCATAAAAATGTGCCAAGAACAAAATCTTTGTCGAAGTACATTAAACCCTCCTAAATAATAAAATATGCTTGGAAAAATATTCCCAGACACCAGCTTGTAATAAATGTTAGGAGAGGCTGTTGAATGGGTGACAAAACACACAAATTAAGCCCTTGTAAGTTCCTTAGTGGCAATGCTCTGCATGCACAGTTAGTAGTTTCAATACACATGTAGTTGTCTCATTTTTATCACCAGTCTGAAGAGGAAGATATAATCTGGTTCTGTACCAGACTGTGAGTGCTGCCCATTTGCCTATGAAAGACCTTAGTATTGACTACAGAACTGAGTTCAAAGGAGGCCACCAAGATGATCAGAGGGATGGAGCACCTCTTACATGAGGAAAGGCTAAGAGAGCTGGGACTGTTCAGCCTGGAGAAGGCTGGAGAAAGCTCTAGGGTGACCTAACTGTGGCCTTCCAGGACCTGAAGGGGCTATCAGAAAGATGGAGACATACTGTTTAAAAGGGCCTGGAGTGACAGGACAAGGGGGAATGGCTTTCCACTGCCAGACAGCAGGTTTAGATGGGATATTAGGAAGGAATTCTTCCATGTGAGGGTGGTGAGGCCCTGGCACAAGTTGTTCAGAGAAGCTGTGGCTGCCCCATCCCTGGAAGTGTCCAAGGCCAGGTTGGATGGAGCTTGGAGCAACCTGGGATAGTGAAAGGAGTCCCTGCCCATGGCAGGGGGTTTGGAAATGCATGAGCTTTAAAGTCCCCTCCAACCCAAACCATTCTATGATTTTGTGATTCTATACTAGAAAAAAAAATATTGTGTTGGTTTTTGCATTTGCTGCATATCATGATTTGAATCATTAACAAGGATCATTGATGTGAACAATTTAAATTTCTTCATATGATGCGAGTGAGACCCAAGAATTCAATCCATCATGCAATAAAGTCCACAGAAGAGCTTCAAACTAGACCCTGTAGTAACTCATCAGACAAAGGCTGAGAGAGGTTCTTTGAACCTTTAGGCACCTTTATGAAAGCAGGTTTTCAGACTAGTGTGAATTTCTTCCAAAAGAAATGCCTTTAAGTGTAATTGATTGTGAACTATATAGACTAATTTCTCACTCCTCTGGCCTCATCAAAAAGATGTGACATTTTCTGGAGAAGAAAAAAAGAACATGTAGACCTGGATCAGAAACTTTCCCCTTATTTAGGTGAGATGGTACTCCTGTACCTGGTGTCATATATTTCAGTAAAACATTTAGAGGCAAAGACACCATCACACCTGACACACCTTTCTTGAGTTTTCACATGGATGTCATCTTCTGAACGTATCCCAGGCTTATAGAAGTCATCTGAAATATTAAGACAGGAGAGATAACGTCGCAAACACAAAACTGGAATGGTCAAAGATCGGCTGATCATCCCCAAACCTCTCTGTGTTACCACAAAGAATACCTTTACAGGATGCATATCTGCACCCTGCAGGTGATATACATAACGCATTATTAGCTCCTTTACTTCTGGTGCACAGCTGGATGAGGAAAAGAAAAGGACGAGAAAAATAGGACATTTCTGTAGAGTAGCTTGTGAGAAAGTGAGGAAAGTTCTGACAAAGACACAAAAGGTATCACACTGTACAGATCTAACACCACGTGTCTTTATTGAGGTTGTTCACACAGGGATTTAAATCCTAAAATAAGGCACTTATCTGAGTAGTAAATAAGAAAAATAAGAACTGGGCCTATCAGAACTGTTTCCCTTTTGAAATGTGTAAAGTACTCTTATAAACAGAAAAGCAACTGAAGAGCTTTAAATATGCTCTCAGGAGTATTTTTAATCTGCCTTGTGGTTTAATGTGTTGGTTTTGGTGCAGTGGGAATGCAGAAAAGTGATTTTCCTTCACCTGGACCAGTCTCTGCCAAAACAACAAATCTGGAGAGAAGCAAAGTACAGAGAACAGTGACAGTGCAAATCTTATCCCACCAGGACAAGAGTTTCCATGAGTCTGGATGTGAAGTGTGGTTACCTTCCCATGCATTTTTGGTTATCTTTGCTTAACACACTGATTTGAAAAGCTCATCATGATCTAACAGGTTCATAGCAGACTTCAAAGGCTCCTTCTGGGATAATCCATTGCACCTGCAGTTGCCTCCATGGAAGTCAAACAGCTTAGTTTGACTAAAGAGACACATTAATTTAATTATTATTAATTAAATATTATTAATCTTATATCTCTCTCTAGAGGAAGATGTAAAGAGATAGAGGCAGTTTCCTTTCAAGTTCCTAAATTATTATGGAGCTACAGTGCTTTCCACGCGTTCTCCTTTTAATATGCCCCACAAAAATGTCTTGGAATAATTTAACTCCCATGATAGTTGTCATTTGTCTTTGTTAGAGACTCCCAGCTAGAGATGTTCTCTCGTGCTAGAGAAATGATTCGAAAAGAGGACCTGGAAATACCACAGTTTCAGTGTTAGATTTGCTGAATGTTGTCTGTGCACTGTTTTGAGTTTTGTATTCACAGCCAAGATTCAAAACTGTAAAGGTGGGACTTACATTTGGAGGCAACAAGAAACTGTGAGTTCAGTAAAGAGCACAAAGACCACACAGTTGGCTCAGGGATATGTGGTTTTGTGAACTTTCCTTGCTCGCCAAACTTGTTTAGAAGACCACTGTACTTTCTTGCTAAAAGGTCATCTTATCACAGGGAAAAAGAACTCATTGAACAGATTCAAATCCTAGATATAATCAAAAGAAAGTATAAAATGTACTTCTTTAGAGGAAAGTAACACCTGATGGTATATGGCTGCAATCATATAAGAACGTCAAACTGGGGCTCTTGAATTTCAGGACTTGAGTTTGAAGTGGACCTTAAATTTTGACTGTCTCCCTTTTAATAGCTTGTGCTAAACTTCCCCTTAAAAGAAGGAATATGTTTCATAGTGCTTTCTTTGATGCTAAGGAGTCTCCAGAAACAGTAATTACTTGCAGTGCAAACATTTGAAAAACCAGAGCAATTTGTTTTGCTGTTTTGGTGTTGGACCCAAACCAAATTTTCAACCCATCTTGATGCAGGACCAGAAATCTGCACCACTTCCTTAGTCATCCTGGAATCCTTTCCACCCTAGGCCATCCTAAATATATATGTGTAAAAATATATGTGTATATGTAAAAGGGAATATAATTTACTAAGTGAATCAGATATTGCCTGTGCTTCTTGACTTAAAGAACATCGGGGAATAAAACTAAACCAGATACCCAAGCAATTTTCTTTCAAACCTGGCAGTCAACCAATAAGATTGAGTTAGTATGACTACCAGAGATTAAATTCTGATGAGAGGGAAGTAGGCAGAGGCATTTGGGAAGTCATGTTTTCAGAAAAGGCAATATATGCAGTGTAAGAAGCAGAACTGGTCTGGCTGGTTAAATACAATACAGAAGTGTAATTAAAATATAGGTAATATTTAGCCTGTTAATTCTTTAGGTATAGTTTGGCAGGTTTTTTATACAGTTTGGCAATACATTTTCTGGTTAGAGCCAACATGAGCTTAGGAATTATGATCAATAACGAAATTTATTTCATAACTAAGAGGAATATCACAGACTGTGCTGCTTGACCTAATTCCCAGCTCACTGCATCCATTTTTCTTGTCGGATCAAAAAAGCTAAACATGGAACAAACCATTGTGTACTGATTTTTTTTTCACCAGTGCACATCAATTTGTTGACAGAAGGACATGATGAAGAATTTGGAGAAATTAGAACATAACAGTGTGACTGACTTGGATGATGTGGGAAATTTATGACGCAAGAGACAGAGGTAACAGAATGTAATTGAAATTATTTAAACCACAGCAATAAACGTGCTGAATTCCAAGCAAGCTGAGTCTAAAAGAGCCCTCAGTAAAAGAATAAGGAGTCAATTCAGTTCACAGTTGGATTCTCAATCTCACAAGAGTTCACTGTAGCACGAACTGCAGTGAAATTCAAATTGTGATGTCAGGGTACTCAGCTGTTGTAGATATTGATTTCCAGTGAGTGACTGAAGACTATTAACTTACTTTTTGCCTCATTAGTCACCCCAGAGCCACCACTCCTAGTAGAGACATAGACATACTATTTTTTTTCTCTCATTCCAAGAACACCTGTAAAAGGGAAGGTAATAAAAACCTTAGTATATTTAGCATGTAAGCATATCTAAGATGGAAATTGCAAAGGAAAAACACAAATAAAATAACCGTGTTCACTACAACAGGACAGATTGTGTGCTCTGTATTTCACAGAGTATCTCCTGTGAAGGAAAACTAGCATCCTTCATACCATCAAACATGTGCAAATAAGCCCAGGAAAACAAAGAAGGCTCTCAGGGTCCTGAATGATAACTTTTGATGTGTTTTGGACTTTTGAAAGGAGTGTTTGTCCAGAGCAGGATGAAGGCTGGACATACATAGTGCAGTTGTGAATTTCCAGGGAGGCTTGATGCTTTTCATCTGCTGTAGGGTGGAGAGGAGAACAAGTTGTTACCACACAGATCAAGATTAAAGGTCCTGGAGCTGTTTAGGTTGGCTGGGATTCACTGCCGAAATGAATGAGTACTGCTGTTTATTTTAACAGTTCTAGCTATGCTCTGTTTATTGCTCTAACATTTCACTAACATTATTTCCTCCTTTCCATTCAGTTCTCCTTCACATCCTCTTCTTTTACCTACTTCAGTTCTCTGTAACAGCTCACAGGGCATTTTTTTCCATTTATTCTCATTTCCCAACTGCTACCTTTGCCACTTTCTGTCACACCAGAACGTCTAAGTCAACAAAGTGATCTCACATATCAGGTCAAATTATAGCAACCAGTGTAAAAATTGTTCAAGTCGGGGTTAAGGAATGAAAACCCTTCTCAGCTCATAAATAAAATATTATTATGGGTGTGTGTGTGTTCCAGTTTAGCGTGATATACTTTAAATGTCACTTGGGGAAGAAATTCAGTACAGATAGCAACTTCCTCCTGGTGTTTCCTTACTCTGGGGTAGAAAGTTCAGCACTGGAGTCAATTTCCACACTATTATGTGTTGGCAACATCATCACAAATCAATGAAATTCCATCCAAAATTGTAAAAACTGTGTTGAGCTACCAAGAAGTCAACTACTCTTGACGTATGGATTAATGCTCACTTCTTCAAAAGTTATAGCTGAAAGATGAATAGGTAGAGATCAAAGGTTTCTATGGCAACAGCTAATTTTGATGACTAATCCCACAAACTAAACAGCTGAACAGAAAATCAACAAAGAAGCAATGAATATCAATTATTAACCAAACTCACAGATTGGGACACATTCACACAAACTTTTCATTGCATATCTGAGTACAACATTATTCTAAAGATATTTTAGCCATGGAAATTATAGTAAGAACAGTAACACGTTTTCATATCCAATATTACTTTTATCTGTTCAAGTGCACTTTGAAAAACAATTGTCTTTTTGCCTTCAAATGTCAAATACCAAGAGCTTACTTTATTTAAGTCCCAATAATTTCTTGCACAAGGTTATAATCTGCACGTAGATGATATCTTTAGGAACAGTATATAATAGATTTGCTACAGAGAAAATGAAGAAAGAAAATAAATTATAGTTAGCTCACATTTTGCCATTTTTTATGGGTGCAGCAATATTTAAAAAGATTTGAAAAGTAAGAAAATTATTTAATTTTTAATTATTAGTTTTGGTTTTCCCCTTCCTATAATAACATAGTTCATTACACAAATTATTGGCTTTATGTGTCATTGGTAAATTATTCTTAATTTTCATGTGCAACAATACAGTACAACAATAGCGGTGCTAACAATAAAGTACATTGCTGGCATTGATTTTATGTACATGGTTATTAAGAATATAATGAAGAGATAGATATCCAAATATATATATAAATATATATCTAAAGAACTGACAGACACATGACTTGGGCATTTTTATTACCATAGTCATTAAATGGTGGCAATAACAGACAAGATCTGTGTCTTTTCTTGCTGGAAATATGCACGTGGAACAGCTCTTTTCCATTTCAGTCTTCATGTTCTTACCCCAGAATTTTTCAGATCTGGGGCATACAAAGTAATAAAGTCCATGTGTCCTACAGTAGATGTATTTCAAAGGGGAATTATTACCAATATTAACAAAATTCATTTGCTAACAAGCTATGTAAGAGTATTATTTGGGTACAGCTTTGTTTCATCATAGTTTTGATCACAACTCCCTTCTGTTGATGCTCACCCAGCACCAGGGATTTAGAGTTTCAGTAGCAGAGTTGGATTTGATTAATATAAAATTACTTTTGGTAATTATAGTGGGGGTTTTTCCCCAGAATTGATCAGTGTGTGGTTCCTTATCCTACTTGTCTGACAAGGACAAAAGTCAGAACAGAAAAGGGATGGAGTCTGCTAATACACCACTCACCCTCACTGACCCCTTCAGAATTGTTCTTTTCTAGTGAAATTAAAGATGCTCCCCCATAGCACCTCATTGGAGCCAAGATTTCAAGAACAGCAGGTCACACCTCAGAGCAGTGTTCTGAGCGCTTTATTAACCCAATTTCTACAGATCTGTATCTGACTCAGAAACTTCAGAGAGCCCCCCCTTCATCCTGATGTGCAGCTCTGTCAGGGAATCAAATTTCCCTAAGCTGTTTCTGAATTATTATTATGAACTTTTACACTTAGTGACTACAATAATTGCAATACAGAGGCATCATCTGCTGCAGTTAATTATCCAGACCAAATTTGCACATCTGTACAGGGTTCTATTGTTTGGCTTCATGCAGGTTTGTTGAGAACTGCTGCAGATGGAAAATAGATTTGCACTAAAGAGGTTGTTTTAAATTGGAATTGAAGAGTCTCTTTTTCTGTTGCATTTTTTTCCCATGTATAATACACGACCTGTCAATACATACTGCATGATTCTTACTGTAGTTTTATTCTGTAGGATGCCATTCATATGACTCAGAAGGCACCGTAGAAGAGACAAGGGTAAAGTTTTTTCAGTTAAGGAGTCTGATTAGAAAACTAATTTCCCAAAGGTGATTATTGAATTAACTCAGTCTGGATAACCTTTGGACAATGCTGGAAAACTTTTCTTTTCTTAATAAACTTATGCACCATAAACAGAACATTTTTCATAATGTGAAGAAATCCTACTGGTGCAACTTCTTTTAACTTGAGAAAAAGATAAGCTAATATTTTCCTTCTGGTCCTCTAAGGCCTTCACCACTATTAACCTGCTTTAAATAGGTATTACTTGGATTTGGTGGTGAAAAATCTCTACTAAATACACAGAAGAGACGGAAAGGGGGAGAAGGAGAACACATAGGACATTGCCAATTGGACTAGAGCAAAAAATAACCTGAGGAAAAGCAAGATGAGAACATACAAGGAGTAATGATATGAGTTAAATCCTAGGCCTCCGTAAAGACAAAATCTCTCACAATTCAGAAATAGTTGCGGGAATTACCTTTAAAACAAAATCCTGAGACCAATTCTATTTTCAGGAGCAAAAATGTAAGGTTGAGTGGGTTTCTGAAAGACCCAATATGTGCATGTAGTTCACATGGATCGAAGGATAGCATATATTTTGTACAGATTATTTTGTCAGAGAGCTGAATGTAAGCAGATTTTTAATCTTTTATTCTATTTGATTTGATCTATATACCTTTTTTTTTAATATGGAAAACTTTTTTCCCCATTTTATAAACTTTAAACAGGTTGCATCCTGCTGACTGAGAGGCCTTTATATCATTAACTGTTCCCTCCAAATAAGGCAAAGTAATTTTAAAGACATTTCTTCATTTCACTGTTTAACATCAGACTGGAATTTTGTGACTGGCTGTTGTAAAATGTGGTTGGTGGCCCCTACCTGTGAGCAGCTGATTTTTGGGGACATTATATTTTTGGAAACAGTGTTAACTGCCTGTCACCTAAAACAGCTGCTTTACCCAGTTGGTTAATGGAGCCATCACTGCTAAAAAAAAGTGCTACTGCAGTTTTGAAAGTTTCAAATTTATGTTCCCATATTTGAAGTGGTTTTGCTTTGTGCTAAATTTTTGAAGAAGGTTTGAACTGTGATTTGACATACTTGACATTTCCTAAGTGGGTGATTTTTGAGACTCGAGTTGTGCAAATCTTACAGTTGTCACAAAATTTTTAACAACTACACTACAGTCTAAAATGTTGACGTTTTCAGGAGCAAGCAAGGCAAGTGAAGCTGGTGGCAAAGTATGTTTTAGGGAAAGTGGATAGGCAGGAAGAAAAAGCAGTAAAATTATGCTCTGTATTATTACTCTGAGTTTGTTTGAAGGTATTGATAGTTCAAAAGTGCAAACACTTCCTGGATTATGTTAAATACAGCAAGATTTTGTAAATTAAAAACATAAGTACCATGTTTCCCAAGTCACCTTTTACTCTGGTTTCACTGCCAAAAAACAGTGGCATGGGAAGTTTTTGTGAGTTTTGTTTTGTTATCTTCTATAGAACTTATTGGTTACTTTTATTTCAAAACTGTTAGTGGTGTTTGATGCTTTTTGCAGCTGTAAAAGTTGAAAATAATTTTCCCTTTTCACTGAGCTGCAGTAATTTCTTCCAGGTCAGAAAAGGTCCTTAAGAGCTTTCTTTTTTCTTTGACAAGGACAACTGGAAATCCACACAACCATGTGATGTGTAATGCCCAGACAGGGCATCAACTCAGACTACCATCACCTACAAGTTTAAAAGGGAAGTAAGGGGAGAACAGCAGCAAATGAGGCAAGGATTGTTTCTTGACAGGAGTGGCTGGCAGGGTAGAGCTGGTGAGTTATCACTCTTTTCAGGCCTTATCTTGCTGCCTGCACTCTGTCAAACTTCTTCTGAACTCAACAAAAGTCATGCCAGTGTATTACCCCTTTTAAATCTGCAAATTTTTTATACCAAAGAGACACTGAGTGAGCTTTGATGTGCACTGTGATGTTTTCTCTCAAACGTGAGCCCAATGTGTAACAATTGATATTACACTTCCAAGTGCTCACAAAAATGTCTAATGCCGTCTTTTTTCTTCTTGTTGTTGTTGTTGTTGTTATTCACCTTCAGAGAAATTAATTTCTCAAAGTTTTGTTTGGTTTGTTTTCCTATGGGAAAACGTACAGGTTTTCTAGGTTTTTTTCTCGGTTATGCTCTTCATTTTTCCCTGTGGATGTGTTGAGTTTGGGGACCCATCTTCATGGAGGTAACTGAAGGATCAGAGCTTGTCTTGCAGAAAATCTGGAGGTTACAAAATGATTATAATAATCTGCTCACCTATTCAACAATTAATTATTAATGTCAAATACTTCAACAGAAATGAAGGAAGAGCAGAATTCAGCTGGTCAGATACATTGTCTCTACTACTTTTTTTTATACCAAAGCATAAGGCAATCTTCTCTGAACCCACATGGCCACATCTTCTGTCAGATCAGTGTCAAAATTTAGTGTCCATATGCTTTTTCAATACAGAGAAGTCAATTAATGCAAGGTAATCAGATATTAATTCAGCATTTTGACAGAATTACTGTAATTTGTGCTAGTGTTGTTATGGTAGGTGCATAAGATACTCAACCTAAGCAGAATACCAGGTGAGAACTTTATAAGGCAGCAAAGTGACATACAATAAACACAGAAAAGTGTCTTGTGTCATCTCAGGACCCAGTTAATGTGCTGTCATTAGCAGCACCACAAGAAATTAGAATGCTTAAAACTTCAATGCCTTGCTTTAATTACCTTAATGGTTGGATGGGGTTGTACAATTTCAAATTCATTCAGGTGCCATTTAGACTGGAGGGGAAAATAAGCTTTTATAAAGAAATCTATGAACTGACTATAAACAAGACGTTTTAGGTAAGAATTTATGGAAAATCTCTTCCAATGGAATTTGAGCCAAAACAGGTTCAAAATTTATGAGCATCTTGCCAACACCTTGTAGAGGAGACCAATTCTTCAGCTATGTCTTAAAAAAAAAAGGGTTTTAGCAGAAAGTTCTAGGACAGTCTGAGAGATGAGAGGTTTCAAATGTCTATCAGGCACTCTGAAGATTGGGAGCAGTGGACTGTTGAGGACACAGTGCTCATCTTTGAGCAGACACAGCCAGCTGCCAGCTCGTCACAGTCACAGCATCCTTGGGTCCCACCTTGTAAAGCACAGAGTGTAATGAAGACTGGCATGAAAACACAGTGGAAGTGATGCTGAAACAGGAAAGCTGATTATAAGAGAAGAAATAATGGAAATGGGCATGAAATCCTGATATATAGAAGTGTCTGCAGGAGGGAAGGAAAGATATTATAAGGTCATTGTCTGAATGCAGGGTCAGTGAAGATGCTACTGTCAAACGGTTTGTATAAATGGTTTCCTTCTAGCAAGCAGCTAAATTAGAAATATTCCTGAGGTTATAAAGCTGTTTGAAAGAAGCAAAACCAAAATGATGCAGTTATGTGCTTCTCTCAACAACTACCCAAATTATTCAAAACAAGGAAAAGAAAAATTACACAATCAAATTGTCTGAGCAGAGATTGAGGACTTGAAATGTATTTACAGTAGAAACAGAGCACATCCATGTGAGGTACATGATCACAGCCTATAAATACTTCCAAGTTAATAATGAAAAATGGAATTATTTACCAGCTGTGTTATCAGACACCCCCTGCAGTTTGCAATGAGGAAAAACCTAAGGTTAAAGATTTATTATAAGCTTGAAAACTATGTTTCTGTCAGAAAACTTAGTCATTACTATTGACAGCTGTCTCCCTTTCTGAAATTATATTTATTTGGGTTTGTTTATTGGAATTTGGATTTAACATGGGCCATTAGACCAATGACAAAAGATCAGGGTGTAAAAGCATATTAAAAATATGCAAGGTGAATCAAAATAATCAGAAAGACAAGGAGAAAAAACAAAGGTCATCATATTGAAACAGTACTGCTGTTTTTGTAACTGAGGTTTTCACTTAGTGATATTCTTTATTTCATTTGCCTTTAATAATAATTTAAATAACAATTCAATAAATAATTTAGTAAATTATATTATAAAAACATATTTAATAAATTACTTAATAATTTAATTGAGGCTCACCATAATATTTTAGAATTACCTTTAAGACAAAGAAGATCATTATTATTATTGTTGTTGTTGTTATTATCTTTATGTCTGTGGTGAGTTCTCTTTTTGCCCATAACAAGCATTATGAACACTGACAGCAGGCTAAAATAAACATTCACTTATTTTAATTCTTTTAAGGACAAGAAATGAAGCAGTTATTTTATGAGAAGAGAGAGTTCTTAAATTAGTTCCAATTAACCACAGAATATTCTGGGTCAGAAGGGACAAAATAGGATCATCAGAGTCCAACTCCTGGCCCTGCACAGGATAGCCCCAAGAATCCCACCCTGTGCACCATCTCAAATGATTATTAGTGATCAGGGGAAAACAGCAGAAAATAAGCCAAGGATATATTCACGTAAACAGTGTTATAAGATGCACGGGGAAGCTCACACAGAACAAGACACTGTCAGCTGGGACAAATGAGCTGAGATCATTTCTTTCACTGGACAGGTATGGGACAGGACATACCAACTGGGAGCTTAGTCTTGCAGGATGAACGTGAGACCACTACTCCTAGATCCTCCGCCAAATTTCTGATTCTTGGAATGTCCCAAGAGTTTTGATATATTTCTGTATAAACCCCATGCTTGTTTACAAACCCTGCAGATCCTGGGAGAGGGCAGGAGGTTTGGGCAGTCAGTCAGTGAGCAGCCCGAGTGTAAACACAAGTTAGCTGTAGATGTGCTGGTTCGATCAGTGCACTCTTTCTGCTCTGTTACCTGCTTCCCTAGTTCAGTTTCCTCAGCCCTAACTTTCTCCTTCCCAGAACAGAGAGCACATTTGCTCCAGCATGAGAAAGCAGGCACTTTTAAATGGAGAGCTGATGGTATTGAAGCAGGTTGAACAGTGCCTTTCAGGGAGCACATAGCAAAACAATCTAAGGATGACAAGGATGCTTTCTGCTTCTCTATGGTCCAAGCACCAGCTCCTGCTCACAGAATCGTCAGCAGCTGGGAGAACAGAACATGAATAGTGTTTATACCCTGTCAACACTTGTTTTTAACAACAGATTTCCACTGTGTGCCCATCAATGACTACTGCCGTATTGTTTTGGTGCAGTGCACATGTCTGGGATTTCTGGCCTCCAAAAGCCCTGTCAGATGAAATGCATACGAGCATCCTCCATCTGCCTTACAGAAAGAAGAAATTCAGTGTGCTCAGGATGTGTTGCACTTGCTGAGCAACTGACCTGAGACAGAGCAGCCAGTTTTTTTCAAGTAGTCAGGATTTGTGCAGATTCCAGCCTCAACCCTACAAGCTACCTTCCATGTCCAGTCCCTTAAGTGGAGCAATGCCTTAATGTGTTGATCCTGGAGGCATTTAGAAAGGGAACTGCTCAGTGCTATCATGACAGAAATTCACCAAGGTACATCTAGAAGTAGAGTATTATATGTTTAAAGGTCTTTCAGAACCAGGCAGACAGAGATCTTCAGTGGGTTTGGGTCTGTTTATAAAAGAAGAGGGAGTTTTGAGGATCTCAATTTTTGGCTTGTGCAAAAATCCCACCTACATCTCAGATTAAATATTTAAACTGTTGTGGATGGTATCGGGCATTGTTTTGGTTATTTGATCTAACGTGTCAGACTGGACTGCAAAAGTCCTCAGTAAAATGGTCAGTACTAGTGATTGGGAATCACTCCCTGTTTTTACTAATGAGATTACAGATCTGTTCTGTTGTTGTGGTTGACAACATCCATTTCTATATTAGCACTAAATTATGCTGCTTACAACAAAGCACCCTGGCTCTCATACTCCCTTTGACAGAACTACTCATAGCAATTTTATTTCATTTTCACAAGCTGGTTTTATCTGCAAATCAATAATAAAGGTACAGAACAAGCATAAAACAGTTCATCTGCTCACATCCTCCCCTTTATGGGTTCTTTGGACCAAAACTTGTTGTCTATTGGTGCTATATTGGCTTTTCTGGTCCCACAGTGACTAATGCCCAGCATCCTCCTGCATGATGCTCACTGTCATACACAGCCAGCTTCATCTTTGCCTGTATGAATCCCTTCTGATCCCTCTGCTTTTCCTCAGCTCCTTCTGACAAGCTCTTTCTGATACACAGTGGGAAATGAGTGGGTAGAAAAAAGTATTCAAATGAAAGCTAGACCTGGGCAAGGATCTCTGGTGAACTGGGAGGCACTCCACCTCACATGGCACTGCTTGAGTTTCTCTCCTGCGGAGAAAAGTGTTTCATCTTTCACAGATGATGGCTACATTCCTATTAGACTTGACAACCACGGGAGAAACTAGACACTGACTTTCTTAGATACTTTTATCTACATGTGAGAGTAATCTTCCTATCCCAGTAAAAAGCTGAAGCTGTCAGAGGAAAGAAGGTGAATGTTGTGTCACAGTACCAGGATTACAACAGCTTCAGAACCTGGGTTTTGATTTCTGATAGGAACAGGAAGAATTTAGGATGAGTTAAAAGATACAGAAACCAGAAATTAAATGAACTTAGGAAATACATATTGAATGAAATCTAGAGCTAAAAGGAGACCTTACAGTGGTTACTGGCATCCAAATTCAAATGCAGTCCAGAGGTTTCTTTGGTCAATAACTACCAAACTTGATAGCTGCCTGCAAGAACACAGTGCTTGCATTTTGAATAGCAATATCTCCTATAGCCAAGGTTAGACTTCCATGTGTGCTCTGACACTTTCTGATTTGAGAAGATGAGTATCTACTGTCCAATGTTATTAACAGGTGTGTTGTAAGGCCACCCGAACCTGGGCATGCAGATCCATACACCAGCCTCATAGAGATGCTCATATAATGCCTAACTCATGGTCTCCTGGTTGCTTTCTCCCTTTCCTGAGGGCTCCTGCATTCCTGACTTGGCAGAGGCCAATTCCACAAGGAATGGAGCTTGATGATTAAGACTATCTCTTGAGAATGGGATTTTCACTGTCTCTAGGAAAGACAGCCCCTAGTCAAAAACCCCCAATTCCAAATGTCCTAAACCACAGCAGTTGTATGAGAGCACTCCAACTCAAAAACACCCATGACCTGTAGTTATTCTATAAAGAATACCTCTGTGTATTTAGACACCTATTGCCAGGGCTTTATTCTGTATTCTGGCCAGTGAGTGAAACCAAAGGTTTATGGGAGTTGTGATACATTCCTACACTTGTCACTTTCTGATAGCTGTCCCCAGGCAATTCACACCTGAACAAATCAGCATGGACCTACTTTCAGTCACTAGCAACATTCACTCTGAATTTCCCTTTAGATTGCCTAAGATTCCCCATTCAGTCCATCTTTATGCCCAAATCTTTCATGGAATTGTCCAGTTTGAATTTTTTAGGCATTGTAGGACCTGCATGAGGGTGCTCTGTGTGCCCATTTCACCGAAATGCCTCAGTTCCCCTTGAAAATCTGGTCTGAGGACTTTCACTGTTCAGCATAACATAACCTAAAAAGATTAAAATCCTTGTCCTTTTGCCCATAGGCATTGTCTGTAACTAGCATTTTTTTTCCTATCAGCTCTGCTCTTTATTTTCAGCAAGCTCTTTGTCTCTCTTGTAAACTCTCTTGCTGTTTGGCCTTATCTTTGGCTAGAGGATAAGAAAATTCTTCTGTCTGATGTTGATCAGCCAGCAGGGAATGCTTATAGCGTCAGCTAGCCAGCTTCTACTTTACCTCCCAAGAAAGAAAACAAGAAACTCTCCAAGCCAGCTTCCCACAGCAGGCAGGGCCTGGGATTTACAGTCTGTTTGAACTCTCCCAGATGGTAACACACCAGGCTGCTGCAATACCACAGTCCGTGGCTTGTCCAAAGGCACTTCCTCAGACTGATTTATTTGTTCTCTCAACTTCAACAAGATTTTGTGTTGTGTCTCTCTCTGGTCTCTGGTGTTTTCCATCCCGTTTTAAAGGCTGGACAATTTATGCTACATGCCATTCTTGTCCACCCAGCAAAACACACAAAATCTGGGGAAAGAAAAAAAAATGGATGAGATATATTTGGCATCTTGTGTTGACTAGTAATTAATGAATTTTCAAAATTTAGCCAGATCCAGTGTGTGCAGAAAGCTTGCCTGGGAAACACTCTCTGTGAGAGACTGTCTACAGGTAAAGGAATATACGTCTAAACCTGGGAATGTAAATTTGCAGTCCTTGCTTTCATGGGTTTTATTTAATTGTGATGTATGCAGCAGCCATAATAGCTCTGGCACAAAATCATTTGTGTCTTAATTAAATGAAACATGCTGCCCAGAAATAACACAGAGTTGGGAAACACTTCAGATACACTTTTAGCTCATAGGCTCAGCCTGGCACTAAAAACAAAAGAAGCAGTGTGTGTGTGTGTGTGTATGTGTATATACATAAAAATGAATTATCATACAGCCCTTGCCTGCACAGTTTCTGATAATTCCATCAGGTTTAATGCATTAGCAAAGAAAATGAGGAAGTGACTATCAAAGGGTGAAAGGATAAATGGCAATGCTTTCAACTCAGTGAGACATAAGGAAGCCTTATCATCTGCAGAGTTTAGTTTTGCTTTGACGGTCTCCTGGGAGGCTCTTGAAGACACTGTGAGGTTGATACCAGCCTTATCACAAGGAACCAGGACAATAGTTTGGAAGAAAAAAAGCAAAGCCAGAATATATTTATGAAGGAAGAAAATTAACTGAAAGGAAGCAAAAAGCTAAAAAGCTTTCAAAGAGGGCTTTTCAACCAAAAAGAAAAACCACGCAGCCCCCCTGCATTACCTCACTGTAGTACACAATTTGACTCAGAATGCAAGATTCCATGTATTATGTGTCATTGAATTCAAATATATTCTCTTATCTAATAATAGAATCAAGGACACAATGGCTTAAAGGGAAGTAGAAATACAGAACAGAAATTTTCCAGATGTATCATGCTGGATTTCCAGTCATTAAAGTCTGTTAAGAATGTTTCTAATGCCAGTCCTCCATTTTCTGTCTCTGTTAGAAATTGGTGTGGGTGTATGTGTGCAAAATGAGACCCAGCTAATTTACCTATTTCCTATGCCAGTTTACAAGAGTCCTTTTCCTTTTCTCTCTTTACTTCTTCTGGTACTATATGACCAGCTTAGATGTCCCTACCTCTGAAAATCCACCTGTGGGTACCAAAACCCATGAAATTAAAGGACCCTTTCAAATCTAATTGTGACTTCTGAACCCCTCAAAACACTTGTTAATCCATCTGAGAATTAAATCTCATTAATTCCTGTGTAAAACAGCCAAAAAAGTATATTTTCAGGACAGAGATTAGGAGAGAGACATAAGGTTGGTTTCTTTCATCAAGTATGAAACTGGACTGGTAACAAAACCCAAAGCTTGAGCATTACCATCTGGATCACTCAGCTTCTAAAGAATTCATAGTATCAGAAATCTACTTCTTGCCCCAAGATTCCTACCATTACTTGTGTTTCTGTAATTTTCCAACACAGTTATTATACGAGTTCTAAGTATTGTATGTCACATCTCAGATATTTTTAAGCAATTTTTTTAGCATTGTAGTGCATTTCGTTCTTTTTTTTTGGCCATATTATCTGCCTAAAGCTATTTCTTCTTTATTGCTAAACGTAAGCCTGAACAAAAGTTATTTTGTCTTCCAAAACAACAATTTCAAGACAGTTTCACTTTTGCATGAGAAAAAGATGTGGGGGATTGTCCCCATGAATTTTGAATGTCTTTCAAATCTTGACTGAGAATAGTTCATACCACCGATAAATCTAGCTGCTAT
Source organism: Platyrinchus mystaceus (assembly GCA_035041135.1). Taxonomy (NCBI): domain Eukaryota; kingdom Metazoa; phylum Chordata; class Aves; order Passeriformes; family Tyrannidae; genus Platyrinchus; species Platyrinchus mystaceus. Next base: position 10,627,144 of record JAWWLV010000100.1, on the reverse strand, counting down.
CCTGTCTGATTAAAAGCTGCACTCCTTAAATTAAACTGGTGCACTAGGCAGGCTGTAGAACATTTTAGTGTCTATATTTCTGTGCACTCTGTAAATCCCACTTCTCTTTTCCCTTCTTCAATAATTTTACAAGACATTTGTTCAGCATTTAAGCTGTATGTCTAATGGGAAATATTGGGATTTCCCAGTTGGACCAAACCCAAGACAATCTAGTCTGGTATTCTATCTCCAAATGTGACCTTTTTCATACAAATGGGAACAATTTGTTAACCATGCCAGAACTCCTCCTGCCCTCTGTAAGATACTGGCTCAGACATTGAAAAAATACATAATATGGCTTCCAATAAATTCATGTCAAGAGAATGAAAACTTTTGTAAATATTCTGCATTCTGTGAAGTAACTTAGTGGACCTGTGACATTCTGTCACAGCCTCCTGTGTGAAAAAGTGTTGTTAATTTCTTTATTATCACATTAAGTGTCCCCATTGTTCTTGTGTTTTAGGACAGCAGAACTTCCTGATCTACCATCTTTAATCTACATCTTATTGTCTATATTCTATATTAGCTATTATTATTATTTTATATTCTATTATTATCTACATCTATACTTGCCTCTACAACAGTCACCACATCTACTTATGCAGCTTATTCATTTTGTGATATTCTAAGGTAATTTATTGCAACTGCATTTACCCAAAGTAAACAAACGCACACCCAAATAACTAATCAAGCCCCAAGATCTTTCATTACAGTTTTCTATGTCTGGAATAAAAGTACTAATTAATTGGGCAATATGTTAGGCTAGTAGCCTACCTGGATCTGCAGAAAAAATTTTATCAGCAAATGTGCAAAATACCATCAGACACAGCCCCCCCCCCCAAAAAAAAAAAACCCAACCAACCAACCAACCAACCCACCAACAATAAACCTTGACATATGAAGCCAATTTAAATGTTTAAAATATTGTTAAAGATTAATTTAACATATTGGTAAGTTTTGTCTTTTTGTTTTGGTTTGTTTCTTTTTTATTATTATTATTTGCTTGGTTTTTGTTTGTTTGGGGGTTTTTTACCTGTGTTTAGAATTTAATTACTTCAGTAAATGAAATGCTTCTGTTTCTTTAGTTCAATGCCTTAATTAATTAGTTTAATGTCTGGGAAATAGTTTTTATAAACATAATCACATCTTTTCTTAGTATATAGAGAGAGGCTGAGACTTTGGGGTGATTTGATTTCATAGGTAAAACTCAGTTAAATTCTAAAATGCTACACAGCAAATCTTTTCTGTTCAGTGTGCAGAGGTTCTTTCCAAGAACCACCTAAAATATTCTACAGTATTTCCAGAAACTCAACAGATTTTACAATTGTGTTAAACATTATGAATGAAATGGACAATGAAAATAGAAGACCTCTGCACATTCTATATATTTAGTACATTATGTGCCTATAGTAAACTAGGCATACAAAGCTTGGAAAGGTGTTTTTTGGGGGTTTTTTTGTCATAATGCGTCAACCACAGGGATGTCATTTGCATCTTTAACTTAATTAAAAGTTTAAAAAAGCCTAAAGAAGCATTTTTGGCTTAGGAACAGCATGAATAGTCTGTGGTTGAATTGCACTAGTGTCATAGGTTTTACTTTCATTACAATGTCTGGGCAGCAGAAGCACTTAACTGCAAATTGATAGAGAAACTAGCAAAGCACAGGAGAAAAGTGTGTGTCAGAGAGTCCCAGTACCTGAATACAGATTTCATCTCATGGCAAGATCTTGCCATTTTAATCCACTTTTTTTTCCTGTGGAATCTAAACACACAATCAGCTTTTGGTATTTCTACAGCATTGTCATCTAAAAATTTAGCGCTGTGTGTGTGTGTGTGTGTGTGTTCCCTAAGGATATCTATGAAGCATCCTTCCTAAGACCCCCACAGGAATTTTCCTTCCTTCCTTCAGACTTAGTCTACCCATGGCTAATGACAGAGAACTATCAGTATTTCAGGGCTTTACTAAATTCCTTGTCATACAGGTTGCTCAGAGACCCAGAAAACTTGGAGGAAAAAGTGCTGTGCATAATTTAAATTCAGTTCAGCATCAACTTGATGTGACAAAAAGATCACAGAAGACTGCATCAAGTTCCAGCAGCCAGGGAGGGAGAAATACACCCACCCTTAAGGAAATGTCTCTTAAACTAAAAGAAGTTTTAATAACACTGATTTTTTTTTTCATTCTGCAGCATGTAAAATAAGTGTAATTTCAAAATGCATTACATATTTGTGCAAGCTGTATTGAGGTCTCCTGGACAAAACCAAACCAAACCAACCAACCAAACAAACAAAAAGACTAGCCCAGGGACAGCTGTAGCACTGACACAAACACCAGAAAAAAGGTAGGGGTCATGTAACCCACCTGCTCTTCTGAATTCTTCTGCCATCATTTCTGACAGAGCTGTCTCTCACCTCATCAGAAAAATTCCAGAGGCAATTTAACTCATCCCAGAGCTTCAGTGTTTATCCTCAGGATTCATCTCATCTGCCACAGTTACTCTCACTTCTGTCCTATCCATCATGGAAAAAAAGAACAATATTCCTTACAGTAATACAATACAATGGTACGATAGTTTGCTTTCCTTATTTCATGTCTATTTCAGGTGTGGTTCCGCCTTGGGGTTGTTGTGGGTTTGGCCATGGGCCAATTTTTTTTCACTCCCCCATACACACACAATTGCTATGAGTTGAGAGAAAGTTTATGCAGACAAAAGAGACCTGATGTGGCAGAAAATAATATTAGGATTTATTACTAAAAAAATAAAATATAAAGAATATATATATATACAACAATTTTAACTAAGCACAAATATTATATATTTACAGAAGTACCCCTTTCCCTTTTTGGATCAAT
>JAWWLV010000100.1:10598578-10614986 GCA_035041135.1 Platyrinchus mystaceus | reverse complement strand
GGGGGTGTCTTTTTTTTGGGGGGAGGGTGTTCTTTTAAGAATTATTTGAAAATCAGGTGATTCACTCAGGATAAAATAGGCTGAGCCTGGTGAAGGCAACCTGATGAGTCAAACAACCTGGCTAGGCTTTAAAGACTGAAGCTTGGAAATGAAGCCACTCAAAATCCTAATATAATTAGGAATTTCATTATATTGCCTATCTATACATTTTCTGTAGGAAATAAAAGAAAATGATAAGGAAACTATTAATATAAATTAGTTTCACCTTCAGATGCACATATTTTGGGGGGAAGAGATGTTATCGAAACAATAGATAATATTTGAAGAAATACTTAGCATATGTTGTGGGATTACAAAATTATATCATATTTACTAAAACATGTCCCTTCTTAGCTCTGCAAATTAGCCTGCCACGTATCTATTAGGGAACCTTTTATTTTTAAATGACTCAGATAGTGGTAATAGGAAATACTTACTCAAAGCTGCAATGACTGCTTAAATAAGATTAATTGCGCAATGATAAAAATCTCCGTTATCTGTAAGAGCTGATTACTTTGAAGAAATAGGCAATCTGGGAGCTTAAAATATATCTCTCCCAAACTGAAAGGTAAACTGGAAATGTTCAATTCTTGTTTCCCAGACATCTGTAATGAGAAATGCATAACATAAATAAATATATACATTTTATCTATTAAAGAGGAAAACCTATGAATTCAGTAATATGTGATTTTCAATGTACATGACATAGCTTTATGGTAATTGCAATAGTTTTTTTAAAAAAGGGGAAAAAGGAAGAATAGAGGGAACCACAGTCCAGTCAGTCTCTATTTTGTGGGTGGCAAGATTCGCAAAGGTAGAGCATGAACCAACCTGAAAATAGGTGGATTGGATATCTTCACATGACCTTGACATGCAGAAATCCTATCAAAAACAAAACCCGTAAAACAACCAACAAGTTTTTTAAAACATTTTTTAGCTCAAAGCTACAACAGACAACAGATGAACACAGCTGCAGCTTTAGATAAAAATTGCATTCTGAAGTTAACCATCTCCTGGGCACTTATGAGTAATGATCAAAGCCTAAAATCATATCTTAATGACAATTCAGACACCCAGCACCAAACATCAAAGACAGGTAGTGTGTGACTCCCCAAAACTGCTCACTCAGTAAAATACTCTTCCAGAAGCCTGAATTAATTGTTTATTTGCCATTGCCTATTGAAAACCTGAAAAAAAAGATGCAATAATCATTCCACATACAACTACAGTGTTATCTACCTGACTATGAAAGGATTCATGCTTGCAAACAATGCACTTCAACATTTGTCTGGGCGACATGCAGGAACATTATAATCCAGGTGGAACTGAGGCCTTTTAGAGACTTTGCTTAAATCAGTCTTAAAAAATCACACAAAAAACAAGAACCAGAGAACAAACCAAAAATCCTCAAGAAAAAAAAAATCAGCTGATTTTTGTTTGTAGTATTATTTATGTTACTAATACCTAGAAACACTAACCATAGTGTAGCATCTGTGCTGTGCTAGATATTGTACAGATATAGATCAATACAGTGGCACTTCACCCAGAAAATATAAATTGAGTAGAGCTCAGGGTCTTGAAATATGACTATGGAAAAGGATAAAATTCCTGGAAGAGTACTTAGAAATCATTATTAGATGTATCAAATAACATGTTTTACCATGAAGACTTTCCTCCCTTCTGAAATTGCTCAAGTAATGGTGAAAAAAATTAATTGTCAGCTTTAAGTCTCCTTTGGATGCAGTGAGTTGCTTCTATTTTAATTTTCATTTTTATCTTGCCTCCAAACAGGTATTTGGCTGGGAGGTCACACTAGCACAGAGATATCCCTTTTGCTTTTCATCCAAAATCTGCATTTCATCACTGAATTTCACCTTCTACTTGTTTAATGTAACATTGTCAGTAAAAATTTTGAATTACAGCAGGAGGGAGTAAAGAAAGGTGACCTGGGATGATGTTTCTTAAAACCTTTGTTTGAAGACAACTTAAGGCAACATTGAGGCAGATGAAAGGCAAAGTTTTCTAGAGCACAAAAATGACAAATTTTTTCTGTGTCTTATGTGAGGATTCTTTGCTGTTTAAAATGTTCTTTTTTTCAGACTGTTAGCAGTTTCCATATTATCTGTCTCCTTACAAAGAAACTTCTTTATTATGATATGACAGCCAAGAAAAAGACATGTCAGTCTCAGGTCTTTTTCTTACACAAAAATAATAAATTTCAGATTGCAAGGAAGTTGAACCTCCATGGTATAACCAAGTATGCAACTTGGAAAAAGTAGCCTTAATTCATATATTGAAGTTAGATACCTAAACTTTATTTTTTACCAAAAAGCAAGAAGAGGATAAGTGATACTGTAACATGTGCATATATTTATTTTAATGTTTATAATTCATATTTTAAAATGTTTATAAATAAGCAGTGAGAGTTAGAAGAAACATATATCTTTCTGGTAAAAGTGTCCAAAACCACCAAAAATATTTTGTACTCTCTGACCTTATTAAGAGATATAAACTTAAAGAGTTAGTCTTTACAATCTTCCAAAAACCTTACTCTACTGTAACACTGATAATTTGGATGTCCAAGGTGTAGAGGTCAGCTCTATCAGGTTTTTTTCTAATTATATTTATGGCTAATTTTCCACTTCTCAAGCCACAACAACCCAACTTAGTAAAGGAACAAAAATATGCTCACCTCTATTGAAGTACAGTTGAATGTAACGATGACAGAGCTCTAAATTTTGTGCTACTGCTCATTTAGGTTGTCAGATCTGAATTTTATCACAACACTGTAAATGTAAAAATGTGGAATATACCATATGGAACACATAGTGATTTTTATTTCAATTCATGGCTCAATCTGGGTATAAAATTAATACTCCACGATAAAACCTTTTTTGTTGTTATCATGGGTTTCCTTGTTTTCTGTGTTTTCTGAAACGTTATTGGAGTGGGCAGAGAAAACTCTAACCAGAAGATAAAAAACATGAGCTCTTTCTGCTCCTGAGAAAAATTCTGGAAACAGTCAAAGTGATGAAGAGAATTTGGATTCAGATATGCATACAGTTCTTATTTCAGTTATCAGTTGGAATAACTAGATTCAGAGCCATATATGGTTTAATTACTCTGAAGAGACAAGTAGGGATTATAACTGATAACAGTTAATAACTTCTGTAAAGATTGCATAGGTAGTAGAAAACACACATTTTAAAAATTTCAGTTCAACTTCTGAAGTTTTTGATCCCAGGAGATATCAGTTAAAGGTCCAAAAATTTTAAATTACACTTAAAGTAAATTTTGTACACATTTTTTCTGAGATACTATTTCAGAGCATGCACAACTGCTGTCTGAGATCTCAACCAGTGTCTGACTATGTTATGCAAATATATGCAGATTATGTTATAATGTCGAGACAAAACAATGTTATTGCAAGTCTATGGAGATGAAACTATGAATAAAAAACTGAAATAAAATTAAACTAATCCCAGAGTGTGCCTACTGAAGTGGTGCTACAATGTCAGAATTATATTGGTGGATTTCCCTGATGACCCAGTTGTGGTGTCTAGCTTGAAATAACAAATTGTAAAGCATCTAGAAACTCTCTTTTGCTGTATTTTATGAAAGAGAAGCAATGCTGAAAATGTTTTTATGCTGTAAATTCTAAATCATACCTTCTTCTTTTGTTATAAAAATCCAAATTGAGAATAGCTACATGTGAAGGAAAAATCCAATTACTACTTGGGTTGTAATCAGAAAAAAAAAAGAGGGGGGGGAGGAAGAAAGAAGAAGGATGTTTAGCCAGCTATCCATTTTATATAAAATGTCCATTACAATCAAGTGGAAGACAATTGTCATATTTCTGAGGGTGTGACTGGGAGGTGGTCAGTGACTTTCAGAGGGACTCTGATGACCAGCAGCAGAAGCCTGAAGGAAGGTGGAGATTAACCTCTTTAGGAAATGGACCAAAATATCTACTCTTCATTTTATATAGCCTGTCTTGCAGTATCTAAACTCTGATAGCAGCTACAGTTGGCCAACAGTTTCCTAAGAAAGAGGTGCAAAGAGAGAGCAGTATCCCAAAGCCTGAGCAAGGTTCCCTTGTCAACCTGTTTTAAGAATGGGCAACAATACCCTTGATCTGGACTAGGACGTCATTAGGTTCCAATTAAACCATCATAATTGACTGTGACGCAGTGAGTTCTCCTAACTGAACACAACTCTTCACTATGAAGCATTTTCACTTGGAAATAATGAAAAGAAGAAGGCACCACTATCCAAATGTGAGACTCAAGATACAGTTGCAATGAAATACCTATTGCAGTGCATAAGTTTACTAAATTCCAGTTATTTCTTGGCAACTTTCCACATTTCTACCCTGCAAGAGAAGTAAAAATTATATCAATCTCCAGTAAAAAGTGAGCCAGTTATTTTACATTTACAAGGGATTTACGACTGGCACATGGTTACTATGCAGCAGCAGCTGCACTGTAAATTCACATGTACAAACCAGCATAAAACCATGCCACAAACTAGGACTCAGTATTTTTGCAGAAATCTGGGAAGAGCCAGTAGCTTCAAGTGTGAAACAGGACTTGGATAAAGTGAAAATCCTGCAGAATGGCCACCCACTTCTTTATTCTTTACAAGTGATGTGCAGTCTTCTGTAGAATAAATTTCTTCAGTCATCTCTGGAGTTCTGCCCATTCCCATAACAGATCCAGGATCCACCTTCTGCACAGACTGGGAAAGGCCATAGAAAGGACACTGATGAAGTACAGCAGCAGACAATTTTGCCAGCAGAGTCAAGTAGCATGATGCAGGTACAGAAACATTAGAATCGTAGAATCATTAAGGCTGGAAAAGACTTCCAAGATCACCAAGTCCAATTAAGTCCAGTTGGCACTGGAGCAGAAGAGACCCTTTGAGCAGCAGCCCTGGGGAGAAGGATTTGGGGGTGCTGACGGGGGAGAAGCTGGACATGGCCCAGCACAGAAACTCCCCGTGCTCTGGGCTGATCCCACAGTGGGGGCAGCAGGGCAGGGGGCGATTCTGCCCCTCTGCCCCCTCAGGTGAGACCCCACCTGCAGAGCTGCCTCCAGCCCTGGGGGCCCAGCACAGCAAGGACATGGAGCTGCTGGAGCAAGTCCAGAGGAGGCACCAAGATAATCAGAGGGATGGAGCAGCTCTGCTGTGAGGAAAGACTGGGAGAACTGGGATTGTTCAGCCTGGAGAGGAGAAGGCTCTGGGGTGACCTAACTGAGGCCTTCCAGGACCTGAAGGGGGCCAACAAGAAAGATGGAGAGAGACTATTTACAAGGGTTTGGAGAGACAGGACAAGGGGAATGGCTTCACACTGACAGGTTTAGATTAGATATTACGAAGAAATTCTTGTCTGTGAGGGGGGTAAGGCCCTGGCACAGGTTGCCCAGAGAAGCTGTGGCTGCCCCATCCCTGGAAATGTCCAAGACCAGGTTGGATGGGGCTTGGAGCAACCTGGGCTACTGGAAGGTGTCACTGCCCACGGCAGGGAGTGAAACAAGATGATCTTTAAGGTCCATTCCAACCCAAACCATTCTGTGATTCTATTTGATTCTTTCCTTCAGTTTCACAGACTAGTCATCAAAACAATTGTTTTGACACTCCAGTATGAAGGTAAGAAAATACTAGGGAGGTATATCACTGTTATTGCCAAAAGCTTCATTTTTTTAAATTTTGACTTCTTTTACAATCTACACAAAATTGGAAAATTTGGCACCTTCTAGGTAGTGTCCAAGCACCTATGCATAGATGCAGAGATGAAGGCTCAGAACTGTGAAATGAAATACCAAAGAAAGGTTGGCTAAATGCTGTCCCTGCACTATTGTTGCCTGGACAGGAAGGCAGCACAGCCAGGCTCAACCACATGGCACTCTCATTACTGAATTCTCAATGACTTGAATTAACTCCTAAGTCAGTCCCTAATCTGCCATCAAAAACATGAATGCCAAAAATAAGGTCATAATGCTTTGGAATACCCAAATATCGTAATGAAAAGTGTGAAATGTTAATTTAGCTTAGTGAGTTTCCATTCTTCAGTATTTTGAGCTTGATGAGACCAAAGCTGTATTTTTACATTTCTGGTTATGCTTGATTAAATATTGAAATGTCATGCCTAAATTATGCAGGTAATATTATGGTCTGATTATGAATTTTATCTTGGTGGCAAAGAAAAAGGTACATGTACACCTCTTTATTGACAAGTGAATTAATAAGAGTGAACCTGTTGCTTTAGTTCAAAAGAATAAGAACAATAAAAGCCACCATTTAGTAAGAATAAGGAATACATAATTTTAGTTGAAATCAATAAGATGCAAAGGGTTATTAGATTTCACGGAGTCCATCAGGACTTTAGAACATTAGACCTTTCCCTGAATTTTAGATATTCTTTTCAGTTCTTTACGGCTTAGAGAATTTCAGATTCTGCAGCATATGTCTTCCACAGAATCACATGCATCCTTTCTGTATATTAATGTTATGATCTTCAAGCTCCATATAGATCTCCTAGAGACTGTCATATATCCCAACTATTATGTGGAAGGTTTACATGTTGATTTAATGTCTGGAATAACAGTGAGTAATTAGCAATGGAAAACCTGTGTTTTCAGCGTTTGAAATATTTTCCTACACAAGAAAACCCCATCAAATCTACAGTGATATGGATTTTGTGTAAAACCATGGTGATGTTGCAGTCAAAGATATGGAAGCTGGGAAGATTTTCTTAGAGTTGATGGCACAGATTTGTAATTACTTAAACATGTTTCTGCTTCATTTTCTGCTCCTTATACATCTTCTCTCTTATTTGTTTTAGACCAACCATGAGTAAAAGAGTGTTTCTGCCAAATATATTCATTTATTGAAAAGAAATGAAGCAAATAAGATACACTTCCAACCACATAAGAGTAGTACCTCTCAAAATTGCAGGCATGAATTTCAGATTATGCTTGCTGACCTTTCCTGATGTTTTCTGCTCAAAATAAAATATACAATTAAATATATACAGATAAAAGAGCATGTAGATTAGTTCAGATGATGAAAATTAATGCTTATGCACTTTTTTCTTTTATATGAACTAATTTCAATGTTCTGTTTCAATAATTCAAGTTTTTATTAGAACACCATGATCTAGTGTCTTTTTTCATAATTTTCAATGGAGAACCTTCACAGATGAATTTGTTGTTTGGAAACATTTTTCTGGATTGACTAGTAGGTATAATCTAATAAAAGTACAGGACTATAAAATCAAAATGACATCTAGAAATATCTATACTAACACTATGGGTCTCTTGGTCTTCTTATCAGTTTGATCTCCTCAAGGATCCTCAAAATGCCTCAACAGTCCTTAAAAGTCCTTAAACAGCTGGTGAATCATCTGTATACAAAAGAAATCAGAAAGTTCCAGGGACTTCTAGATAAAGCAGAAAAATGAATACTGCTGACAGATCAAGGTGCCCATAGTTTGTTGTAACATTGGATGCAAAGAAAAATAAATTTCATTTTATAGCCACACTATTAGTTAACACATTTCTGCAAAAAATTTATATTGAAAGAACCAAGCCATGAATCCTGCAACAAAATGAAACCAAAGCAAAACAAATAAGCAAGCAAACAAATTACAAATAATTAAACAAAATATACCCGATAGGCTTTTTTTACAATCCATTGATTTCACAGTTTTGTGTAACGATATTTCTGAATGAGGATAGACATGAATAATTTCACCGCCTCTTTATGCCGAATTTGGAAGTTATGTTTTCCACATCTATGCACATAGTTCTGTTTGAAGTGGTTTAAAACCTGTTTGAATGGTTTTCAAAGAAAACATGGTCATAATTTTTTCAGGAATGTATTTATTGATCAAATATACTTGTGCTTATATAAACCTGCTATTTATTCAGACGTCTAAAAATCCTGACAATTCCAAAAGGTTTTAAAGTGTATCCATAGCATATTCTATGCCAGGTAAAAATTCTCCACCTGCACCTGGCTAAAATAAAATATCAGCAAATATTTTTATTGAAATCTTTTGCGTATAAATGATGTACAGGAAAACAGAACTACTGTCTTTGCAACACTTTCTAAAAAATAATTTGGCAGATATAGCCCAGTTTGCATTATTTGTCCCCATTTTTTGTGTGGTCTGCAAAGAAAGGAATTTCCATTTTGGAATCTAGTTCACTAGCTGAACATAGAGATATATCTCTGTCAGTTCCAAAATATTTCTTAGGTCAGCCCACAGCAATAAGGGAGATGTTGGCCATCATGCAAACATCTCCCAAAACTCATTTTTAAAGCTTTGGATCTCTCAGGTGAATCTCAGTAACAGAAACAGAGCACAGTCCAACTAAAATAACAGTTTCTGAAAGGGAAATGTAGATTAAAAAAAAATTGTGGAGACATAAAATCCTGGAAATCCTACACATCCTTCTACTGTCTTCCTAATACTACTTATTTGTACATGTCTGTAGTCAGGTCAGAGTTACACAAATTTTACTCATGACATTGCATCCCAAACAATTCAATACTCTGCTTTCTGACATCTTCTGGTTTATTTTTCTCTCTGGTTCTTCATTCTTCCCAGGCACTTATTGCCACAGGAACTACTGTGTCTTTCTTGCTATTTTTATTCAGGCTACACATACCACTTGGGTAAACCATAAATTAACAAAAAGAAATATGCTGAGGGATTAATGTTGTTTGCAGTCACATTGGCTGAAATTCTGCAACCATTAAAAATCTATTGGAGTTTTGCAATTTATTTCAAACGAGGCAAGATTTCATTCCCAGCATATTGAAGCAACGTTAGCAGCACACAGAGGGAGCTAAATTTGAAACCACAAGGTTCTGTAATTAAAAGCTCTCCTTCAGGTAATTGACTTTAGCATAAAGAATCTGAAAAAAAAATAATAATTCCAGTGACATGGGGAATATTTCTCATCTCTGCCTTTGTTACCCTTTGGCAATTGACAGCATGTAATTGACAGGATTATTCAAGATGTCATACACCTTTTTTTATAGCAAGTGTGCAACCACTAAACTGTGTTTACAGTTAAATGCACCATAAATTAAAAACACTCCAGATGTTGAAGACATCCTACCTGATGGACAAAATGTCATGTTCTTCTACATGGAAAACACTGTTTACAACTTGCACTTCTTGCCAATCAGAAGCGTCTGACAATTATAGTCTTATCTCGTTTTATATTGAAATTACTTTTTGTCCAAATAAAAGAATTCCCTCACAGTAAGAGAGGACAGAGTGTCTTAGCTGCTGTAAGGGTGCCAAGCATTTCTCCCATTGCAGTTCTGAGGCAACAGCTGAAACCATAAAAACTCAAGAGAATCATCTCATACAGGTTGTCAGTGGTACATCACACATCATTCTTTAGAAATAAATCAGTTCATTTAGTTTGGACAAATATTCTCTATAAATCCTCTGGCATGATTTTTAAGTCTGGTGTGGATGTTACAGAGAGCAACTCAAGCAGCTCAATTTCCAGTTTGCTGCATATAGTACGTTATAACACATAATCAATTCCCTTTCCTATTATGCCACATCATGTTTCATGTTGTTCTGTTGTTTGAGATTGTCTTTTTCTGGGGAATTCAGAGTAATTGGAAAATTAAAATCCCTGCTGTGATAGAGGTCTTTTCTTTAGGTGGTGTTTGGAAGTGACATAACACCATTGCTTTTATGAGTACTGTGTTAGTACTCTTCTAGTGATTTTTTCCCCTTTTCTTTTTATGTTTACTTTTTCCTCGAAGATATTATCCTGCTGGGTTATACACTGATTCATTTCATCTCCCTAAGAAAATTCTTTGTCTTTATTTCCTTTTTAGCCATCTGAGTCCTAGTATCCACTCCACTGCTCCAAGCAGTTTTTATTTTAATAGTCCTTCTCAAGTCTTGTTATATCCCATCTGATTTTCAGTTTTAAGCCTATGACACGTGAGATGATCTTGGAACTGTAACTTAGCTTTAGGCCAAGATCAGGAGCAGATGAATTTTTTAAAAAGTCTGATTGGACTCTTGGGGAAAAAATTTAGGTCTAGGCCATAGGATGAAATATTCAGCAAAATAAACAAGAAAGCTGAGGCACATGAAGATGGAGCACTAAGCTGGCAGGCTGACTGCTGCTTCACAGGATCCAATCTTTGTGCTGAGCACAATTAAAAGCTGGACATACTCAAAGGTCAGGATGAGGGCAGCTTTGGTTTAACTTCTCCTTTCCACAAAGTGAGGGGGGTGAAAAGAATTACACGGTCAGCATATTCCCCTGAACCATTCATGTTTGTTAATTAAAACTTGTTTTCTCATCTATTTTCTTTCAGTCTACTATCCTTCTGTTAGGTCTAAACTGCTGATCTGACAATTTCCTTCAAAGTGACTGGACTCACTAAGCCAAAGGACAAATTTCTGTTGGCACCAGCAGGAAGGATATTGCCCTGAATCCTTAGCCTGCACATCCCTCCTATACACAGAAACACATGAATAAAAACCCTGGGTGCAAATATGCTTGACCTGTGTTCTGAGTTAACTAAAGTTATTTCATGCTGTACTTAACCTATGTCATCTTTTCTTTGTTATAACTCATCTCACTTTTTTTAATAAAAAAGGTGTTTAAAATTGGAGGTTTCAGTAGTACAGAATAAATAGTTTACCTGTAACTAAGTAGACACGGAGCAATCCCTGTTTGGAGCATTTTTATCCTTTTCTTCCAGTGGCACATTAATACTTGGCAGCTGCATGAACCTGTCTGAACTATCCTGTCTCCTCTCCCACTTCAGCTTTACAGCACAGGCTTCTCTTTTCACACATTCCCAACTTCTCTCCAGTCCTTCTTAATTTTTAAGGTCTTTATTGTCACTGTCTTCCAAAGTTAACATGCTTTTGAACAGCTCAGCCAACAAAAATCCACAAATACATTGAAGTAGCTAAAAGTAAGACTTGAGTTCTCAATACAGGAAGAGAAGGAATTACTCTAGGACTTCTCAGAATAAGAATGGGATTTTTTTCAAAAGATTTCATGTTAGTGTGAGTTGCTGGGCTGTGAGAACAGTGATATTGAGTTTCTAAAGGTTTTTTTTTAAAGCAAAAAATAGCTAAGGCATTATGTATACCTCAATACTTCTGAGGACCATGGAAAAATTAAACTTCCTATCTCACAAGATTGCCCTTACAAGGACCTGAATGTTGCTTGAAATGGTCTTTTCTTAATACTTTCAGTGGATTTTCAGCTCTCCACGGATTTAATCCTACTCAACATTTTCTTTTTGTGCTCACACCACTCTATTATAGTTATTGCTCTTCATTAGGACATCATTAAACAGATCTTTGCTTTTAGGATGCTGAGATTCATCCAGATGATCAAAATCTCCAACCTCACTGTCATATATAAAATTTTAAAAGTGTTGTATAAAAATTTCCAACTGAATGCCATTTTTTATGCGTTATACATACATATTTTAAGTCAGAGATCCTACTTTTCAGTCTTGCAAACCAAACTCCGAAAATACCAAAACTACCAAAAAACAAAACAAATAAAAAAAAAATCACAAAAATCCGCTTGCTGTTATGAAATGGCACCTAGCACTAAAGAAAGATTTGATGCACTTCTGATCCTGTGATCATGAACCATTGCATTATTTCTAAACATTCAGCCAATTTCTTTCCTTCCTACCTAATTACCTGACAGATTTACTGCTTTTTTCTCTATGTTTATGTGAAGAACAGATAACATTGATCATAACAGTGGAAAAACTTCCCAGTAGTTGAAAGACTGAACGGTTTAAAAATGCATTTCCTATCTGAATAGCTTTTTCATCTCTCATGTGCACATATATAGAATTACCATTTTACAGATATTCAGGTTTACAATTAAATAAATATATTCTCTTTTGTACAGTATGAATGACAGTACTTGGAATACTTCCAATGGTGTTAAGGATTAACTAAATGAGAATTGAGCTTCTTGTTACACAAATTACTCTTTTTTCACCATAAAATCATAAAGTTATTGAGTTATTAGAGAGGACTCGAGCAGGTTCTGTGGTCCATTTTTTTATGTCAGGTAACAGCAGAAGCATTCAGGCTACTTTTAAGAGAATTTTGTCTGACCTGTAATTAAAAATATCCTAATGTGGAGATTTGTAGTTCTCCTTAAACAGTTTTCATCTATTGTCTTTATGACTATTTTCAACTTTTGTAGTGTTTAAGGTAAATCTTCTTACTGGCAAGTTAACAAGGTATAACTTATCTGTTTCATATCCTTCTGCTTTGCAGGTGTATTTTCAACATTTTGGGGCCTGCACTGTGTTGTCTTTTCATCTTAATTTGTCCAGACTAATCAGGACTTTTTTGGTTTTGAGTTTTTTTGCAGTTTTTTTGTCTAACCTTTCTTTATATGTTTTTATCCTTTTTTTTTTTTTCCTGGAAAAGGTCTTGCAAACACTCCAGCAATTGATTCTCATCCTACCTGTGGATATCATCTTATTTCTGCTAAGAATACAGCTCCTTGCTTGTCTTTTGAGTTTCATTCTCTCATTGTATGATTTTCCAATTTCTGAAGATTACTTTAAATCTTAAGCTGGTCTTCTAAACTGCTGCTGATTTTCAAGTGCTGCATCAGTGTTTCCTTCATCTATAATGCTTAACTCAATAATCCAGAAAATATCAGGTAGCACCTTGATCAAAACAGATCTGGAGTATCTTTATAGTCTGATGTTGATCCATTGATAATTACTATGAAAATACAATTTTAGAAAAAGGTTTATATCCTGAATATGGTTGTTTGAATAGATCAGATTTCCCTAGTTTGTTTGTAAATATCACACCAGAAAGTCAAAATCCCGATTTATATGGTCTGCAGGTTGGTCATAGATATAAAGATGAGAACAAGAACAATGTGACATGATTTCTTC
Organism: Platyrinchus mystaceus; assembly: GCA_035041135.1. Classification (NCBI taxonomy): domain Eukaryota; kingdom Metazoa; phylum Chordata; class Aves; order Passeriformes; family Tyrannidae; genus Platyrinchus; species Platyrinchus mystaceus. Next base: position 10,601,993 of record JAWWLV010000100.1, on the reverse strand, counting down.
TTGACAAGTCCATGTTGACTGGCATATCATTTGCTACCTCCTGAGACCAAACTACTCACTGTTTGCCTCTGCATTCTTTAGTTTCTTATTTCTGCATTTGTTAGGTTTTAATATTTCTTAGATGTAAAGATGAAGAACTCACCCTTAGAAGTGGAGAGATGGAAGAGAATAATCTTTTTCTTTGAATATTTTTCCTGTTAATGGGATAACAGCTCTTGTTATGAAGTTGCCAGAGGACTTAGATGTTGCTGTGGCAGCATCTTCCTGTGTCAGTGTGAATACCTCACTGTTTACCCTTGTCCTTTGTGCATCATTTTCCCAGGTGGTTCTCATCCCTTTGTGGTGCAGATTGGCTTAATCTACATTACAGTTTAATCCCTTCTCTCATCTTCATTCTCTGAGTTTCCCCTGTGATTAAAGACAAACTTACGATTTGTGTGGGCTTCCCTCAAATCAGGACGTTACAGTCAGACTGTCAGAAGCAAAATGAGGTTATATGAACTGTAGCAGGATGCAGAGGGTGAAGCTTCCCATGATTAAGGGAACCAGAACTAATGAGAGATTGTCCATCCTGCCTTTAAGTAAGGAAATAAGTATAAATACATATGGTGAGTTGACTTTGGTTTGCTACCAGATACCCACCAAGCTGCTCTATCAGTTCCCCTTCTCAACGAGAGAAGGGAGAGAAACTGCTGAAAAGCTCATGTGTTGAGGTAAGAGAAGGGACATCCTTACAAATTCTCATATTTGCAGGTTCAAATTCCCTCCCAGCTGCTCTCCCTTCTCTCCAGGAGTGGCACAGGGGGACTGGGAATGGAAGTTGCAGCTTCCTTGCTACCAAGACTTTGCCAAGTGAACCCAACACAACACAGTTTCTCACTTGCAGTATTCCAAGTGGAAGATTCTAATAGCCTTGGTCATATGTCTTACTCCAGACATAACAGCCACTGGTTGCACTACGTTGTTTACTTTTCCATCTTTTGGTAAGAAAAAATAGTCATTAGACCAAAAAAAACCAGTCAAATTACCTAAATCTTAGGTCACATAATTTCTTTTAAATGTAGTAACATATTTAATCACATTTACAGGTCCTTCTTGACCCCAAATCAGTTCAATGACTTATCAATGGTGCTTCTTTTTCACACCATGACTGCTCTTATTGTTGTCATCTGAACAACATCTTACTGTTGCATCTTGCACAAATTTATCAACTTCTGTTCATTTGCCTAATGGCAGCTTTCTCTGCGTAGTTTGTGATGAATAATATTTGTTAAGAAGCACTACACAAACAGCAAACTGTAGCTACTTGACTGTTTCCAAACAAGCTGATACTGTGATTAGTGAAAGCTGATGTAGTTTCATTGTCCTGAATGTTTCCAGATGTATAAATCCTTAACACGCTTAGCAAAAACAAAGTAGAAAAATTACATCTTACTTAAAATAGAATTTGGACCAAATTAAAAGGCTTAGAAAGCTCTGATGGCAATTAGAGTATTTTGCATAATTGCTCTAGATTTGATTATGTTGATAAAATACTTTCTTTGGGAAATGCTGTGGTTTGTATTTATGTTTTGAATTTAATTCCATTGAGCAAGGTGCCTAGTTTTGATTAAATATTTAATACCTCATTGCCTAATTCTGCTGTCTATATTAGAATATAAAGTCATGTAATGCCTCCAAATACGCTGTGTGAATACTGTAGTGCTGCATATACCGTGCATGAAAGCACCATAGTAATCATTATGTGCAAAAATAGCTACTGAGTGTGAACTGAAATAACTGCAGCTTGTATCAATTAGTTTGGACAACATGAGATCTGCTTGAAAACCTGCCTGTACACTTGAACTAACAAGATATGGGATGTATACACTGCATACACTTGTACTTATTTTCAGATCTCTGTATGACATGGGGTGAGTGCTTCCTGTGTAACCACAGGAAGATGAAAATTTCACAGACAATAATACACCCACAGTGTGGTGGCTGGGTGCCAAATATCTCTGGTGTCAGAAAGAGGAAGTTGTGAGACACAAGTGAGAGTCACGCAGAATATTATGAAATATTCTTCACTGCTTTCTTAACACATTCCCCTGAAGAAATAACCCACTGAAGTGAGAAATGGTCATCACCAGGGTGAGGCAGTTACAAAAAATTCATCTGATTATGCCTTGACTGCACTATAAAACCGTTTGCTAAAGTGAAGAGCTTGAGACGGTCTTGCAATTACTTGAATTAAAATTTCATTCCAGAAATTTATTTCTTTGGTACATGGGTTATTGTCTAATATTTTCCCCTGGTTATGGGCACGTATGTGTTGACTATATGTTTGCCTCATTCTTTCATATTTTCAATAGGAGATTTTTCCAATCACAGAGCAACTTTCTCTCTCCCCATCTTTTTTTGTTTGTTTGTTTAGAAGCAGCACAGTTACTGATTAGGAAGAATATATCAATCACTAAATTTTGCATTTAGCATAAAGAAAATTTTGCCTCATTCTGTAGCAATTCTCATGGTGTCTTCTGTACCTGTTTTCAGCTGCATTTGAGTTGTATTAAAGGGATGAAGACATTAGCCCTCACTGAGATAAGAGAAAAATGCAGGATTTTCCATTCTTTTCAGTTTTGTGCACAATATGCATGTGAGCAGAAGACATTGGGCCCAAAATTCTGAAAGTTACTTCATACCCACAGCTCATGGAGGGCTGCCCAAAGAGGAGAATAACCACAAGCACATTTATGTAGGATCTGGATGCCAGAGAATCTCATGTCTGATACAGTACAGAAAAACTCATATCAGTTAGTAACACAGAGCAATTCAGTCCTGCACAATCATTAGAAAATTGGAATTAGGTCTTACCAATTGACACCACAATTGCAGCCTGGCTCCTGTGCCAGCTGTGCATAAAAAGACACATTTAACCAAACCACTGTGTTTTATGGCTCTCTTATATACTACCCTCAGGACCACGAGCATTCCAGTAGTGATACTAAACATAAGACTGTATGTACATGGTTATTTCTGAGGCTCAAAAGCCCAAGATAAATTGTAACCTTTGCCATGTGCTCGTACTGGACCAACGTGGATTCTTGTTCTCCTGGCCTGAACCTTTAGGGCAGGGGTCCCCAAACTACCGCCCGCGGGTCGGGTCTGGCCTGGGGGCGTCCCTTATCCGGCCCGCTCCCCCCTCCCGCTGGGGGTTGGGGGCGGAAACCAAGCAGCCCCGTCCTCCTCCTCCTCCTCCTCCTCTGCGATGCGAGGCGGGCGAGAGGTGGGGGCGTCTCCTCTGCCAGGCAAGCAGTGTCGGCAGCCTCTGGACTGCGAGCTGCAGCCAGCTCGGGCAAATTGCCAGAGCCCCGGTGGCAAAGTTCCTTCAGTCCCTGCTGGCCCCCCCTCCGGCTGCGTGGCCAGGCTGAGG
>JAWWLV010000100.1:10584055-10598478 GCA_035041135.1 Platyrinchus mystaceus | reverse complement strand
CACTCTGTCCCCAGCCTGTAGCGCTGCAGGGGGTTGTTGTGGCCAAAGTGCAGGACCCGGCACTTGGCCTTGTTGAAGCTCCTCCCTTTGGAGTCAGCCCAACTCTCCAGTCTGTCCAGGTCCTTCTGCAGAGCCCTCCTGCCTTCCAATAGATCGATACTTCCCCCCAGCTTGGTGTCATCTGCAAATTTACTAATGGTGGACTCAATCCCCTCATCTAAATCATCAGTAAAGATGTTAAACAGGACTGGTCCCAGCACTGATCCCTGGGGAACACCACTGGTGACTGGCCACCAACTGGATGCAGCCCCGTTCACCACCACTCTCTGGGCCTGGCCATCAGCCAGTTCTTAACCCAGCACAGAGTGCCCCTCTACAAGCCATGGGCTGCCAGCTTTTTCAGGAGTATGCTGTGGGAGACAGTGTCAAAGGCTTTGCTGAAGTTCAGGTGGACCACATCCATAGCCTTCTCCTCATCCACCAGGCGGGTCACCTGCTCATAAAAGGAGATCAGGTTCGTCAGACAGGACCTGCCCTTCCTAAACCCATGCTGGCTGGGTCCCCTGTCAGTCCAGTAGGTGCTGTGTAATTGCACCTGGGATGATCTGCTCCATAACCTTGTCAGGCACTGAGGTCAGGCTGACAGGCCTGTAGTTTCCCAGGTCCTCCTTTCAGCCCTTTTTGTGAATCGGTGTGACATTCACCAACTTCCAATCGTCTGGGACCTCCCCAGTGAGTCAGGACTGTTGGTAAATGATGGAGAGCGGCTTGGCAAGCTCTTCCTCCAGCTCCCTCATCACCTTAGGATGGATCCCATCTAGTCCCATAGAATTGTGAGGATCCAAGTGGCTCATCAGATCGCAGTGTTTCCTCCTGGATTACAGGGGGCTATTCAGCTTCTTATCTCAGTCTACAAGCTCCAGAAGCCAGTTGTCCTGAGGACAACCTGTTTTACTGTTGAAACCTGAGGCAAAGAAGGTGCTAAATACTTCAGCCTAGTCCTCATCTTTGATAACTATGTTCCCACCTATGTCCAATAAAGAATGGAGGTTTTCCTTGTCCATCCTTTTGCTATTGATGCATCTGTAGAAAGACTTTTTGTTATCCTTAACAGAAGTGGCAAGATTGAGTTCAAATTATGCCTTGTCTCTCTAATTTTCTTTCTACATGACCTAATTGAATTCCTAAACTCTTCCTGAGTAGCCTGCCCTTTATTCCATAATTGGTAAGCTCTCTTTTTTGCCCTAATTTCTTTCAGATGTCTGTTGGGTGTGTGAATATGGTATGAATTTAGAAACTGGTACATCTGTAAGCACAAAACATCACAAGAGGGACAAGAGGAGACATGGAACTAGGTTTCCACACTGAAGCGGTGCCATATAACCAAGCACACTTATAAGCTGAATGTTTTGCTCTACGTACTGTGAAAAACAAACAGGATTTTGCAGAGAGAGTCTGTGGGAACAAGTTAAGACAGCAGCAGCTGCATTCAGTTAATTAGGATCAAAAAGGAGTGCTTTGGCCTTGACTGGTGTTTTTGATAAAGAGAGTGCTGTTTCTCAAAGTGGAAAACCACTTTGAACAGTCTGCATGATAGTGTGTGTTTTTCTCTCATGGCTGAACACAGCCACCACAGGATGCGAGGTGAATGTGTGGGATCAAGGCACTGGTTTAGGATGATCCTGGGAATTTTGGCTAACTAAAAAACAAATACCAGGTGCTGTTTACAAAGGAACCCTAATAAAAGGGGAACACTGGAAAGATCAGTGGACAAGTCCCGAAATCAAACTCTGCAGTGTAGTTTCTTTCAGTGCCCATATCCACCATAAAATATTGGTATTATTATTACTTGTTATAAAATGAACCCTTTGAAGTTCACCTTCCTGCCTGAGCAGTGGCAGTCACTGGACTGCATGGGGACACTGTAAAGGTCTTTAATCTGCTTTAAGAACATCACTGCAGTCCCTGGTTATGCTGAAGCAGTTTTATTTTCTGCATCATTTGCTGTGGTTAACAGGCCCCACGCTCGACCCACCTGACATTAAAAACAAGAAGATTTCCTTTCTGACCCAGAGCTGAATCCCAGGTACTCTGCCAAGGCATTCACCCCCATCAAACAGAATGTTCTTTTGAGAACAATAAATGCTTCCTTTTCTTCCTCCATCAGCATGTCATACTTGAAGGGGGGGGGGAAACCCAAACAACAGTTTTTTTCCAGGGAAAGTTAATGTTTCTGCCTGTCAGCCTAGAAGGTGACTTTTTAAAAGTTGTATTGGTCCCTTTTAAAGCTCCTGTTATGTTAGTCCCTTTTAAAGCTCATGTAATGGGACAAAAGCCAAGCAATAAAAATACCAAAGACTATGTTACTTAATCTCTGCTAAACACCCACAGCTCTCAAGGTCTTATAAATGTCTTATTGAGACATGCTGAAGGAGGAAAAAAATGTCAAATGTGCCACATATCATTTATTACTAAAGGTACTATTTCAGATTTCTTTCGTGATTTACCTGTCATGTTTCTGGTTTAGCTGGCCCTTGCCTCTAAAGTAATTTAAAATTGAGTGGTTTTGTTTGTTTCATTGTAGAAAAGCATTTATTTGGAATTTAATACTAACCTTTAAATAAAAGGTGGTTTAAAAGGAGATGCTTTCTTCAATTGAGGCCAATGCAAATTTTTTTTAGAATTTATTTTAATCTGATAATATATGTCTTATTTTGACTATGTTCCTGGGAGACTGAATTACTTATCTCTATCTCAAAAAAGCAAAACTTAAAAATAGGTCTGCTTCATTTCTCTGTATAAATGAAATTATATATGGGTGGACACTTCTTTTTTTTTTGCATTTCCCTGATTTACAATAAAAAATGGATGTTCTTACATCCAAAAAAATGGATGTTCTTACATCCAAAAAAATGGATGTTCTACTTAGTGTGCTACAAGGAAGAATTCGGGATTTACAATGAAAAGCTCTTAAATATCCTCCTAAGGATAAATCTAGATTCATATATTCTGCGACTCCCGGTCTCTGATAGTTCAAGTCAGCATCCTGCAATAGTGTCAGCACAGCTAATGATTGTTTGGCCATCAGCCTTCAAGATTCATTCCATTCTTGAAATTTCTCTTCAGCTTTGCATTCTGAAATGAAACAAAGTGAAATGTTAGAAGGGCAATTTCAGAAAAAAAAAAAAAATAAAAGGTGTAATTAGTATAGATTATTGAACAAAGTATTTGTCTGATGGCCATTCTAATACCAACCAGTCAAAAAATATACATTAAAATATGGGCACTGTCACTGTGAAAAGTCATTCTCCTCTCCTTTGTATTCTCCTCCCTCAAATATCTATATGACAAGAAGCAAGAAATTTGTGTGAGCTGTCAATGTCTTCTTTCCCTAGTTAATAAGATTATTTGAAATAATTCTATCTTGAATTTCATTGTTCACTATTTAATGAAAAACAGCTATTCAATTCCTCACATTTTGGCACCTTTTGGAGTTTGGTCTACAGTGCTCTGTTTGACCTAAGTTACTGTTTATAATTTTTAAAAGATAGTGCAGATCAAAAAGCCACCATCTCCAGGACTAATAGCTTGTTTCTGCTCCTGTAAGACAGAAATAATAATAAAAAATAAACAAAGGTAATTTAACAGAAACAAATAGGGTTTAGACAGGACTTTGGGCTTAGTTTTGTTGGTAGTTGGCGTTTTGTAGTGGTGTTGTGTTTTTTTATTTCTTTAGTAGGGTTATACCCAGTATCTCTTTGGCTTCTTTTTGCTTTGTTTTTTCTGGCAGGTCTAGAATTTAAATCAAAGCAGGGCATCAACACATAAAAATTCAGAGTTGAAAAATTGCCCTAGCTTTCCTAATAGGAATGTAAAGCAGATCCTGTTTCACTCTCTTGGTATACAGTTTGAGCCATTATGCTGTGCATAGTGGAATAATGGAATAGTCATCTAACAAGGAATAATATCAGTGTCATCAGAACAATACCATGCTCTAGAAAAGTACAAAAAATATATGAAACTATATGGTAAAAATTCTAATATTAGCTATAAAATTCAGTTAGACTTTCAGTCAAGCACATCTACAATCACAGCAGTGCCTTATGTGTTGTTATTTGTTATTCGTGTCAGAGATTTTACTGCTGAACTATAAGAACTAGGAAATCTCTAAATTCATAATTATTAAAATGTTGTTTTGAGGCTTCTATGTGATATTATTATACATACACACTTTCATACAGTGATAAAGTATGTTAGCAAAGTAAATCTAAATATTGGTGCTTTATAAAGCATCTTTTGGAGGGAAGAAACCAGCCAGGACATCAGAAGGAAAAGCTGGATGACAACTCCAGTAACAACTTTGGAGGACACTTCTGATGTGCATATTACAAATTCAATGTCACCATTTAAGTTTTGACTTTTATGTTGTAGATTAACATTGGCTATTCAGAATTTAGTGTGTATCTCTATGTCAGCTAGAGACACACACAGTAATGGAACTGACACATTGGTTCCGTTGTTATTTTAAACAATCAAATCTGTTTCACCTTTTATTACAGAGGAACTGATGGAATGCAATAGGCATATTGTTTTCACAAAACTGTTTTGGGGAGCCCAGGTCAATTTATGAGTCACATTCAATTTATGTCAGAGCAGTCTGTTGGCATAAGCACTGAAATAACGTCTTACAGGAGTGTGTTTCAAATACAATCTAATTTACTCTCAATATTATACACATATTTACTGTTCATTCCATGAATATCTCTATGGCTTTGGAATCTGAAAACTGTGTACAAGGTGATAGAAGTACTGAAGATAAAATATGAAATATTTAGGACAAAGCAGAAGTATAGAGAGGAAGTGGATCACAGGGGGTAAAATGGCAGGTCATCTCTCACAAATCATTGACCATCAGATGTGCACAGCAGGTTGAACCACTGGGCTCTTGCAGTGCTGGCCTTTGAACGGCCAAATCCAAGCAATTGCACAACCTCTGGGGTGGAGGTTGTGTCCATCAAGAACTGCCATGACCCTCTGCAGGGCTACATATACATATATATGTAAATCAATGTTGCATTGATCTGTTGACAAATATGAAAGCAAGGCCAAATTTTTCTTTACTCTTTGGCCAATGATTTGGCTACTAGAGGAAATGCCTACAAACTCAATGCCTTTGGAGGATTGTGAAGTGTCTAAGTATCTCAGAGCAAATGACTCCTGAGACACAATTACCTCATAGATAAAATTACATCCTACTCAGTCTGAGTTAAATTATGAATTCCAGTGAATGAAATGAGGTTACACTCCTGCAACAGTGTCTGGGTGAAACATCAGTGAAAGCTTTTCCTTTTATTCCTCTATCACTTTGTTCTCACTAGGCAAGAAACAGTTCCTAGGATGTTTTATTATATGTAAATTTCCCTTCAGTGCAAGGCTCGTCACTTCATAAACAATGCAGTAGCAGATAGTCTGGTTACAATAAAAGAATATTGCCGAAATTGCATCACATCATTCTTCTACCTCAATTTTACAGTAGAAAAGACTGGTTAATGATATAAAATGTAATTGTTGTAATTCAATATTAGTACAGCTATTTTTGCAAACATTGTTAATAAATTCATTGCAAAACAGTTCACATTTTTCTCCTCTGGAAAAAGGACAGCCTGTGTGTGCTAAATGACTAAAATAAAGTCATATTAATTTTAACTGGAAACTGCAGGTAATAATAGTATGTTATGTCAATATGTCCATAAACAGTTTAATTACAGGTACAAGTTGAAATGATATCTTTGTGCTACTGTCACAAAGACCATAAAATACTTGCAGAATAAGTAATTTGAACCTAATAATTCAAGTGGCAGTTGGAGAAGCACTGGTCTGCTTTCTGGATCACACACATTATTTCAGTGGGCTCTTTGCAAAGAGTTAGTGCTTTCGTTCAGATTTAATAGATCTTGCTTTGTTTGTAACATGTCAAGACATAGTTGGTGATTACCTAGTTAAACATATATATGTCTTGTTCTCATACTAAATCAAAAAATGAAATAATCTTCTAAAACAATCTGGTAAAAATTAATTTTCAAAATTACACTGATTTTTTAAGCAAATGCAGAGATTGACTGGTGTTCAGAAGAACAGCAGAAGGAATGTATCAGGCAGAGGTACAAAACCAGTAGCTCTAGTGAAATCTGTGGTAGTATGTCTGAAGAGTAAAGCAGTCTGCATTTGGAATGAAAGTTGAAGAATTTAGTACTTAAATAGCTTCTATAGCCCATAGATTTGTCTCCAGCTCCTGCACTGCAAATTAAACCACAGACCGGAGCGACAAAGACAAGATAATTATCTTCACTAACTTTTAACAAGGGTAGTTATCAGTGTCAGTCTTACTGTCCTCCTTTGTGCTTCAGTAATTCCTAATGAAGGTGTAGCAGGAAAAAAGTAAAAGGGAACTTTTTACACATTTACCTTTCACAATCAAGCTTTCACAAAGCCCTTTAAAAAGTAATGAACGCAACACTGACAACATGACTTCTCTAAATGCAAACAGTGTGCCTTTTATACCCAAACCAGTTGGTCCCAGCCAGATGTGGACTGGGAGGCTGTTGTCCTGGCGCAGCAGACTGCATAGTCATTGCTCACCTGGATTGTAAGTTGCTTTGCCTGCCCACTGGTTTCTCCAACTGCCAAGAAAGCAACAGCACTGACCTTGCAAGATCAAGCAAGTTCCTTGTTTATTATTATTCAGAATCACAATGGTTTGGTGGAAGGTACCTTAAGGACCATCTTGTTCCACGCCCTTCCACTATCCCAGGTTGCTCCAAGTCCTGGCCAACCTGGCCTTGGACATTTCCGGGAATGGGGCAGCCAGAGCTACTCTGGGCAGCCTGTGCCAGGGCCTCACCACCCTCACAGGGAACAATTTTTTCTTTAATATTCCATCTAACCCTGCCCTCTGTCAGTGTGAAACCACTCCTCTCTTTGCCTGTCACTCCATGTCCTTGTAAAAATTGCCTCTCTAGCTCTCCAGCTCTCCAGCTCTCTTGGAGCCCTGTTTTATACCTGAATATAAAACTTTTCCTAAATTCTAGCAGCTCCTTGCTGATGAAAAAAAAAAGGCACGAAACACCTTTGTGAGAAATATATGAGGATGTGCTCTGTAAGGTTTCTAGAGTTTGTTATAATAGTTCTGGCAATATTACTTTTTCTTTAGATCTAAGGGGAAGTAACTCGGTTATTATTCTGAAGGATATTGAGTTAGGATAAGACATTCTCCTCAATTCGTGCATTTCTGATCATAATAACACCTTTCATTCTCCAAACCTTGCATTCAGAAGCCAGTTATGGTCATGCAAAAGTACTTTTTTCTCTAGTCTTGTTCTGAATTCAGACCTAACACTACTCTCACACCAATACTAGAGTTTAAAGAAAAGGTTCAAGTGCCAGTTTTATGAAAGACACTGTTCTTCCTCCTAGTGTTCATAAGGGCCCTCAAGAGTTAGTGTAAATGAAAATCAGATTTCAAATATTACTTCTGCTTCTCTTTCTTTTATCTTGGCTTACTCACAGAATTAAGTGTCTTAAATGAGACTTTGAGCTAATACAAAAATGGAAAGATTAATCTCCCATTTTGTCTTCAATTCTGTGAAGGCAAGTTTTTGACTTATGGCTGCACACCAGCATGAAAAAGAGCAAACATTATCATTAAAAATAGTATCATGACAACACTGGAAAATTACACCTGGTTTATAATCTGGAATCTCGTTAACACCTACTTCCATTTTGAAGAAGCTCTCCTCAGATTTGGTCATCAAGTTGCAGCAGCAAATTGACTTTGATAATTACACGTAACAAGGCTACACAATGTAATACAGGTAATGAGATTTTAATTCACCAATTTATCTTATGAATGAGTACAAGGAGTAGCAATCAGCCTCCACACGCCTTTACACATTTTTAGTGCTAGTTGTACCCTGCATGTATGTTAGCCCACCTGCAGAGCCATTATTTATGCAGTCCCATTAGGAAAACAAGTTTTGCTCTCATTTCAGGGACCTGTTACAAAATTCATTTGGACAAAGATGAGTTATATCTTTTTAATAGTTTGCCTGTCTAAAGAACAACACCAGGAGACACAAGTCATCTTGCTGTACCTTTCCCTGTGCTGGGAGTAGGGAGGGAGGGAGGGAGAGAGGAAAGGCAGGGGTTGCACAGGGAAGGATGGTTTTCATTATTAGTACATACTTTGCTATAGACAAGAATCCACTTCCCAAAACCAACAATCTGACTATTTAAAAAACAGATAAAGAAATCACAACTTGCTTTTATCCTCTACATCACCTCCTTTCTGCATTAGCAACATAAACCCACAGGCTGTAGAAAAAACAGTGGGTTTGTAGCTACGAGTCATATGGATATATTAAAGTCATAACATGATCTAGAGCATCTAATCTTGGTATCCAGTGACAATTTACTTTTATGTATGGAATGAAGCAGCCTATGTGAAATAAGTGCTCTTGTTTCTATGCAGTTAATGGGCAGGAGAGGAGCCTTTAAAGATCTCCACAGAGAGCAAAACTCTCCAACCTGGATATCATTGCAGTTCAGAGGATCACACATTCATGACTAGTTGGACTCCTCAGGCCCTTGCAAAACACCTTTCCTGCTTTATTAGGGCTCAGAATATTCACATACAACATATTTGCATAATTTAACATGAGTATATTAAGCAGAGATTTCATCTATAGTGTTTTGGATTGTGCATGATCATGTCGCTTTAAAGCTTATACACTTGAAATACAAACCACAGTGACAGGCAGCAATTTACTTTTTAAAGCTAATTTCCTGGTACTTTCAGGAAGGGCTTAAGCAAGAAGTCCAGCTCTGTAGAAAATGCCTAAATTTCATTAACCTACTTTTAATCTAAAATTAAAATGTTCAATGAGGAAACTATGTCTATCAGAATCTGGATCTGGATGTGTTTCCTGGATCAGAGTAAGCAAACTTCATTAAAATGTATAGAACTTTATGATGTAAGATATGTCTCAAACCAGCATATCTTCAAACAAATAAAAAGGAAAATCAAGTTCACAAAAGTTGTAAAAAAAATGTTTTCGTAGTTCCAGTATGTGCTATTTTTAGTTGTTTTTACAAAAGAAAATTTCTCAAGTTCCCAAAAATTTAATTTTTGGTGAAAACACACATTCCAATCGAACATTTCCAGTTGATATATTTTGATATAGTTTTTGATAAATAGTGGTCTTTAGCTTGATGGTATCTCAAAAAAAAATTTATACAAGGCAAAGAATTTTTTCAGGTTTAAAGATTTGAAAGTAGATTGTTTTCTGAACTTCAGGACATTGGTGGTTTTGTTTTTGTTTTTAATGAATAATTAGATTTTGTCATGTTATTAGATACAAAACTTTTTTTTGTATTAAATAATTCAGTAGCTCTATTTTAGACCTTTTACCGCTGGTTTGCAAGCTTTTAACTGTAACTGATTGAGCTGGAAATTTGCCTATCTTTGTATCTGCCATCATAATATCATATACTCTGTTTTTCATCTACAAATGATCTGGGGAACTCACACTTGCTTTGTGCTATAGTTTAAATCTCTTGGCTTAGGAGTGTTATGTTTGATTAGGAATAATCTTGTGTTTCAAAGAAATTTGCTTTTGCTGAGACTCTTGCTATTCAAATGTATTCTCTCAGTTGAAGCAAATGTATTCTGTTCAAATGAAACGAATTAAAAACTAGCTTTTAAATACTCAGCACAGACTCAGGAGTGTTTAGCAGTTTAATTTTTTTAAGTCTTTCTTAACTGAGTGTGGTTTAATCCCTCACAGTCACTATTGCCAGACATCTGTTATTGCTACTGAAAGACAAATTACAATGAAACCTCTGGAAATGCTTTCCTGAAATGAAAGTAGATGTAACAAATCATATCATATAAAAGACTCAGAGAATATATTGCAAAAAACAGAAAAGTTTAACTACAGGGAGGGAAGACACAGAGGTTTATGGAGGAACAAAATTAGAGCTGGGGATAGACCAAGGGGCAAAATGAAAGAATTGGGGGGGGATGAAAGGAAACACCAGAAACCCTAAAAAAAATGTGCAAGTTCCTTTATATTGATCACTGTCTTATTTTCTCCAATTCCTTTTGCCTTCTTCACATGCTCTCTCCTGCTCACTAGGGTGAGGGAAAGACACTTGCCAAGGGATTGTGAAATAACTGCCAAGTTGTCTCAGCTGGGAAACAGCACTACCCATTTCACACTTGCCTTGGAGAAAAACTTCTGCACCACCACCTAATCATGATTACAGAGTGTGAAAAGCATTCTACATCATTAATTATCCCAATTAAAATGATGTTAATGGGACACCTTGTGCTGTTGGCTGCACAGAGCTTGCAAAGTGTTGAGCTATATGCAAGACAACAAGAATGGGTGCCAAGAGAAGTCATCTATAGTCCATCTTGTAAATTTCCAAACTGCAGTGAATGGGTTGGGAAAGTTGTTCACACACTTGCCTGAAGTTCTTGCTTGGAAATCCCTGAAAAATAACTGCTAGCCTCAAGAAAATGGGCTTTTTTTTGACCGAAGCTTGGAATATTTTGGGAAACAAAATTGTCTTACATCTGTTTAGAGTTATATTCCTAGTTATTGGATTATTAATAGGTATATCCTTTAAATTCTTTGAATTTAAAGTACAGATTAGCCAGAAGAGCAGTGAACAAGAGCCTAATCTCATTATTAAATTTACAGTACTATAATGTCAAGTTTTCATCAAAAACTCTACCTATATTCTTTAAAAATAAATAGCTTTAAAAATAATTCATTAAAGGGGTAGTAAAAATACAAAAAGCTCCTCACAAAACATGACTATAAACTCATAAAGTAGATTGCAAATTATTTTGCGAAAAGATTACTGTAAAAAAAATTATAAAAATGTTTTACAGGAAAAACTGTTAATAAGTTGGTGTTTGTTATCTGTGTTTCTGCTTGTTTTCAACTCGTGACTCTTCTGGTGGACAGTGCTGCCTAATAAATTTAAACAGCTGCCAACATTCGCCTGAACTGGGAATTGAGATGTATGTTTTTCACAGGTTTGACAAGGTAAATATCATTTAGCCTGCCAGGGGCATGTAAATTGTGACATATCACACTATTTTAAACTCTGTAATTTCAAGAGAAGTTTTTTAATTGTGAATCAAAGAACATAATAAAAGCATTCTGGAAACCTAAGTGGCAATCACGTCTTTTTCAGAGATATACATCAACAAATATAAATTACAACAAATATAAATATAATATCTAGTTCCTTAGGAGCTGTTCCACAGGCCTGAAATCAGAAAATCTAAAACCTTCATAGTTAAAAGTACAACCACCAGATTTATCAAAGTGCCAGTTGTATTAGGCTTTCATTTCTAGCTTGGTTTTCTATCAGTTTCATTCTCCTCTTTCTATGGCATTACTTTTAAAACGTGAGCAAAAGAGGGTTCACTAAACCTCTCAATATAAAAACTCTTCAGGGCTAGAAATATTTTATGCATTGACAATCAACATAAGAAAAAATACCTAGAATAAATTTACAACATCCCAGGATGACCCTGTCCTGAAATTCATCCTCTGCAAATAAACAACTATCTGTGAGCCACAATTTCTCTTCTTTAATAGGCAGCAGGTTGAGGAAAAAGCTCAAAGAATTAGTTCAATGTGGAAAATTCAGGAAGAGAAATCTTTTTGGAGGAATTGGGAACCAGCAAAGAGATAAGAAAAGAATAGCTCAGAGTTCAGAGAGTCTTGGAAACACTGAAACTTCAATAGCACAGGTCCGTAGGTCAACACTGTTTAGAAGGGGAGATAGACAGGGAGCTCATACCTCAGATGGAGTAGAATATTACAACCCTGGAAAAGCAGAAACTGCTTTGTTGGTGTATGATTTCAGTGGAAAGCCTATGTTCAACTCGAAGGAAGAATGACAGAATAAAGAACTTGGATATTTAGAAGATAGGCTACAATTACTTTCCTAATTATTATTTATCTGTTGATATTGGAATGTTAAACTATAGTAACTTAAGCAAAAGCAGTAGAATTTGGGGTAGAATAAAAATAATTCCATCTAAACTCTGCTATTTTCCCACAATATACAGCCTATGTTTTCTGTCTAATATTATCCCATTATAAATAATCAAATTCTCTCATATAAGCAATTGGCTTCACTCCCTTAATGAACTACTTTTTACAGAAACACATATTCTTTCCTTATATTCTTAGTTATCTTTTGCTATGAGTACATATTTTGAGCTGTTAAATCTAGCTTGATTGATATCTTTCCTTCCTGAAGCAGGGAGGAAGGGTCAGGAACTTAAATCAAAATCAGGCAGAAAGTAGAGCTGGAAAAAAACCATCCCAAACCCAACCAACCAACCAAAACAAACAACCCCTCCCCTAAGAAATAAAAAGTAAAAAAAAATATTTCTCATTCACTTTGTCTGTAATAACTGGCTAGATTTTATACAACATTTCTGTGCTTTCTCCCACCAAGAAAAGTGTTGCAGAATTTATCAGCCTTAAAAGAGAGTGTGATTACTAATCCTTCACTGCATTTCCTAAAATTCTGAATAAACCTTGTTGTAAAGAGATATACACAGCAGAAAGAGGAAACAAAATTATGTTATTTTTCCCATTCCATGACTTGATGACATTGCCATTAAGGATCACGCACATATTATGATTCTTTTCCTATATCATAGCTGGCATCACAAACCAAATGTGTACCTGTGCTTCTAAAGGTTCAGTCAGCCAGGAAAGAGAGAATTTAGTGTTTCCAGTGTACAATACTCACATGGGAAACTCAATATGAACTTTTGGTTCCTTTCTATTCTCCGTTTTTCAACCTCAACACAAAGTCAGAAAAATAGGGACTAGGTTTTTTGGAAGGGGTGGGAAAAAGTTGCACATTGAAAGGGGGAGTTTCTTTTTCTTGAATTTTGCTGCTGGGTTGTTTCCTGAAGCCTGAAAATTTTCCTTGGTGAGTTTGAGGAAATTAAATAATAGACAGATATGCATCCTTTCTTCTCTGAAGCAGCTAAAGATAATAGTAATTCATGATTTTTGGGTAAGGCCAGAAACTTAAAGCACTGCGTGGCTGCTGCAGGCTCTGAGGTTTCAGGAGAAGATGAAATGCAGTCTTCTCTTGCAGAGCAATTGGTAAACATCATCATGTCCGCATCTTGATTTTCTGTCAAATCATAAACCATTCCTCTAAATTTGCTTCAGCTGTGTAATCATAAAAACTTTATATAAAATCACATTGTGTTACTTAAATTCTTCTCAAAGATGGAAGAGGTGGAAACCTGCTGAAAATACAATGAAAACTCTTCTGAGCATTCTCATGGTTATTAATACAGAGTTACTTCTGAACTATCTGCACTGTAGACTACAGTAAAATTTTACAAAGGCTTCTGCAAAGTGGTAAATTTTTTAAAAATTTACTTAATCATTATTTAAACTGTAGATGATCTTCCTAGTTGTTCAATATTTGATATACTTGTAGGCAGTTTGGAAAAGACCACTTTTTTCCTGGTCAAAATATGTTCCAAAATATTTAAATAAATAAATACAATTCTAAATAAATAAATTAATAAATGCATGCATAAATAAATAAATCCTTCTGCTCTTTTTCTCACATTCTGTTTTTCAGCTGAGGGGTAGATATTAGAGGACTATTGATATTGTTGATGGGAAAAGACTGTCCTTAAATTGAATTATCAGAGCAATGGGGATGTACAAAAACACTGAGAAAAGGTCTCCAACACAAATCAATAACAGCATTCAAATCTTGGTGCTTCCTATGGGTGAGGAGAAAAAGTGTTGGGGTTTTCCACCTTGGGAAGTAATGGACCTTTGTTATAGACTTTACAGAAGGTTATTAACAGTTCTCTATAGTCCTTGGAGGTTTTTATGCTCAGGTACCTGTATCCTTGTTGATGTGGAGGATTTGAGGCTGCAGACTGAGACATGAACATTAATGAGGTTGACTCGGGATTATGCTCCTCATCCCATGTCTGTCAGTGACACCAGGTCAAACTTAACTCCATGAGGAGTTTCAAGGAGATGAAGGGAATTGTTCCAAAGGTGCAGGGTTACTTCAGGGTGTGGCAGAATATATACTTGTAAGGTGATAATTTATGGTGGCAATGAAAGTTTCTCCTTCAGTCTGAGAAGGTGATGAGTAATCAAAAAGCATGGACAGGTAATATAAATTTCCCAGTATATGCTCCTATCTTATCTCCTTTTCATGTCTTATTGAGGGTGTTTGCCTACAAATGCTGCCTGGATTTCTATCAGTTACCAATGAAGTTAGAATTCAGTGGTATCCTAGAAGCTTTCCAGCATGGCTTCTTGCACGCTAAAAAAATG
>JAWWLV010000100.1:10536905-10554875 GCA_035041135.1 Platyrinchus mystaceus | reverse complement strand
CCCCTGGATCCCTGGAAGTGTCCAAGGCCAGGTTGAACGGGGCTTGGAGCAACCTGGGCTAGTGGAAGGTGTCCCTGGCCATGGCAAGGAGTTGAACTGGTTGGGCTTTAAGGTCCCTTCCAACCCAGTCCATTCTGTGATTCCATGACTCCACGAAAACCTAGACATGTTCACCAAATGCCCATTTTCAGGTAGAGACTGCTTTCATAGACCCTGTTGGAACCTACACACATTTTTTTCTTTTTAGCTAGAACTAGTTGACTAGTCTTCTGGTCTCTTTCCCCATAAACTGCAGAGGCTAATGTGATAGATGATGAAATATTCCAGCCACCTAAACAGTTTTGGTAGCTTTCTTTTTCCTTAGGTGGTAAGAAAAGTAATTTCTATGCCATAAACTCTACGATATTAACTGTGTCTGATTGACACAGTAATGTCTGCATGAAGGATTACAATGCATACAATCCCTTCTTAAGAAAAACAAAGTAGAAAAAGCTACCCAGCTACTCAGATTGTTGTGAGCAGCAGTAAAACATGATTTTGTGAGTACCAAACAGCCAGATGATTGACCACAGGCAAGAAACAGGTATTTACAATTATTGGACAGGTAGAGTTTCAGATTAGGTTTTACTTCATCAAGAGTCTTGGCCTAAGCATTTGTTTAAGGCTGAATCAAGCTACCTGACTGCTCTCAGAATGTCATCAAAGTAACTGGACTGTTCACTCTTTGACTGTCTTTACTCACAAAGTCAAACGTTCCCAGCAGATTCCAGGATGTTCTACTACCATAGGAAGAAACGTCTGACAGATTTTTCCAGTTAACTTTGTTCTGAGCAATAAAAGAGGAAGACAACATAAGACATTAACTGATGCAGTATAATCCTCTGCAAACCATAAATGAATGAGAAAATTCACCATCTAAATTCTGCTTTGGAAAAAGAGGGAACCAATCTTCTTTCAGTTAGGAAAGGCCTTTACAAGACTTCCGATTTTGCTAAACTGCCTCAACTAAATTACATGTTCTTCATCTCAGATGCCATAAATTTCTTCTTTAGCTGGGGACGCACATTTCTCAGGGGTTCTTGTGTCATTACAACAGAACTAGGTTGGCTGATTCCCTCAGTATTTAGAAGACCTGTCCTATTTGTAATAAGACACAATGTGTGAGTTCTGTTTGGACAGATGGCACTAATATTATTGCTTAATATTTTAAAGTAATGCCTAGAAACTATGTACCAGTGACACATATGCACTGGAAAAAAATCAATACCATAAAGAACGAGGTTTTTTCCTCATCCAGCTTCTGATTGTAGCAGTTGGTAGAAAACAATCCAATGGTTTTGAATAACTGGGAGCATGAAGGCTGCTTTAATCTATGCCAACTGCCAATAGCCCAAGGCTTTTTGAGCCATAGGTAGCTAGACAGGCACATTTTTGTTTGTCTTCCCTTCTACAGAGTAATAAATTATTTTTTAATTTACTTCTCCCATTTTCTAATTAATTTGGCCATACCAATATTACAGCGCCCAGCAAAATGTATTTGAATTGGCAAAGCTATGCAAAAGCTGTTCTTGCAATGCTGCGGATTCAAAATCCTCCCATTAGCTACACAATTAAGCAGAAGTTTAAATTATCAGCCTCTGACTTTATTTATTTATTTTTACAGAAGACCATTAGTTAACTACGTTTAAAATCAAATGAAGAGTAAGAGAATATATACCCGATCAAGCCATGAAAGAGGTGGGGCAAAACAAAAATAATTAAGGGAAATGAGAAGAAGAGAAAACACATTACCATTAGAAAATAATTTCTTACTTAATTATGCTCTAATTCTGTGAGTTATTAGACTTATATTTAAAAAGAAACATCTGATAATTAAGTGGTCGTTGAACCAAATTGATCATTCGTTTGAGAAAAACAGGCAAGCTATTGCTTCCAAATTATGTAGCTTTAAGTAGGTATCTCCCTTTCCAGTAACCTAACCCAATGCAGCCAGCTACACAAATATGTTTCATGTGAATAAGAACAGCAGCTAGAGCATACTCTGTAAAAATGAATTGATCTAAGCTGCTTAGGGATACTCTTAGGAAGCAGACTCTCTGCTTTCTGTTGTCTTGAGATAGTATTGACTGCCTAGTGTCTGGGAAAGGAATTCTTTCCTAAATTGTAATACTTGGGTTTTGTTTTGGTTTGGTTTTTTTTCAAAATAAACTTACTACATAAACACTTATTTAAAACTTTAATTCCATTATCAATATAATGAAACAATATATGTTCTTTTCAAGATGGGTGAGGTCATAATGATCAAAACTGAAGAGCATCTCCACTTGTAGTAAAATGTTTGATGAATCAAAGCTAACTAAAAGTAAACCAAAACCAATTATTTGCACAGTCCTATTCTGCTTGATGTCAATATTGCATATTACACTTTACCTAAAACTCATGTAAA
Source organism: Platyrinchus mystaceus (assembly GCA_035041135.1). Lineage (NCBI taxonomy): Eukaryota > Metazoa > Chordata > Aves > Passeriformes > Tyrannidae > Platyrinchus > Platyrinchus mystaceus. Next base: position 10,552,429 of record JAWWLV010000100.1, on the reverse strand, counting down.
AAGGCAGTAAGTCTTTTTTTGATACCTGTTGAAACTTGCTTTTTTTTTCAGACAAAAATATAAATGTAGGCAGAGTTTTTAAGTCTTAAGTTTTTAAAACTTAAAGATATTTCAGGAATCTTGATTGTCTCAGTCCTGTCTAACTGACTGAGTTTATGAACAAACAGTTTAGAATAGTTTTGGTGTGTGTCCTACTCTGACAAAATGTCACTCAGCTGTTGGATCTTGAGTCCATTTTCCAAATCATAGTACTTGAATTAACAGAGTTCCTTTCTACAGAGAGAAATCAAAGTCTAGAGGTTTTAATGGTGTCGTTCATATAGGGTCAAAATAAAAATATGTTACAGAATTCAAGTATTCACAAAGAAAAAGAATAACTTAACAAATGAAGATTCTTAGTTTTTTCATTTTAAATTCTTTGACCTACCTTCTTTTCTTCCCTATTTTTTTTTTTTATAAAAAGTACCATCTATTTATGACAGAGAACATTTTCAGGTTTACTTAAAAATAGGTTGTCTGAGGGGAAAAGCTAGAGAAACCCAGATTGTCAAAGAGGTTTTCAAACATGTTTTGTCAAAGAGAGGTTTTCAAACATGTTTTGTCAAAAATATACATATATTATATCAAGATTTATGTGAACATATGTAGACAAATATATTTTCAGATTTATAGACAACATTTCCTCTGTCCATATTTAGATTGTTTTACCCCAAAATAGATACAGTCACTGTTAGAAATATTTGAATGGTTTTCAAAAATCCTAGCATCATAGTCCTGGTTAGAATTTGATTACAGTAATAAGCTGCAATTCTGATGCCACTGAGAGATTCCTAAACAAATAGGACTATTTATTATAACAAAGGAAGTTTTTCTTCAGGTTAGTCTACAAATGCTATTGTTCATTAATCTATTTTAAGAAGAAAAAGTTATTAGAAATTATAGTAGGAAATAGGAACTTCATATAATGGGTTTATATTACTCATCACACAGCTCTGCCCTAAAAATATTCAAATAGCCTAAAGCAACCTGGAGAGATTCAAGGAGTTGAAAAGAAGGCTATAACAAGAAATGACAAATTTCTAAATTTGAAATTACACCAAGATGGACTGCATAGGGTAAATTTGTCTTTTACAAAATTCCTTATCTTACACGCTAACTTATTTAATTATTCACTTGTTCTGAGAAGAATTAAAACCTGCTGTGGTCTACATTTTCAGCAATGTAGTCTACATTTTCAGCCTTTTAAAATTTTTATTTATTTATTTGTTTGTTTGTTTTGGATTATTTTGACTTGCCCCAGGAATCTGTCTTAGAGAAAATATTTTGCAAGCTTGATTTTTTACATATAGTTAAACTAATTAATCTTATATTTTTACACTAGTTTAGCATATATTACTGACTGTCTTGAAGAACACAACCATGTCAAAAACATGAGACTTTCTCTGTGGAATCCAGCCCAAACAGGACAATTTGAAGATATTCTAATCATATAGACCTTGTATATGGAATACTAAATAGTATTTGCCTAAGAGTTGTTTTATCAAGACTACTAGAACTGAATAAACTATGTTTCAAATGTAACATTTTTCTTTCTCTTAAATTGAAGTCTCAACCAAAAACTACCTATTGTCTCATTCTAGGTTTTTTTATGCTTTGCTGGAGGCAAAATGTGTCAGCCACATGGTTGGATGTATTTCATATAAGACTGACAACAGACCATATGAAATAGAAATTTTTTTACCTCACTGTGAACATTATATAATTCATTGGCTTCACAGTCTGCCTTTCCAGAGAAACCTCAAGGACTGATATGCTCTGCCTACGGGCCTAGAGTAACTTTTTCTGATTCCACCTAAAAGTTAATTATGGTTGTTCCCACTTTCTCCCTTTGTCACATATACATGTGGAATAAGGGGACATGGACTAATGATAATAAATTTTTCCTCTATGTGTATTTTAAATCTAAGGGGGAAAAATCCAGCTAAGGATATGATAATTCTCATTGTCTCTCCACCTTTGCCCAAAAGAAACATCTATTTGCAGTATTTGACAAAGGGTCATGGTGTCTCCTGGTGTTCTGTGCCTGGAATATATTATTCGATACAATATATTTTTACATTATATGATATAGATTAGTATCCTAAGGGCCCTGATGGGTCAAGAAATACAAAATAAATAAATAAATAAATCCAGCACAGAGATTTTGCCAACTCTCTGGGACCAGTTTCAGTACTTATTTATCCTAACCTTGAGAATGCTTCTTCTTAATACACAAATCCAGTGGAAACTTCCTTTCATGCAACCCATGTAACTCTCATCTTTTAGTTGTGCTGCTCTGAGTCTTACTTTTTTTCTGCCTCAGGCTCCCTCCTTTATGACAATGAAACTGCATTTAGATCACCCTTAACCTTTTATTTTTCAGGCTGAACAAATTAAGCTCCCACTGCCTTCCCTTGGTAGAAACATTCCTCTGTTGTAGTGTTGTTCCACAGTGATTTCCAACTTATTCGAACTCTTTTGTTTTCAAACCAAAGTCAGGACAGAAGGGAAAAAAATCTTGATTCTTTGTTGCCAGGTGGAGAATTAAGCTGGCTGCCAAAATGGTGACAGGGTCCAGGCGGCAGGTAGCTTGAGTGTGGTTTTTGTTCCCAGCCTGGTTGCCAGCTGTGGATTCCTGCTTGGATTTTTTTCCTTCGGAGAGGAACTGTTTTGGGAGGTTTATTTTTTCCCTCCTCCGCTAATGTTTTTTTTTTCTTTCTTGGCTGCGGTTCTTGTGCACATCAGAGGAGAAGGGGGTCTGCTCTGCACGATTCAACCAGAAGGACTGAGTGAGTTTTCCGCTGGGAAGGACTTTTTTTTTGTTCTGTTTTTTTCTTTCTCTCCTCTCTCTCCGCTTTCCCGCTGGGAAGGCGGGGAGGAAGACCTCCATTTTCAGTTTCTCCAGCACACCGAGGAGACCCCCCCCAACAATGTGGTGATCACCACTGACCCAACAGCTCCCCCTGCCAACTGGCACAGGACATTGCAGTCTCTGCATCTCCAGTGATCCGACAGCGCCCCCTGCTGACTGTGGTTAGAATTGCACCAAAGGATGCAAACTGAATGGTTTACCTTTTGTTGTTTATTTCTTTATTTGCTTGTTTTGAAGGGGATTATTTTTGGGTATAGGATTATTGTTTGGTTGTTTTATATGTGTTCTTTCAATGCTCTGCCAACACACATATATCCTTTAATAAAGGGCTGTTATTTTTCCTTTTTTTTTCACATTTTTTCTCAATTGGAGCCTCTCAATTTCGGATTTATAATTGCTTAGAGGGAGGAGTTTGGGTCTTCCTCATAACTCATCCTCAACAAAGCATTTGTGTCTCACGAAACTGAGACACCTGTATATATCCAAAGCCAAACATGATTATGTATAATTCTGTTATAATGAGTTTGGGGATGAGAGTGTACCCAACTGCTTCTCAAGAGCTGTAGTTGTTCCCCCACTTCTCGCAACTTCTAAAGTATTGACAATGAATTCAATTCTCTAACTTTTGTGCAGAATCAGAACATAAATCTAAGTATTTTCCCTCTCCTTTTGTGAGGTTTTATGGACAGGAATGATGCTGTGAGGAATTTATGAATGTGAAATCTGCACTAACTACAGGGTTATTGCTTTTTCTAGAGGAATAAATCCAGGCCACCTTACAGTGTAGGTATAAAGTTCTCTTCACTGTAGGATTCAACTCTGACAGGCTGTGTCCCAGGGTCTTTGTAATTTCTGAATGTTTTCAGGGTTGTAAAAGACCTAAGAGGATAAAGATTAACAGTTCTCCTCAAGCAGTCAGGCAGAACACTATATGAAAAGTAGCAAGCTTACAAACAACTATTTTATTAAAGAAAAGATGCATATACAGAATTCATATTATTATTTATAATTTATCACCAGTTTGCAAATAATCTGCAGATTCCAGATTTCAAACATATGCTATATTACCAGGATTGTGTGCCAGAAGAATACAGTGTGAAGTTGAAAAATAATGTTGTGTTTTTTTGGTGCTTTGAGCAAGCACTATATATTTATTTTTTTTTTTTTTTAAAAAAAAAGAAAAAAAAAAAAAAAAAGAAAGAAAAAGGTAAAGACGTATCTAACAAAACCATAGGGGAATTGCTGCTGTTGATTATGTCTCTAAATTATTTTGAAGCCTGCGTTAATGAAACTGCAAACTGAATTAAGTACCTTCGTCTGCTTCTGGAAGCTGCTCTGTCTGATCTGTTAAAGAATGAACATTTTCACTGCAGTAATCAGAGGTTTAAATGGGCTTAATGTAATTAGAAAAACCCTTGGAGATATATATTATCTCTTATGAAAATGGATATGCTTCCTAGATTAGAACACATTGTTTCAGCATCAGTGTAAGACTATAAAATTACAGTTCTAAGTACTAACTTTGCTTAGATATGGGCACAAGGACTCTGTTGAATATAAAAGGAGGCAAATTCTGTGGAAATATATACATACAAAAATCTCCCTGTCAATACTCTAAATCTTGGCGTGAAAGATGATTCAGAACTGGTGCAATACATTTGAAACAATTCTGAAAATATGACTTTGAATGTCCTACCCTAATTTATGATGCTGAGGGAGTGTCAGTCTGTTGGCTAATATGCCATTTAAATTTCATTTTTCACATCAAAATCCATACAAGTTCATCTGTACTGCTTTGTGTGAACCTCAGCTCCTTAGTGATTTTCTGACAGCATCCAGTACATCAGTTTCTCATGGCATTTACTGTATTGTACTTCAAACTTGATAATTTGTTTCATTTAGACTAATATAATGTTAACACTAATTTTTTTCTTCTTGAGATCCAACTGACTGAAGCTCCAATGTTGATTTTCAAGTAAAAGTTGTTCTGAGATTTTGATGTAAATGTCCGTGAGGTCAAAGTTAAGCACAAGCTTATGGGCTTTGGTGGAACCAGGGTCTTATTAAACTAAGCTCTCCGCACCCATGGAATGGTCCCCGAGAGACTTAAAACATGATTATTAGTGCTGTTTGATGCATGCTTTCTCCCTAAGGAGATATTTACTGGCTCAAAAAAGGACTCAGGCTGCAGCTAAAACACTATTCCAATGTGGAGGATCAGTGAGAAAATTGCATTTTGGCTTTAAAGCTGCTTGATCTTCCCACTCAACACGGTTTTTTCAGGAGCTCCTGCCAACAGTGTTGTCCTTCCCTCCTGAGAGATTTAGGTGTGCAGCGAAACCCTGCCAGCTGCCTTCAATATCAGGTGCAGATTTACCAGGAGGCTTCAGCCCCCTTCACTGGTGTAATCATTTGTTCAAAGCAATTTGCTCCTGTTACATAAGCATTTTGACATGGTCATGCCCAAATGACTGCTTACTTCCTGCTGGATGTCATCTTGGTAATTTTATGAGGGAGCACTTCACAGTTGCCATGTTATTTCATATTCCGGTCCTGAATGGTGCAGAGTGGGACATGCTAATTGCTGGAGAAGGATAGATTGGGGTGGATCTGTTAATTCTTTGTCTCAAGAACACTATAAGTTGTTGCTCTGCAGTGGTGATTAATATTTAGCCAATTAGCTCGAAGCTAGCGTGATTGGCTGCAGGTCAAATCACCTGAAGGGTTTTAATCCTAATTTTACCAAAACTTCCTATTCATGTATCTAACAATTTTATAGTTTATTTACATTCCCTTATTTATAAACTGGGTGACAAATACTTTGCATACCTTAACATTTTGTAGCCAAATTGACTTAATAACACATTTTTAAATAGCTGAAAGAATTTATATTATAATGCTAGGTGCTAGTATTTTATTTTCTTGTTACGTCTTAAACACTTAAGAAAGTGTTAAATCCTTTTTAACAATTTATGTAGGTTGTTAAAAAACTGATGATTTCTCATAACTAGGGTAAATAAGTCAGGTTTCACTTATTTCACTGGCTTTACCCTCTATCTTTTTGAAATTTGGCTATTTGGAAAGAAAATGTATCCTCCTAAGTAGAGTGTGTCATACTTTTATGACAAAATCAGGCTTTTTTTTGTTCTCTTATTTTTAGATTAATAAAATACTGTCAAGACTGTGTTGCACTGTTCATATCCCTGCTGAGCTCACCGTGGGACTACAAATGTGTCTGAAGCCTGGCCTTAAGGCAAATTCTTGCAGGTTCTGGAAAACAGGGTATCTGTGAGTCAGTATGTGTGTATCAATATTTGGGTATAATAATGACATTTCCCTGGTAAATCTTAGAATTTTGCCTTTCCTGGAGGTGTATTTGACTTTGCCCACACACTGGAAGTGCTGAGCACAAAATGTACATTATTCATTTCTGATTTTGTTGTAAGTGGGTGCACTTACTCCTTCTGTATTTCTTCATCTTCATCTTCAAGGAGGGGATAATGGTTTGAAAAATAACTTTGGAGAGTCCTTGGCCATCTGGCACTAGATAAAAATAAAAAAGAAAAAAATTATCTAGAAAACAACTTGTGCGGCCTGCAATTTCTGATGTGGAAGAAAAAGAGTGATGTAATGTGTTCATTTCATTGATTGACATATAAATTCTAAATATCAGTGAAGACAAGGAAAACCACAGTTACTCTTAGTGGAAATTACGTATTCAGAAAATACATGTGAGTCCTTTAATATTGTCATTAACATAGGGAAATGGTGTAATTGCAATGTATAATCTTTCTTTGTTTATCACTTTTACAGGTGTTGGAGTCAGAAATCCTCAGAATTTGCCTAAAATATGCAAGTCTATAATATTTGATAACATGTTTAATCAGTGATACCAATAAAATGATTGTTAAAAATCCCAGTACACTTATAGTACTTTTTGGCAGGCAACATAACGATGTTTTCAGTCCTTGATATCTTTGTTTATTTAAAAACACAACTGCTCTTTCTTGTTAGGAACTAAGTAGTATCCAGTTTTTTGTTTGAAAGTAAAATGACAACTTATATGGGGATAGTTATGTAAGAAGGGGAACACTGCTTAATTGAAACAATTAGTTCTAAGCAAAAATACAGTCTCAAATTTGGAAGTGACAAGATGTTGTAATACCCCATGTTTATTGATATCTCTTTGTAATTTTCTCTAAATTTTTAAACTACTGAAAGGAACCAAGTTTCTTCTTTTTTTTTTTTTTTTCTTGACTTACTGTTAGTGAAAGGAAAATACATATTTTTCCTTTGATGCCACATGCTGCTTAATTGCAGAGCATACTGTATCTAATGCTTTGTGCAAAGGTCTTGGATTTGTAAAGCGGGACTCAAAACTGTCAGAAAAAAATTGTATAACACAAGGAGAAGTGCAGAATCTCGTGTTGAGATAATTGTCCTAGAATTCACCTACAGAGATGTTTAAACACTTAATTCAGAGAAAGAGTAATTTGTTTTGGGTTTAGTGAGTGAAGGAGGATCTCAGTATTGCAAAGGCAGTCTAAGAGCTAGTTTAGTCAATTTATGACTCAAATAATAAAATAAAATAAAATTTTTATGTTTATGGTTCAGTTCAGCAAATGAATGGTGATTTAACTTAGAGTCATGTTTGTATCACCAAAACGCTTGCTCCTTCTAGATTATATAGCATTTCTAAGATTTGTGTGTCCAAGGGAGTAGAATTTTAGGGCCTCAGAGAAGAGTTCTTATAGCTTAGTTTAAATACAGTGAAAAATAAAAAATTTTAAAAAATTATTATTGGATTTCACATAAAAAAACTAAACAAAAGTCCATTCTCAATCTAGTGGACTTATCTATACAGGTAAACTTGAAAGGTGCATGAATTTCAGGCCTAATTGGTAGGGAGGATATGAGTTCAGTTTAATTCTTCCCAGTTAAGATATTTTTATTATATCCATTTAGAAACAGCAGATTTAAGATTGGCTTTTCTTAATATTTCTGTAAAACTTTATAAGTCTTTACCTTAACTTTTCATTTGTGACCATGGCTTAGAAAGTGCAAAATGAGCTCTAACTAATACCATCATCAGTCACTAGATAAAAATGAGATGCCTTTCCTTGTTCAGCTCAACGTACACTCTTCTTAGTATTTTTTGCTCTGTGTTTTTGACAAAACTGTGGCAGTGCTTAAACTCTGGCACTGATGCTGTGATAATAATGCCTGCAACTGACCCCTACATCATTAGTAAGAAGATTGACATTAGTGCTGGTGGGAGACACTACAGAATTGAAAAAAAATATGAATCAGTCCCTCCAAGATTTGTTATTTATTGCAAATATTGAGGGGAGTTTTGCTTAATTTTTAATTTTTATTGTCAAACATCAAATTGGTTTTCACCTTTGTTTGATTTATTGAGATAGCCTCCGGTACTGTATCTGCCAGAATCACCCTGTTTACTTTCACTCCACAAGATCTACGGATGTGTGACTTTCTCTTTGACAACTCTTTCTCATCTTCTCCAAGTCTTGAGAAGAAATCACTGCCCTGTATGCTCCTTACAGCCTCTTGCCCCCTAATGATGCCCATTCCAGACCCCCAGCTTATCCCACACAGTATGTCCATGGTGTCATCCATCCTGATTTCTGCATCTCATCTATTTACTCACTGTAGTTTATTCCCTTTTAATTTCCAACAGATGCTTTTGCTTCTCTTTTCCCAGCTGATTCATGTTTTCTTTTTATTTCATGTGGATGTTCCCTGATCTAAGCACACATTATAGCAAAATATGATCCTCTTATGTTGAAACATTTTATGTTTCAGATTTTAAAGAAATCGCTTCTTGATAACTCTTTCTCATCTTCCTCACAACTTTTCTTAGTATCATGAATCATGGAATTACTCTGGGTGGAAGGGACCTAGGGAAGTTGTTTAGTCCAAAATCCCCCTAGAAGCGGGGTCAACACAAAATTCACACCTAGTTTCTATGGGCTTTGACTGACAGAGTCTTGAAACAACCTTCCCTGGCAACCTCATATTGTTGTGGGTTTTAATATCTGTATTTCCAATCAGAAATCAGTCAGTAAAAAGCCTCTTTTTACTCAGGCATTAGGATGACGATGTTGTATCCTTTCAGAACTTTTTTTCCCTCTATTTCAAAATAAGACCCACCTGCATCAGCTTCTCCTCACATGGCAAACACTCCATTGCCTCAATGTTTTGGTGGCCCTTTTCCAGATGCACACAAATTTATCTACATCTTTCTTACACTGGGAACCCAATACATTTTGTTGTGAAGAATTGAAAATACTGCCAAAGAGCTCCTAACGTGTGCTTTTACAGCACACTTAGTGGTTTTGCACTGAAGTACCACACTGCTGTTTTTCCTACTCCTTTTATTTTATAGCATGCATATTGTTGAGCAGCTGTACCAAGCTTAATTACACTGAATCTAATAGCAATAGGTCATTCTTGGTTTTTTGACTGTACACATGCAGCTATTTGTGAGAATGTATTTCTGGAAGCTTATACTCTGGTGCTATGCTATATGAAATATGTGTAATTTACAGGGATGAATTATAGAGCTTAACCAAAATTTGAATTATATATAAACAAATATATATTTTATGCTTGTGAGTTATCTACTGTACACACAGGATGATTTTTTGCACTTTTACTTTAGCAGTCATGTTTCAGAGACTCTCCTTTCAAAAATCTAGAATTTTCCCAAATTTTTTTTGGCATTAAGACAAATAACATTTGTTTTTCTTTTGCAATGTGGAGGGTGGTGTCTCTTTTACTTATTTGATTGACTACTTTGGGGGTTTTTTAACATGTAATTGAATATTTGCAGTAAACATTGACTGATTCTTAGTAAGTGCAAACATTTTAAGTATATTAATTTGACTGTGGTTCATCAGCCCTCTTATTATACAAAAATACTTACCATGGGAACACGAGAAAATCAGTATTTATAGTGATTCGACAGATATATAAAGGATGTTTTGCACTTAGCGTAATATTTCTTTTACAGTGAAAATATCAGAAAGTCATTGAAAAGAACAATTTTACTTCAATATATTTCCTTATAACTAGACTACATGATAAACATTTGAAATTACTTAATGTTTTCTGAAGCTGAACATATAAAAACCATAGGCCTTTTGTTGAAGAATACTAACATTGGCTTATATAAGTTGAAAAATTGTGAACTGCAGGGATCTTGTAGGCATGGTGGAAATTTGGAAAAATCATCTTTAAGAAAAATCTTTTCCCTAGAAAGTCATGCAATGGAAGTATTTCTATTGGTCTCTTACGCAAAATTATATCAGCCATGTAACAATTAAACAATTTTTATTACTTGAAATAATGCATTAGGACTCTTGCTTTTCCTAAAATACTTTTTTATCTGGAGTTTAAGAAATCACTAATTTGGTACCATATGGCACCTTCTTTTTTTATATTTTAATTCCTTATAGTCCCATGGGACTCATGGCCATGGATAACACAACGGATCCTCTTAACATCAAGAGTAAAAAATCACTGGTACAAGAACTGTGACAGTTGTAGGAAATGATTCTACATCCCTTTTAATCTCTTTTTTTTTCTCTTTTCTTCCTTCTGTTGAAATTTTTGTGATTTTGACTGATTCAGAGGTAAAGGGAAGTATCTTTCTGTCCTCAGGGAAATTTGTGTCAGCCTTTTCAACAAGGCATATGTTGTACCTGAGGGTTTAATTGCATTGGCTGTGGCCCTGCCTGATATCCCTTACTCCCTTCAGACATGTCTGAAATAATTTGTGCTTGTACTAATTTCTTCTATCTCCCTTAACACAACTCTTTTCTTCTTTGAGCTTGAAAGAAACTTCAGAAAAATCTTCCAGCAGAAACTCAAGAAATTAATTTGCCAAAATGGGCTGATTTGTTTCAAACAGTATGAAAATATCAAATAAGCTTCTTTTATTTTGTTTCATAATAACTCTTGTTACATCCTGCTCTTAAATCTTAACTACAGATGATTTCATTATGTTTTAAATATCTGGTTAATTTATGACTTTTTGCTTAATTACACACTATGGTTTTTGTTTCTTTAATCTTATTTATGTATTTTTAACCTAACTGCAGGAAAAAAAAGGGGAAAAAAGTATTTCAATGTGCAAAGTGCAATGGCACTTCAGAAGGCAAATGTAAAAATAGTAATTTTTAAAAAAAATTTAAAACACAAAGGACAATTCTAAGTGGTTCTAGCTAATAATCTGTTCATTAAGATTTAATGGTTGGGCATAACCTATACCTCTTCTATATATATGCACCCTGGAATATCAGATGTTTGTATCACTTTGAAAGGGTTTCAGAATGTCATAAAAGCATCCAACACAGAAATAAAAATTTTGCCTGCGGATTTTTTCAGGCTAAAAGCTGATTAAGTAATGCTAATAACATTTCTGCCACTAAAGTCCTGTATAAATGTATTTAAAATACAGAAATTAAAATATAAAAACTTATTCATATTTAAACAAACATTGTTTCAATTAATTATATGATCTCTTAATAAGGCCTAAACAATTTTTGATCCTTGATCTAATAATTTAAGTTTTTAATCTTTCTTGTTAAGATTTTTAAGATTGACAGTAAAATTTGTGGGTTTATGATCAAAAATCTAAAAAAAAAAAAAACAAGGAAAAATATACAGAATTGTACCACACAAAACTTGGCTTCTGAAATTCACTCCATCTCCTTGTTTCAAATGTATTTATGTAGATTTTTAACATAATTTGTAAATTTTCTATAACCTTAGATACAAGTTATTCCACTGATTATTAATGCTTACCTTTTATATGAAATAATGATTATCCCAATGACTCACTTCATCTGTGAAGGATTTGTTTCATCTATCTTTGTCACATACTTGAAGCAAACTGACTTAATTCTTTTTGTCGCTCTACTTTTCTCCTTTCAAGCACCACGTTTCTACTTTTCCTGTATTTCAGTACTAAATTAGCCAGAAACAGAACACTGTGAGGAATTCCTCCTTATTCAGGATTATATTGTAACTCAGCAGGGAGTCATCCCAATGTGACACATTTGGCAAATCAGGGGGAAGCAGAGGGGATCCTGTTCTGCTCCTAAAATGGGAATAAATCTTTTGCAGTTGCATGTTGTTACAGTGAGAAACAAATCTTCAGGGATATCTTTGTTGTTAGAGTTACCCAGACTTGCCTTTCATGGTCTTTCCAATCTTCCCCACCTTTCAGATATTTGAAATAAGCTCAGCTGGTAGAAAATCCTGTTTTCTTTTTCTTTTTGGTCTTTAATAATTTCAGTGAATGCTTCCAACAGACTTTTCTTCTCCTCCTTTCCTCTCCTTCACCTGTTTTCTCTCTTTCCACTTGTCTCTTTTACCTTTTATTTTCTTTCTCAATGGTGGCAAGCACACAAAATATTCACTATTCAATAGTCAAACATTGTGTATGAACTTATGCAGAAATAAAAACTTTTATGTTAAACCCCCAAGAGTAAGTCAGTTAATAAACAAATAAAGGAAGCACTTTTCTACTGTGAGAATGACCAAGCACTGGAACAGAGAGGTTGTGAAGTCTCCATCCCTGGAAATGTTCAAAAGCCACCAGGACATGGTACTGGAATGTGGGAAAGAGGAACAGAACAAAGCAATGGTGCGTATGGCCTGGAGATTTATGTGGTTAACAGGTTTTTTACATATATAGAATCTTCAATTTCACAGTAGCTTGGTCTCAACAAGATATATATATATATTATCATTCATAAGAGAGTAAACTGATTTACTGGAGCTGCCATTACAGTAAAAGAAAATGTACAATTTGAAGTAATTGAATTTATTGAATAATTAAAAATTCAAAATTGAATAATTTTTTTATTAATACTGTGATGCTGTGAACAACAACCATTCATAGCTTAATCACTGGCCAAGAGTGCAAGAGGCTTTGCCAGTGCTGGGGAAGCAGGCAGACCTGGTGATGCTGCCTAGAACTTGGATCATCCTTGTAGATTTCATAACCTTTATCCCAGGAAACTGAAAACATGATGTTCCATAACCGTTGTTAATTAAGAAGAGGAGTAGAATCTGTTTTACACATGGTATAATTACATGTAAATTAAATGTAATTAACCTTCAGAATTATGCCAAAATTAGGAAGTGCTTGAATTTTAGTAGCCTACTATGTAAAAACCAATATTACATACATATATATATATCCTTATATCCTGGTTTCCTGGCGTGCCTCAGGAAAAGCGTGGCCAGCAGGTCACGGAGGGGATCCTGCCCCTCTGCTCAGCCCTAATGAGGCCACATCTGGAGTGTTGTGCTCAATTCGGAGCTCCACACAGTTCAAGAAAGAACAGGAGATACTGGAGAGGGTCCAACATAGGCCACAGAGATGATGAGGGGTCTGGAGCATGCCCCTGATGAGCAGAGACTGCAGGAGCTGGGCCTGGTTAGTCTGGAGAGGAGAAGGCTGAGAGGGCATCCCATCAATCCACACGAATATCCCCAAGGAATGTCAGAGGATGGTCCCAGACTCTGTTCAGTGGTGCCCAGAGACAGGACAAGGAGCAATGGCCGTAAACTGAAACAAAAGAAGTTCCACTCAACATGAGGCAGAACTTCTTTCCATGGAGGTGGCAGAGCCTGGAACAGCTGCCCCAGGAGTGTGTGGAGTCTCCCTCTCTCCCAAACCCACCCGGACACATTCCTCTGTCACCTGTTCCAGGTGACCCTGCCTGGGCAGGGTGGTGGACTGGGTGATCTCCAGAGGTCTTTTTCAAACCCAACTATCCTATGATTCTGTGATTCTGTGATATAAATTGTTATTCTGAAGTTTAGTGATGCAATTGCTCTAATTTTCACCATAGCCTTCCCATTGTATCATACACAAAGTGAACATTATTTGTGATGTGCCAATAAAGTCCTCCATAACTTTATTAATTTATGTTAACAGTTCAGTAAAAATAAGTAGGTGCTTCTGATTTTTAAGGTAACTAGGGAATGACACACTTGAAAAGAAGGATGAGCAGATAAGAGTAGATAACTAAATGGTCACAATCAGTCTGTACAAATTTAAATTTGGGCTGTTAGCATGCATAAACATCTTAGAGAAGAAAGAAATGCTATAGTGACAGACCTTGGTCCTGGTGAGTTGCTCTCCACCGTCCAGATGTGCGATAAAGATTCCTAGTGTGCGCTGCATGAATCACACGAGCACGCAGGCAGTCCGGAAGCGAAGAGAGTTTATTCAGGTTTCCCGCGGCTTATATTGGGGTAAGGCGGAAGTGAGGGGCCCGGTTACTAATACCCTATGAGAACCCAGGGGTCGGGGATGGACAGGGGAAACAACCAATGGGGTTGGGATAAGGGCGTGGCCCAGATCGGAGGGTAGGTCAACCCCTGAGCCGGCTGCATGGTGAGGGAGAGTGAGATTACATCATATGGGGTAACACATGACAATGATTTCGCAATCACGGAGCCTCTCCATGCAAACTCCATGAGTTCTCCCGATCTGAGTCTTCATCCTAAGGCTGATGTTTCCACTGCGTGTAGTCCAAGCTGTCTCCCACACTATAGGTGACCCAATCAGTGCATATTAGTGCTGGAAGACAGGTAAAGGAGGAAGAAAACCTATCTTGAGATATTCATACAAATTTCAAATAACTTTGCATTTACTGAGAAGGTACATGAGACTGGTGTAAACCACCTGGTGAGGCTGCATCAGCAGGAGTTCAGCACTGATTAGGGTCAATCAAGCAGTGTTTGTGCTCTAAGTCCCATGCTTCAGCTCCTCTAAGGTACCACTCTTAGACTGAGACTACTGCAAGACCTAGGGCCACTCTTGTGCACATTGAAATTTCTTCTCCACTTGATGCTAAATTGATGTGCTTCTGGAAAATAGTAGTTCAGATGCTATTAGTCCTTGGCAGGTTTTAAATAAGCCTTATGCCCTTGCTGTGTGAAGTTTCTCCTTCACTGCAGGATAAAAATCAGACATTTGGATAAAAAGGCAACAGAATAAAAAGATGAATGTTTGCATATATCTGGCTCTCTCATCAGAGACATTAGCCATAAGTGGTTGTCTCAGTTTAATGAGACACAGGTGCTTTGTTGAGGATGAGTTTGAGGAAGACCAAAACTCCTCCCTCTAAGCAATTGTAAATCCAAAATTGAGAGGCTCCAATTGAGAAAAACATGGAAAAAAAAGAAAAAAAAAAATAACAGCCTTTTATTAAAAGATATATGTGTATTGGCAGAACAATGAAAGGACACAAATAAAACAACCAAACAATAATCCTATACCCAAAAATAATCCTCTTCAAAACAAACAAAAAAAGGTAAACAATTCAGTTTGCGCCTTTCAGTGCAATTCTAACCACAGTCAGCAAGGGGAGCTGTTGGATCACTGGAGATGCAGAGCCTGCAGTGTTCTGTGCTGGCCAGCAGGGGGTGCTGTTGGATCACCAGTTGTCATTATGTGGGGGTCCCTGGGTGTGCTGGAGAAGCTGAAAGTGGAGGTCTTCCCTCCCACTCACCAGGAAAGGAGGGAAAGGAAAAATAAGTTGTTCCCCCCGGTAACTCACTCTGTCTC
>JAWWLV010000100.1:10502285-10533630 GCA_035041135.1 Platyrinchus mystaceus | reverse complement strand
AAAAAAATACCCACGTGAGTGCAATCTGAAAACATTTTTCACAGAAGTGCTCAGGTCATCTGAAGATACCAATTAAACTCTGTCCTCGGAGACATCATAAACCAGCCATGGAAATCGTCATGTGAAAGCCTTCAATGATTTTTGACAGCAGTGTGTAAAGGGCAAATGAGGAGAGGGCAGATGAGGAAAGAAGCTGTAACCCTTTTAAGTTCTCTATCAGGCAGCTGAAGGTCTGCACACAGTTACAAAAGTGTGACTTTGCACAGAATTTTCAGAGAGGGGTGGTTTGCTGCTTCTCCCAGCTTCTCCCTTTGCCTCTTACTAATTCATAATTTTTTATATTTTTAAAGGACATTTTGTATTAACTGAGCCATAATTTCTGGTTTTATTTATTTTTTTTTCTTTTTCACTGTCTTTGACAATAGTTATTCCAGTGTCAAGAAGTCCTAAACATTTTTCTGTCTTCTGACAGTTTTAATACACCTCTAACAAATTGCTTTAGAACTCTTTTTACCTTCTCTGTATTAACTCACTAATTTGTGTCTTATGAGACCCATGTAACAACCCAAATCAAAATCTCTGGAATACTTAAGACCAAATTTCTCATGAGTTACATTGTTATTAAGAAGGATGTGTAATTCCTGTCTGATTTGATATGCTTGAATGTTTTTCTGAGCTGAGACAATGAAGGAATTTGTTAAGAGCAGCATTTCCGGTTGAGTGTGAGACAACAACCCACAAAAGAGTTTACCATGTAGTAGGGAATATTCCTTCCAAATAGTTTTATTTTTACACGTTGTTGCCTAAGAGGCTGTGGAGGAAAAAAAGACTCCAGGCCAAATTAGGTAAGAGGTAAGGTAAGGATACACAAGGCTTTAATGAGTCCCCAGGCTTCCAGGAATACCACCACCATGCGCACGCTGAACACAGGTGTTTACCATTTTTATAATGATTTTCACCCAATCCCCATCCAGCCACCACCCAGGTTCTTCCCCCTGACATGCCTTCCGGGAATTGAGTCTGGGGGAGTTTTGGGACCCCATCTTCTTCATCTTCATCTTCCTCATGGCACGTGCCGTTCTTGGAGGCCTTCCAGAGCTCTGGGCCTGAAGGTTGTTGTGTCTATGGCTGTATCTTCTTGCACAGATTTTAGGGTGTTCTCTGCAATTCTACCTTGAAAATGAGACTAAACAGCCTAACAGAATTTAAGGGAATTGATATGGGAATGGGTAATAGGGTTTGCTATGTGTGGTTGCTGTGTTAAAGGGTAAGGGATAATGTGCTGTTGCTTTAAAATCTACATTCACTATATAACTAGTTCTAAAATCTACAAAATTAAAAAAGATTAAAACTCCAAGGCATCACGTACAAGTGGCTTTGTGTTTTCAAATATGACAAATTCATTCAGTAGCAACTGGTCCTATTAAATAATGATAAAAACTGTTTCAAGGGGGAAAGGGTATGGTTTATGTCAATGGCCACAAATTTAAAACTTGTGCTCCAGTTTTCTCCTTGGACACAGGTTTCCCATAAGTCTCTAGTCAAGTCACCCATGGCAAAATTTCATAAGCACCTGGGCAACCTGGGCCAACCAAATCCATTTTCAGAAGTCATGTAAACAATAAAACTGAACCAACAAAGGAAAATAAGCTATATTTTTCAGAATGTGCATTATGGAGAGGCTGGAGCTAAAATGCACACTACAAGCTGACTGTCGGAAAAAATCCCACTTATTAATCACCCACTTGCAGGACTGTCCTCTGCTGTATAATGTACTATCCATATGTGTGATATTTTGAAGGGACACTAATCAGAATGGCACACCTGTATTACACCCTCATCCCTCATCTGCAGAAAAATCAATGGCTCCCTGACATTTATGACTTTTTTATAAGAACTGTGCTTTTACATTATTTTATTCTTTCCACTGAGGAACAAACCTTTCACTTGAAAGTGTGACTTGACCTACAATGCATTTATGTTTGGTTTTTTTCTGTGTTTAAATCTCATATTTTAGTCCTGAGGTTAGTGCTTTAAAATACATTGCCAAAGCTGGTTGATAAGACATTACGGAACCAAAGCTTTTATTTGCACCAATAGATATTGTGCAGCAGAAGGTAGATACCTTATCTCCAGGTACTAGATCTAATTTCTTGTATACTCTTAAACATATAGATTAAAGAAGAATGTAATAGCAGTTCCACAGAGGGTTGAAGTCAAAATTACAGTAGGGAGAGAGAAGGCAAATCTAATTTCTCTTTTAAGTCCAGTTCTGGGGGCCCAGCACATCAAGGACATGGAGCTGCTGGAGCAAGTCCAGAGGAGGCACCAAGGTGATCAGATCGATGGAGCAGCTCTACTGTGAGGAAAGGCTGGGAAATTTGATTCTTCAGCCTGGAGAAGGGAAGCTTCGGACCTTCCAGGACCTGAAAGATCTAGAGGGAACATGGAGAGAGATATTTACAAGGACCTGGAGAGACAGAACAAGGGGTAATGGCTTCACAATGACAGAGGGCAGGGTTAGATGGGATTTTGGGAAGGAATTCTTGGCTGTGAGGGTGGTGACGCCCTGGCACAGGTTGCCCAGAGAAGCTGTGGCTGCCCCATCCCTGGAAATGTCCAAGGCCAGGTTGGATGGGGCTTGGAGCAATATGGGATAGTGGAAGGTGTCCCTGCCCATGGCAGGGTGTGAAATGGGATGATCTTTAAGGTCCATTCCAACCCAAACTATTCTGTGATTCTACAAAATTCAGTTGTATAAGAGTGGGTAGACTTAGACAGTACATTTAACTTCAGAAGTAGTGTGTAGGTCTGGATATGGGTTTTCTCCAACAGCGACATATTACCTTTTCTTCTTTAAGTACTCTGAGTGTTCTTATCTCTCCAAAGAAAAAAAAAAGAGAAAGAAAATAAAAGGAGAAAAAGTGAACTTCTTATTACTGTATGGCAATATAATGAAAATGTTCTTCTTTTATCTTCATGGTAGACAAATGTAGCTACATTTATATCCTGTGTTTTTCTGGACTCAGCATCACTCCCTGGGTATATCAGATATGGTGAATCTTTTGACCATTTTATGCCCAGCCCTGGCATTTGTCCACATTTACTTTATTACTTAGGGGTCTCTATGTGTTTATGTAACAGCTCTATTTTATATCTCTTGTGACCACTGAGCACTGCACTTCCATTGATTCTCAACTTTTCCACACATTTGCAGTGGCACTGAGATAATAAGAAACTTTGCTTTACTACTATCAAGAATCACCAAGAAATATGTATTATTAGGTACTCCTCTCTTAGCATTTAATTTTCTCAAGTTTTTTTCTTCTTAACCTTTTTTTTTTTTTACTCTAGCCTGCCATTAAATATTCATAATGGAATTACAAATCTTCTACTGTTCATCAGCAAGTTTTCTGATTTTAGGCAATTTTAACACAAGTTTTAGTTTTGGTACTGATTTTATCCTTCTGCCAAGCAACGTGCTTTAACTTACCTTTCCCTAGTGGGTGCATAAGGTAATCTATTAGCATATGGCTAACCTAGCGGAGTATGGTATTACAGTGGGAGCTTGGCTTTCTTTTTTTCTGTCCACTGTATATGCAGTTGTGGAAATTTATTATTGTGAGATATGAATATCAACAAAAATATCAATATTAATCATTTTTTTTTTTTTTTTTTACCATTGTATGCCTCATGTATCTCCTTTTCTTTGCACTCTTGAGAAAACAAGAATACTGGTGCAGAACTGCTGAATCCACCTTTAAAAATAGCTTGCTGTTGGCACTTAGGAACACAGAATCGTAGAATCATAAAATCACAAAATCATAGAATGGTTTGAATCGGAAATTTGCAGTTTTTCCAGTCCAACCGACTGCAATGAGCAGGAATATCTTCAACTAGATCAGGCTGTCCAACCTGATCTTCAGTGTTTCCAGGGATGGGACATCCACCAAACCTCAACCAAGGCAACCCGTGACAGGGCCCCACTGCTCTCATCATGTTCCCATGGCCCCAGTCCTTGAGCTTGTCTAGCTCCCTCTATATGGCTTTCCATTCCTCCAGCATGTGTCACCTGCACCCTCAGCTTGCTGTGAAGTCTGCAGACTTGCTGTGTGTGCACTCAATCCCTGTCTATGCAATTGATAAAGATAATAAACAACACTGGTCCCAATATGGGTCCCTGAGGGCACCACTGGTCCCTGATGTCTATCAGGACTCTGAGCCATTGACCAAACTCTCTGAACATGATTCTTACATCAATTCCTTATCCACTGAACAGTCTACACATCAAATTCCCCTCTCTCCAAGCTATAGGGAGGTATATTGTGTCAGATCATGTCAAAGGCCTTATAGATGTCCATATGGATGACACCCATAGCTCTTCCCTTATCCACTGATGTACTTACGTCTCTTATGATGGACCAACTACTTCATCATCAGAAGGCCAGTGGGTTGATCAGCAGAATTTGCCCTTGCTGAAATGTTCCTGGCTATCCAGTCACCTCCCTGTTCTCCTTGTGCCTTAGCTCAGCCCCCAGGAGGGTCTGTTCCATGATCTCTCCAGGTGCAGAGGTGAGGCTGACAGGGCAGTAGTTCCCAGGGTCCTCCTTTTCCAACTTTTTAAAGGTTTCCCCTTTTTTCCAGTCACCTGAGACTTCACCTGACTTCCAAGACTTCCCAAATATCAGAGAGAGTGACTCGGCAGCTGCATTAGCCAACTCCCTCAGGACTCCTCATCAGGTCCCATAGACTTGTGCACATTGAAGTTCCTCAGGTGAGAGAACTTCTCCCACACCTTCTGCTGGAAACCTGTGTGTGAACCTTTTAATGCCAAGGTGGTAGCAGCACTGGGCGGCTACACAGCCCTGAATCAAGTCTTAGGATGGGAATGTGTGTGTAAATGTAGCCTTATATCTCAGATTTTTATAAAAAAATGGAGCAAGATGTTTTGCAGTTCTTTTTTTGTTGCATATTTTCTTTTTATTAAAAAAAAGTCCCTCCTGAAAGGTGATAATAAGGTAATTTCTTTCAAACATATGATAGAATAACACACAAAAAGTGCTAAAATTATCTTGATTACAGTTCATTTCATCCTGGGACTACCAAGACTTTTATTTCCATGCTCACTCTGGCAACAAACCAGCATGTTTGTACAGTGGTGAGAGAAATGCACTGGATATAAAATAAAATACAGTAGTACTGCCAATGAAACTCTAATAACAAAGAATTATCCAGGTGACTAAGAATATCAACCAGATGAAGATGGTGACAAATATTAGGCAATTTTCTTGAAAAATGTTGTAGCAAAACATAATATTTATGTAAAACTGATATTGAGGCAGGAAGATGAAGTAATTCCAGTTATTAAGAGAAAAAAATTCAAGAAAAAACCCAAGATAGAAATTTTTTTAGACCAGTACTCATTTTTCTGATAAATGGTTTAATTTTAGGTATTTTGTTTTAGTCAGAAAAATCTAGAAAAAAAAGAAGGGAGTTAAAGAAGAAAATCACATTTATTATTGTATTTCTAAGGAGTTTTATTCTAAATTTGATTTCACTATAGTAGAGAGAAGGAAATATTTCCATGGCAGATTACTGTTTTAAATTCCTTTACAGTGAGATTTTCTGTTTTCCATTTATACATCTATTTTGTCACTCCTGTACAGAGGGTTCAGAGGTAGAAGGAAAAGCATTGTCTTTTGACATTGTTCCTGGACAGCAGGATTTGGACATTGTCCATGAAGATAAACTAATCCAATAAAAAATATTCTTACAGGCACTCTAAAATACTTTGCTCGGGTAAAGGTATTTGGAAATATTTTTCGGAAAAAGCTGCCTTGAAATGACATTTGCAGAGACTCCACTTCCCACTAACACAGATGTGAGAGCTACAGAGTAATGGGTTGTGGTTTTAAGTCCTCAGTGAGTCTAACTGGGCCAAATCTTAAGGTTTCAGAAGGATATCTGGTTTGGTTTCGTGAATAATGACCAGTGCTGGAGGGAGTGGAACAAATCAAAGGTATACAAAATTATATGATTTTTCTGAAGGAGGGAGACAGTATTTGAGAGAGTGGGGGAGTTATATTAATTATGCTGTACTGATCAAAAATAACTCTGTTTATTTCCTGAGCTTGTGAAATCACTGCACATGTATGTATGAGACATCCATTTTCACTCACTGATCTCAGATGCTGTTCTCCATCATCAACACGCAGCATTCTGTAAAGAACGATTCTTTTTAGATCCACTTTCTCATAAGATTTCTTACTGCCCTAATTCTTTTTACCTTTCTCCATTCTCCACCGATTAAAGCAGGCTTGAAGTCATGAACTTGGGTAAAGGTGGGAGAAGTTTGTTTTAAAGAGAGTTTACCTAGAGTCTGATCTTTCAATATTTGTGAAATCTTTGCAGATATTAGTAGGGGACTAAGCTCTCAGTGAAGCAGAAATCATTTTACAAGTCATTCACATTAAACTCACCATTTATCAAGAAGTTAAATCTCTACTTACTTGACACTCATTCTCACCCTTTCGAGATGTATTTCTTTTGAATCTTTAAAAACAATGTGATATATACTTCTGCCTGATAAAGCAACTTACGTACAAATATGCCCATGTGTTTATAGGTGCATAACTGATATTTTAAAATTTATCTGATGTATAGTTACAGAGGCATTTATAATTCTATACCTTCATTGATATGTTAAAAATCAGTTCTGACATTTCTTTGACCTTAACATTTCACTACAGGGAAATGAATATTGAAGACTGGATTTGTACACCTATATTTTACAAGCACATGACTGTTTGGAGCACTCATGCAGTCTTCTTTCTGAGAAAAAAAAAGAACTTTTAGAATTAGCAAACAGCTAAAGGGAGGAGCTGGAAGGGAAAGGAGAGTCTAACTCGAAGTTTGTGAGTAACCTCGAATCCAAGAGAGACTGTTCCAACTGAATCATCTAATACTGAATCAAAATGGTACACTTAAAGGGCATTTCACACAAAGGGGAAGAAAGGAAGCTTGATCTGCTTTTCTTTGGAGTTTCTGCAACAGTACAGATTTCACATGAAGTCATGAAAGTCTGACTACTACAGAAACATGGAGCAAAATTCTTGGTGTGTATTGTCTTCATAATACTCAGGAAGAATTTTTAGAACCCTCCACAAAGAAACAGCTTCCTCTAATAACAGCAGTTGATGGAGCAGTTTGAATGAAATCCTCCCATTGAGACAAGAAATGTTTTTATAAATGAACCCTGAGTTTTTTAACAGTTAAATATTTTCTCTTCCTTCAGCTAAAAGAAAAATGAGAAGCAAACCAAAATGTGTCCTTTGGGAATGTTGAAAAATATATATCATAATTATGGACTCTTAGACAAGGAAAAGGCAGAAGATATAAAGATAAACTAGGAATAGCAGTGACTGGAGCACTAATCCTCATTGCTATGAGCATTAAAAAAACAGGGCATCATTTAATCTTAACCACCTCTGGTGACTTCTTCATCAATAAAATCCTGACTGTATTAATTTCACATTTTATTGGTTCAGATTTTTCCCATTTTCCAAAGACAAAAATACTAAATACACAAAAATGTGGTTTTGATTCATCTAGATTATCATACCCTCACATCCTCCACTTATATTTCCCAAGTTCTACCATGACATAGCTGAAGATTCACAGTTTGTAAAGGCAGGACCCACATAGGACTGATGTTATGTTGTCATAATGATCTCAGATTTCAGAATCTTGATTTCGAATCTCAATTTCAAAATTTATAAAATTAGTTTCAGCAACTTGTTGCTGAAGATAAAAGTGTCTATTGAGGTGTGTATTACCTGGACTGTGCCAGGAACTCAGGCTGAAGGTTACAAAGCAAGAATAAAGAGGAGAGAGAGAGAGAGAGTAATAGGTAGGTAAACATAAAAATACAAGAATACAGTAATTTTTTATATTTTAGGAAAATGTTTCAATAGTCTAGGCCTTACATTTTGTTTTGCTTTTCATTTTGGCATTCTTCTTTATGATCTGCGTATTCTGCTCAGAATTGCCTCTCACCATCAATATGAAGACCTGTACTGCTACCAGTATTATTGAGGAAAAAAAAAAAAAAGAAGAAAATTAACCTGTATGTCTGTGTAATCCTGCTTTCAGCACCTAGTTGAGTTCTCTTTTTACTTTTTTTTCATACACAACTTCATTCAAAGAAAACAAGCTTCGTTCTTGGCTCCTTTAACCCTCACTTTAAGAACTCAGGAGAAGCAGCAAAGATCAGCTTTCCTCTGAAAAGTAAGTTTCTACTTCATTCAATTCCACTCAGATTTATCTCCACAGTAAATAATCAGAATTCATTTCTGAGATGTTTCAGATCTTAACAAGATTTGCAGCAGCTTCTCTCCTCAGCCCTTTATTTTTTTCCTTCATATTCCCTTTTCCTATATTTTCTGCATTCCAGAACAGTTCAAGTCCTGAAGCAGTCATTTTGTAACAACCTTCACTCATGTGTGTAAAACAAGTGATTCACTACATGGAGTTTAAACTAAGCCACTGTGGATTTTTCCTAAGCCTGGCATGGAAGCTAAAAATCTGTATTTCTGAAAACTGGGTATTCACTTTTGCATCCATCTCCTTGTAGATGCAAGCTTGACACTGAGGGTTTTTTTTCTTTTTTCCCCCTCTTCTTTCAGCTATGAGAATTCTTCCTTTTAAGCTGGCTGGTCAGATCTAGAGTTGGCACTGGAAAAAGAAGCATGACATGTATCATAAGCTTGAACTCAGTAGCAAAGGTTTATGCCAGAGGCAAACCTGCAGGCACAAATAAATAACTAAATTCAAGAGTCCTGAAATTATATTGGTGTGTAATGTTATAGTTGCTGTGGAAACCATCTTACAACTTTTTTAAGGTCTCAAAGAAAAGCCCTTTCTTACTGCTTTCTCTGCAGCACAATATTTTATCTGGTTTAAACTGCCAATGAATTAATTCAAAGTCTGAGAGGATTGGGGTCATTCATCCTGGAGAAGAGAAGGTTCTGGGGAGAACTTAGAGCCCCTTCCAGTGCCCAAAGGGGGCTTACAAGAAAAATGGGGACAGAATTTTTAATAGGGCCTGCAGTAATAGTACAAGGGATAATGGTTTTAAACTGAAAGAGGGGAAAGTAAAACCAGATCTAAGGAAGAATTTTTCTATGGTAAGAGTGATGACACACTGGAACAGGTTGTTCAGAGAGGTGGTGGGCGTCCCATTCCTGGAAACATTCAAGGTCAGTTTGGACAGGGCAACCTGACCTTGTTGAAGATGTCTCTGCTCATAGCAGGGGTTGGACGAGATGACCTTTAAATGCCCCTCCCAAACCAAACCATTCTATCATTCATTTTATGGAATATAAAGAGTCTGAAACACAACATAAAGATCCTTCATATTAGTTCTGGTTTAATGCTTTTCAGAAAATAAAACACATTTTCTTTCACAGACCATGTTCAACCTTCTTGATAAAGTGATTTTGACAACAGGTGCATGTAAGTCTAGTTTTACAGCCTTTGTGTAGGTTCAGTTTTACTACATTTGTTGAGGTCCTTGATCCTTTTTAACATAAAAAGCACTACAATTAATTCAAATGTCACTGTTCATGCAAGGTGAGTTTTCTTGAATGAGTAAATTAGCAGAATCATGCCTCATTGCTCAGCTCTGGACTGCTCTGTCATTCTTCTTTGAACAGTTTTGAGAAGAATGAAAAGCTGTTAACTTATAAAACATGGTAACTGAGTTGTATGACCACAGCCAGATCTCTCTATTGTTGCATAAACAGAGAACTAGTATTCTAAATTAATTTGATAAATTAATAAAAATGCATATGAAAGCAGTTGTATATATCCTAGTACTTACATTAAAATTATATTATGATATATTACACATTATTTTATGGTGGTTTACTATTGAAATAAGTACAACTACAACTAGAATGTTTTTTATGAATTCTTAGAATATCAAAATAATTGCAGTGAAACAAAATTATGATAACAGCAAAAGGTGCTGCCTTAAAGATCAGGATCAGAAAAAAACTCCAGGCAAATTTAGTAGAGATAAGATAATAGAGCAGGTCTTTAATGAAGGCCTTCTGGCACCAGAGGCATGAAAAAGATGTGTCCGTGCCCAGAGGTTCCACAATTTATGGTCCGATCCAAGAACCACCATTCCCCAGGTCTGCCCCCCGGGCACGCCTCCCCAGAAATTTAACTGGAGGTCCTAAGACCCTCATCTTCCTCTTTTTCACAGCACTCACCATCTTTGATGCTTCTTCGAGGTTTCAGGCTTGAAGGTCGCTTTGACTATGATAGAATCTTGTTGTTCGGGCCTGGGGTGCAAATGTTCTTAAACAAGATATATTTACTATAGTCCTGCCTTGAAAGAAGACTAAACAAGCCTAAAGAATTTTGAAAATTTGATATGAAATAGGGGAAATTCGTGAGTGGTGTTTGAATTTGAAGTTTGGTGAGCGTTAACTACAATTCTGAAGTGTGACAGACTACACAGCTATATTAAAATCTACAAAAATCAAAAATTCCTAAAAAAATTCAAAGGCATTAAGGAACACAGTCATTAAAATACCTCTTTCACCTTTCTTGAAGCAACTGGAGAATATCCACACTAAATTATTTCTTCTTCTGATAGACATAACTTTATAAAAAAACAGTGCTCACTGTAGTGAATCAAGGTGTTTTTATTCCCAGTTTTCACTAATGAGGACTGCTGAAAATAGGGTTGACCTACCTTTTAACAACTTCAGTTTGAGATTAACGTATCATTTTACAACACTTTTATGATGTTAAGACATTAAAGATATTGCTTAAAGGGATTTTTGAATATTTTAATACAATCTTGCACAGCTTTTCACTGAAGTCTGAACTTACGCATGAAATTGAGACAATTAAATAAAATTTAAAAATTATTTTAGAAAAATAATTGCTGGGTTATCCTCAGAACTTACAATTCAAGTATGCAAAAATGTAAATTATCAAGATAAGCAAGATCAGAAGAAAATGTCTAAAACCAGAGCAGGTTTGGTTTACTCTGATTTTTTTTTCTTTTTTTTTTAGTAAGGTTTCCTCTGTGGCTATCAAATATTTAGAATATTCTTATAGTATACTACAGATATAAGGCTTATAAATCTCTGCTGAAGATCAGAGATTCATGTCATGAATCTATCATATCATAGTGTAATTTTTTTTTAATAGTCTCATAGAGTTTCACCTGTGAGTGAGGTAATATGACAGAAATTGGAATTTTAAATAAGATAATTGAAAAACAATTGTAAAGCTGTTGTTTGCTGCATAAAACAGGGTTAAATTTGAGATGATGTAGAGTTTTGAAAAAAATAATTTTCATCCATTTAAGGAGGACCAGATTCATCCTGCAGTTTTACTCCTCTTTCTGTATTTAAGCCATAAATGTTATGCTGCAACTAGTGATTTACCTCTAAGTTAAACCTGAGAGTTTTCCTGTTTTTCTTTTCTTATTTGTTTATTTTTTATGTGTTATTTTGCAGCAAGCAAAGTAAATGTTGATTCAGTCAGGGCAGCATTTGGTCAAGGTCTTGCTTCTTTGCAGAAGTGCAATTAATTATATAACTTTCGGAAATATGATTGTCATTCTATACTAAACCACCTAATAATGTTTCTGTTGCTGAGCTATTTCTGTGTTGATGACTGACAGGATGGAAATTCAAGCATGAGATAGGGAAGCCATCCTCAGCATTGGTAGGTCTCCTTGAAGTCCTTGAACTTGTTCATATTGGTGTCTTGAAAGGTTGTTTTTAGCAGTTATGAGAGGAAACTCACTCTTATCTCTCTTTATTCATTCAAAATTGTCCCATATCTATAGAAAATGGGATCTTCTGAAGCAGCTGTTAACAACAGACTAACTCCAACTTTTTTCAGCTAACCATAGAATTATAGAATTAAGTTAGAAATTGCCTCTAAAATCATTGAGTCCAACCATTCCTCCAGTACCATCATGTTCACCGGTAACCCATGTCCTCAAGTGCCACATTCACGTGGCTTTTAAATCCATCCAGGGATAGGGACTCCTCCACCTCCCTGGGCAGCTGTGCCAGGGATGGACAACTCCTTTGTTGAAGGAACTTTTCGTGATAACAACCTAAACTTCCCCTGTGCAACTTGAGGCTATTTCCTCTCTGTGTAACTGGTGTAGTAGGTCACTGACCATTTTCTCTTGTGTTATAGGGGCTTCATTCTGCTCCCCATCCCTGTCTTCCAGCTCAGAAGAAAAGCTGGTCCTGTTATTAAAGGCTGACAGAGAAGGCATTAAGTACCTGCCCCTTTTCCTCATCCTTGGTGACAATGTTTCCCTCCAGATCAAATAAAGGATGGAGGTCCTCCTGAGCCTTCCTTTTGTTGCTAATGTCTTTATAGAAACAGTTTTTATTGTCTTTAAAGGCAATATCCAGAGTAAGTCCCTGCATTGTATTTTCAGCAGGCACGTGCTAGGTTGTAGTGCCCCACGCGAACAGGGGCCAGCAATCGTGACGCTTCTACCAACTGCTTACAGAATATTTCTTGTGCTTCTCCATCCTGTCTGGGTTGTCTGTAACACATTTCCACCAGAGTATCTGCCTTGCTGGCCTTTTCCCTAATCTTTACCAAAAAACACTCAACCCTACCCTCATCATCATTCATCATCATTAAACTCCAGACTATTATAGTACTCCCTAACATTCAGAGATACCCCACCACCTCTCCTTCCTTGCCAGTTCCTTCTGAAGATTTTATAGTCACTCATTGCAGCCAAATGTCAAAGCACTTGTTAGTCAAAGGTGTATTTTGCTTCTGGACATCTGAAGTTGAACACTTGAAAAATGTTTTCTCAGAAAACAAAATATTCACCAAATACTCATTTTTCTCTTTCACACACCAAAAATCTGTTTATCTAGCCAGAGATACTTTGCTCATTGTCTCATTTTGCACAGACGATTTTCTTTCAGTCTTCAGTTATCTTTTTTCTTTCATTTCTGCCATGAAAGCTTAGTACATTTATAGGAATAAGAAAATACCAGACAAAAACCTCCAGGAAAGCTTTCAAAGTGGTGTATGGAGACTGAGACAAGGGAACGCTTTGTGCGGATAGACTTGCACACTGCTTTGAAACTGTCCTTCTACTTTTTATGTCTGTTATGGTTTTGGCAAGGGACATCCACTGTTTTATTCCTTTAAAGCTTTAAAAACTAACAAACAAAACCAAAAAAATAAAACACACACACACACACAAACAAAAAGGCAACTCCTATATATTCATTTGCATGCTTGAACAAGCCAGAGGAAAGGGTCTAGCCTCCAGAAACCTATGTCTGCCTGTATTTCCTTTGGTAATTAAAAGCATGTTGGAACTGATGTTTTTCAAATTTTTTATCTTAGCTTTCTGCAGCTTGAACTGATAGAAGCATGTACTTTTATATACAGAATGTGAAGCTGGTCACATGTACCTCAGTCAGTATTTGGACAAACATCTCAAGCTAAAGGTCCTCTTACTTCTTTAAATGAACTTATTGTGTGGCAGTGTATAGGGGTTTGTGTGTGTGTGTTTGTGTGCAAACTTATAACTCCATATGCGATTTCAAAATTATTTCAAAATAAATATTTTGGAATGTAGATTATACACCTTCCACTATCCCAGAGGTTGCTCCAAGCACCATCCAACCTGTCTTTGGACACTTCCACAGATGGGGTTGCCATGACTTCTCTGGGCAACCTGTGCCAGGGCCTCACCACCCTCATAGGGAGGAATTTTTTCTTTAATATCCCATCTAAAGTTCTGGTTAATGGTGCTGTGGATTGGACAGGCAGGAAGAAACCATGAGGAGCTCACTGCTGCAAACTGTTCTTCAAAAGGCAGACACAGCAATGGCATATCTGCAACAGAGGATAACAAAATGATTGAATGAGGAAGAACTCGACTGGATGACCTCCATTTTCTATTTATAACTTCTCCAATTTGTTGTCATGGGATGAAACTCAAATTTTCATACACTATTTACATAAAAATAATTGCTGGCTGTACAAAGTAATGTTGATCTGTGAGTATTTAAACATTTCAAAATGTCACTGATAGTGCAAATCACTGTTTCCTTAACTAATGCTTGTATCAGATTCATATGAATGCATAAATGGACAGTTAACGTAATGAATTTATATTATAAACTGCTGCATAGTCTTAGCTTCCATACTTCAAGTGTTTAGAAGAAAAAAAGGTGTATCTTCAGCTGCATACATTGATTAAAAAAGGTTTAGTAAAACAACTGGGTTTTACCTCATTATATTATATCACATATTATAAACACTTATCATATTAAGTGAGTAGTGGTATTTGATGTACTGTCTCAGGTAACTTTCTAACAGTTACTTAACTGCAATAGTAAAACCCTACTATGAATAACTGTATATAGAGTGTAGTCCGTATATTAAGATTCATGTAACAGGAATATATCTATTTCATCAGAGATGAAGTTAGCAAATTCAATCTACCATCAGTATATTTGCTGTCCTGAGAGGAAAATGCATCTATTACTAATCTTGCTTGTGTAGCTTTTCTCTTCTCCAATCACACAGGCAGTGTGTGGCAGCAGGCTTTCAATTTTTGGATACGTTGGACTAGCAATCTTAACAGTTTGGGGTGTTGGGGTAGAACCGAGACCGCGGGTCCTTGCAAGCTGGACAGTAGGTGGTCACTGTCTGGTAGGTGGCGGCGATACAAAAGAGCTGTATGCTAGCAAAGTGTAACGCACCGCATGTGGATAAAATAAAGTAGCGACAGGCAAGGAGATGTCCGAGGGCGATCTTGTTTATTAACCCAGAACAGGGGTTTATACAAGGTAGAAATGGAAAGGGCTAGAAAGTGGGCAGAGCAAGGGTGGAGTATGAAAAACTTGGTGATGGGCTAGGGTAAATCTGAGGGATTGACATAGGAAAGGCGGGGAGAAGGAGTTCCATAACAGGCGCACAACAATTGGTTGGAACTAATAACCATAGAAACAGAACTGTCCAATCAAGTCCTTGTCTCCAAAGTCCTTCAAGCTCTTCCCCGGGCAGATGGATACATTTGTGGTGCTCCAAGATGGAGGTTAAGTTGTCGTTTGGCACCACAGAGTCCAAGAAGAAGGCAAGTGTCCCATTAGGTTGTATTGGAGCCTTCAGTTCTGTCTGCCATCTTAGGTGGCTCCTCAGGCTGAGCTGTGATCTGCTGCTTCAGCTCTATCTCAGGGTCTGGGGCACCCCCAGCACAATCTAAAATGTTTATTTAAAAATTTCATTAAAAACATCCAAAGGTCTAAGTGCCTTGATTGTCTTTCATTTTTAATGAAATATTAATGAAAGAAATTCAATTTCTGATTGTACTACATGTGATCTAAAACTTGAAACAAGTCTTTAAATTAATGTTCATCATTCATTGCAAGTCCAGTGGATCAAGGACCTTATTTTAATAATATTAACAGCCTTTTTCCCATTTTGTTTCCTCACATTTGATTTAAAAGTTTTTGTCCCTTCCTCACAGACTCAACAGGGTTGTCTTTTCCTCATCCTTCTCACAAACCTAACTAGGATTCAGGAATTTATAATTAATGTGAGAAAGTGATAAATTCTTGTAAAACTATCAAAATATTAAAATTTTTTGTGTTTGGAAAAATACTGTCATGCAACTTACAGTGAGGCAAGATTCTGAAGGAAACAGTCTGAACACTCTTTCATGTACAACTCAACCTGAGTGCAGTCAAGTTTTCCTCTGCCTGAGAGTCCAAAGTTGTGTGTTTCTGCAATGAAAGTAAGAAAACAGAGATATCAAAATATTGTGTCCCTGGACATATATAATTCTCTCCAAAAACTCAACAGTTCATCTTATTTATTTTTTGTTATGAAATGGATTAAAATAACTTAAATATCAACATTTTCATGATGAGAAAATGGACTAATATTCTATTATATTAAATCAAGTCTCAAATTTTTAAAATCACTGGAAGCTGTGTGTTTCTTCACGTTTGGACATGCATATTACAATATGTCCTTTAAGACAAAATTACTCCAGCTAAAAATATGCAAACAAACAAACAAACACGCAAAAACCTCAAGGAACAATTTTTGTGCTATATGGGTCAAGAGATAGACCATGGGAAATCATAGGAGAATTCCCAAAATAGAGACTGAAATGAGAACCGGGGCTTCAAAGCCAACAGAAGTTTTTACAGATCAGATCTACACATTTACATTTAAATGGAACTTGGAGTGAGAAGTAACCAAGAAATCCAATTAAACTGTGAATTTGTACTACACTGAATGATTCTTTTGGGAATAAATAAAATAATTTGAAAATTACATGACAAAATACAAATAGGCCTACCTATGCCTCCATCAACACACAGGGAAATCAGCTGATGGCAAGAAACTCCAAATATTGCAGCTTATACCTCTGACTGGAAACAGGACAGAAAATTAGGCCCGTAACTGGTCATTTTAGGCATCACTTATTCCTCCAGAAATATTTTTCCTTCCTCATTTCATCCTCAAGGTATTAACATCTCACTGATGTACAATTTTCCTGTGTTGATGTAAATCCTCTGAATCCTCAGGGACTGCAGGAAATAAAAAGGCAAGAAGCCCTGCATCTCAGCTTTCTCTATGTTTTGTCAACTTCCCCATCTCAAGTAACCCTTTTATTGCAATTTATACCACTACAGGACATGTTTTGAAGAGCTATATGGCAGGAGAAGGAGGAGGGGGGAGATGTTGCAACAACTATGACTTTTCTAGGCCTCTTAATACCTGTGTAAATAAATTCAAAGCATAAATGATTTGTAATTAGTGTTTAATTAATTATTTATAGTCATATTCAATGCAAAAGCATCCAAGAAAATTAGAAGGGATCAAAATATTTAGAAAGCAGAGGATGAAAAAAAAGGAACAGTTGAATACAGCCCTTGGAGAATGAGCTGTGCATGGGTCAAGGATAAAAGGATTTCATGCCTGATAGAAAGGTTCAGAGGGTTTCTAGTAATACGGTGTAACTTGATACGGAAACAAGAGCTTGGAGACACTCAGAATTTCCATTTCTTCTCTGCTTTTTAATGCTTTTATTTTGAATATTAGATTTTTTTTTGTATAACTCAGTGCTGTTACACATCTGACCAGTTCCCAGCTGAATCAATACAAAGCTCTAGAGACTGAGAAATCAGAGTTTCAGTCAGTTATCAATCAGTACTCATCAAATGTTTGTGAATTGTCTTGCCCAGTGGCAACATGGAAATTGGAATCAGTAAATAGGCCAGAGGATGTGGAAAAGTCTCCTGCTGACATAAAATGACATCTGTTGGCTTGGTAAGAACAGAGGCAATGCAATCAAAGTGCTGCCAGCATGCCATTTACATTAAGCTCAATCTAGCATGATATGATGATCAGTTATATCACTCAGAGTTGCATCTTAAAGCTTTTTTCTACCCTCAAGATGCATCTCCATAAAAACACTACTGTAGGAGTTTCATACTTATTGTCTCTAAACGACTGCAGGTCAAAATTGCACATTATACAGGATTTCTCCTGCCTTCTGCCCATGGCTCCTCACGTTATGTATCAAACACTAGGATCTGAAAGGGAAGCTGATATTTTTCTCATTTATTTATTTTTTTAATAGTAGGTGACTACTATTTTTAGGTGAAAGAGCCTTGGAAGGGCTTATCTAAAAGATTTCAACTCTGGTTGCTTTTTTTGTGAAATAGGTGTTTTGTCACATGTATATAATTCCTGGACAGTGAGTGGGAGAGTGGAAATGGCTTAAGAAACAGCATAATCTGTGATTTTAAACAAAACAAAACAGCTAAAGTAAACCAAAATAAAACAACACAAAACAAAAACCTTTTCCTGCATAGCACTGTTTATTGCTATGGCCATGTATCTACCAGAAATTGACTTCAAAATTACATTTGTCATGCTAAAAAGAAAAACCAAACCACAAAAAAAAACCCACAAAACCAAAAAAAAGCTCAATTCAGCAAAACAAAACACAAAGATACCCCCAAACAAACAAAAACCCCAACACAAAACAAAACAAAGCAAAAAACTAAAACATGCAGGTGTGATCTGAAATGAGATTAGAACACATGCTGTGTGTTTAGTGTTCAACGGCCCCTTTAGATTGTGATGAAAATAGTTGAAGACATATTTTTTGCCATGTGTTACTTGCCATTTCTTGTGTTCTTCAGCAGGTTGAAGAGATTGGAGAGACGGTGCACAAGCAGCTAAAACCACACAGATAGAGGACAGGATTACTTTTGGAAAAGGAGAGTGCGGAGGACACAACAACTCCATGGAACACTCCAGGTGGGGGCAGAGGGGCTGGAAAGCTGGAAAAGGCCCTGGCTTGCTGGTGACAGTGGCTGGACATGAGCCCAGGTGTGCCCAGGTGGGCAAGATGCCAATGGCCCCTGTGCTGTCCCAGCCATGGTGTGTCACAGGCCCAGGGCAGTGCCCGACCCTGTGCTGGGACTGCTGGGGCCACACCTCCAGTGCTGGGGACAGTTCTGGGCCCCTTAGACAAGAGGGACATTGAGGGGCTGGAGCGTGTCCAGGGAAGGGAACGGAGCTGGGGAAGGGTCTGGAGCACCAGGAGCGGCTGAGGGATCTGGGGGGGCTCAGCCTGGAGAAAAGGAAGCTCAGGGGGGACCTTCTGGCTCTCTGCAACTCCTTGACAGGAGGGGGGAGCCAGAGTGGGGTCGGGCTCTGCTTCCAGGCAACAAGGGAAAGGACAAGGGGAAACAGCCTCATGCTGTGCCAGGGGAGGGTCAGGTTGGACATCAGGAGGAATTTCTTGCTAGAAAGGGCTGTCAGGCATCAGAAAGGGCTGCCTAGGGAGATGGTGGAGTCCCTGTCCCTGGAGGTGTTCAAGGAATGACTGGACATTGCACTCAGTGCTCTGGGCTGGTTGGCAAGGTGGGGATCAGGCAGAGGGTGGACTCTATAACCTTGGAGATGTTTTCCAGCCTGAATGATTCTGGGATTGTGTGAATACAATTTAAGATACAAAAATGCCCACAGAGGGGCATGTACAAACACACTCCTATGCATCTGCTACTGACATTCAATTAGTCCTTTCTGAGGGCTGTAGCTGATATTTATTAAAAATCCTTGCATCAAGTAGGGTAGAACGGGTTGGCATATCACACCTCTGGTTTTCCATTTTAAGATTAGGAACACTGAGATATTTTGTGGGCAACAGCTCTTTTTTTGTTCTTTTAGGACCACAGTGGGACAGAAAAAAAATCACAGAAAACTCTATCCTGGCACCTGAAGAGGCTCCAAGGTCTTTATAACACCTGCAGAGACATCCTACAGCACTGAAACATTTGCTTTCTTGTGTTTAAGAAAATTTTTGGTTCTTTTTTCCATGTATTTTTTTCTGATAAAATATGTTTTAAAGTCTAAATCATTCACTCTCACCAGATAAATCTTCTACTCTAATCCCATTAAGAAAAATGGAAAATAGTTTAGAAGACTAATGAGTTCAACAAATGTACATAAAGTGTAATTGTCCTTCAGTGTCTTCAGATTGTGTGTAACGCTAGTTTAACACAGACTGTTTGCAGAGACTCTGGGACTAGTGGTTAGTAGTCAGATCTATTCTTTTATCAAAAGTGAAAATGAGCTACTAAGAGCAACACATGAAAATATACAAGCCCCAGATACTGTGTTTGCTGTCTCTTAATAGGTAAAAATGGGCTATAAAGCTGAGGCAATTCAAACATGACTGTAATGGAACAATTACTAATAAAATTTGTCTTACCTTTCCAGAGAATAAAATTTGCTTTTAAAGAGCATTTCAACAAAAATATGAAGTGTATTAAATAATTTAATCTAAGTGACAACTACAGAAAAACTAGATTCTAACCAATTCAGAATAGAGGTGCCTCTCTATGTTTTTTCAGCTTGTCTGATTTTAGCATGCAGTGGATGACAGGTGATGTACTGGAGGGATGAGGGAAATTCTGTATTTAGAGAAAATAAATAGTTTTGTGGAAGATTTTTGGTTGAATATTATATTTTGCTTAGAGAATTCAAATTTGAAATTGCTGTGGATTTACTTTGAACTCATATCTTTATGCTTGTTCTTCTATGTTGCTGCCTTTTGTTTCAAATTATGAAAAATTGATTTTTTTATCACTGTATCTGCTTCCTGATTCAATATTTCTAGAAGCAAAGCCGAACTGCAGTCTTGGAAAACAAAGAAGCCAGTATTTCACCCCATTTTAATGTTCAATTAGATACAAATCAGGTTGTTATAAGTACTGAAAGGAAACAGCCTTTAAGTATCAGGTATTAGGATCTGAGGTATTTAACCTGATTTCATGATGCAAAAGCTCCTGGAAAGACATGGCATTAAAAAGACTTATTAACATATTTGCTTCTGATATGTACAATATATACTTTATAAATGAAATTTCATTATTAGATTTACAGATATGTTACTGATTCATTCCTGAGTTTTTTTCCCTCTCCTGAAAGAACACATTAGAACTAATTGTGTGTAATTTGTTGTATAAAAGCTTAACTTTTCTGTGTAATTTGAAAACAAAAAAAAGTGGTTCAAGCAGTGAGTGCATATGATCAGCTGTGTCTGACTAAACAATTAATGTGTAAATTTTTTCCTTGAGTCTGCTAGAACAGAGCTACTAAAACTGTAAGCAGTTTGTAAGAAAACTAGGTAAATTTAAAATCTGATTATTTTTGGTCAAGGTTTAAAAAATCGCAGCATATTTGCACTTGCAACACTGTTCCCATTTCCTATCATTTTTTTTAATCATAATGTTAAGCTGCTATTCATCGTTATTGGTTATTAAAACTAAAAAGGAATAAAGAATTTTATTCTTACTGACCATAATCACCTAATTAAGAGTTCAGTGGAAATATCTATCCCATGTATTCCTTAGGATGTAAACTCCTTTTGCTGAAAAAAACAGTTTACTGGGAATCTTCTTCAGTGACAAAAAGGAAAATAACACTTTTTTTAAAGGATTGTAGACTTTGCAGAATAAGTGAATTAATTGTGATTTAATTTTAATCAGTGCTGAACATCCTTGATCCCCTCCGAATTTATGGGAAACTGTCAGTTCCCACCATCAGCAAATGTCTGTCATCCAGGGTCTACACACTTGTTAGTCTGAGGATTGTTATGTAGCATTCCTACTCCTAGTTTCACCATCCTCTATATTTTCTAATGACTTTTTCATGAACTACACAACTGCAATATTTTTTTGCAATTCGCAGACCATCTTCTGATAAGAAAATGATTTAGAATACTATAAAACGGATAATATTTTAAACTGATGCAATAAATAGTCTTGGGAGTGCTGGTGAGCAAGAGCTAAGGAATCCATTGAGCTAAACACAATCATTTATCTTAGCTGGATTACATGAGCAACTCACAGTAAAAAAAAGAAACCTTTTGCATTGTTTGGTTTGTTACAAATAGCCTGACATCAGTAATTTGCAGCCCCATATAGTCTGTCATTCTGAAGGGAGTTCAGTTTCAGATAAATTTTGAATCTGGCTTATAGAGCATAGATTGCTTGCAGGAAAAGGGTTTTTATTTGATTCACAGTTACAGTCTATCTTTTTCCCTGGGTAAGCCAGTTCAGCACCATGATCTTAGAGCAGTAACTGACCTAAATGATTCTGTAGAAGGACCAAAACCTGAGGTGGTCTTTGAAACATCCTAAGTAATTCAATTTAATTTTAAAAATATTAGAAAAAACATTTTGAAAAGAGAAAGTGTGAGTTTTCCGCAATAATAGAACAGCAGCCTCGGGAGAAAATCTGTGAAACATCCAGTTACTTTGAATGTTCCCAAACACCTTGTGTGAGACTGTCATAATTATGCATCAAATTAATTACTTCTGTTGCAGCTACTTCTTGCTCTTTTTACTCCTTAAGCTCACAAGCAAGACATGCTTGTTAACAGGCCCCTGCTTTTTATGAAATAACAAACCTGGAATAGTGGAGGTAACTAGTCTACACAGGGATGTTCATGTCCATGCAATATGAGTGTAGGATTTGGCCATAGAAATATGATCAGCTTTGCCTGTCAATAAAAACATTCATGATATGTGCATCTAG
This sequence comes from Platyrinchus mystaceus, assembly GCA_035041135.1. NCBI lineage: Eukaryota > Metazoa > Chordata > Aves > Passeriformes > Tyrannidae > Platyrinchus > Platyrinchus mystaceus. Next base: position 10,511,469 of record JAWWLV010000100.1, on the reverse strand, counting down.
GATTATTAGCTGAAAGCATAAGAATGTTGCTGAAAAAAATTTTTTGCATGTACTGTAGGTGTAGGTCTTCATAAAGACTGAAGAAACAGTTACTTTACCCAATTGTATGTCACCAAAGTTGGATTTTTTTATTATATATTAATAAATAACAACCATTAAAAGGTACCACAATCAGATTTTTAATGTATATCTGCCTTCCTAAATAGTTAATTTCACCTTTTGTCAGCTTTCTGAAAGAATTAAATTAATATTATGAAATGAGTTGGGTAAAGGATAAGAGTTGACACTTCTGCATGATGTGTATATAATTTGAAGTTAGCACATCGATAAGTAAATTCTGTCCTCAGTACTAGTTTGTATATCAAAAATAAGATTGACCAAGAAAAGGGAAACAAATTATGCCATCCACCAAAATTAGCATAAAATCATCTATCTAAAAGAGCAACTGCTTTTGCATGCAAAATTATACAAACCAAGTCTGAATTTATGCACAAATTTGACAATATTTTCACACATTAAATATAGGTATAGTCTTAACAGCTTAATATAATTCAGATAATTAATGGAACTTGGTTTTTAATTGTTAGTATTCTAATACACCAGAAAAATATATTCAGTTTTGTATATCACTTTCCCACCGTGCCATTCAATTTCTTTCATATCTTTTTTTGTTGAAGAGATCCCTTAAAAGACATGAAGACATTTGTTTACTGTTTAACAGAGCATAGAGATTAATCATACTCTGCCTAAGTGCAGAAAAGTAGTTACAGGTTCATAAGCCTCCTGCATTTTGTATTGAAGAAATAAGTTTTCAATATCAGCTATTGTTGGGATAAGGATCAGGGACAGAGTCTCACAGAGAATTAAGTATTCAAATAATTTCTAGAATTCAATGATTAAACTTGTGATATGACAGTTCAATTTCCTGTTCTCTGCCATAGTTATTTTATAGAGTGAACCTGACTTTCAGTTTATCATATGCTGTTCAAGGGGGGAAGACGAAAATGTAATTTTATTCTTTTTGTGCCTATATCTATTCTTCTATTGAGGGTTTCTCTTTTGTTATTTTTTTATGAGACCTATGAGGCTGCAGGTGAATGTTCTGGGCTGGAAATGTTGTGTGCTTTGTCTGTTTTCATATAGCAAAGTTGTAGTAAAGTACTACTGTAGTAGGTGAGTGCTATATTCCCAGTGCACTATCTATCAGCCCAAGCTTTGACCTGTAAAGAGTTGGTTAACTCCCAATTTCTTCAAGAGCAGCTGTATGGAAAAGCAGTTTCTCCATCAAAATTGATTCTGAGTTATGTATGAATTGTTCCAGCTTTTGAAAGGGAGAGGATGTGCAACCTCTCTGAGTGAAACTGTGAAGCTAATTTGACTAGCTTTATGTTACTGGCTTTGCATTTCTTAGGAGTCAGTTATCCAGAAATTAATATCTGAAAGTGTTTTCCTTCTGCCAGCAGAGGTTGAATTAATTGTTTCAAAGACTGAAATCATTAGATTCCTCAGAAGTGAAAACTAAGAGAAATAGGAATTTCTCAGGAACACACAGCTGTGATATGAGGGAGACTGTTGTAGAAAGCTGCAGAATACATTTTCTGAGTGCTCACCTCTCTGTTTTCATGAACTGGACATGCAGAGTAGACTACCACCCTTGAAAGTTTACCCAGAAGCACTGAGAAAGTTAAACTGACCTCCTCTTTATAATAACATATGAAGACACAAAATCTGATGAAGATGGAAACCCCTACCTGTTGGTGTAAGGAATTTCCTGAAATGTCTCCTCTCACACTCTGCGCATCCATGCCCACAGTTTCTCGGGAAGGCTGACATTTAAGCACCCTCATAAATCATTTATAGGAATTGCAAACTGCTGCTCAAGGTAAGATTTACAAAGTTCAGACTGTAAAGTGCAACAGCAAGCAACCTAAAACCCAAAGACTCATTTTAGGCAATGCCCTCTTCTTTGATGAAAACTTGGCATCGGAGACATGGTTAAGCTCTCTGACTCATTAGGTGAGTTCTCTATAAGACTTGACTATGAAAAAACCCATATGCCTATGACTCAGTTTAATTTTCTTCACTTCTGTCCCACAGAACATTATTTGACTGAGTCCCTTTTCATTTTCCTAGACTGGCAATATGGAAACACAAAATACACCAAACTGTAAATACAAATTCTGCTAATTTGCTCATATAATGTTAGTTTAATCCCATGATGGGATTAACTCTTTCTTTACTTCTAGCACTTCTGTTTGAAATTCAGTCATGGAATACACCTTCAATATGATACAATGTTTCTAAAGACAGAATTAAGTAATATTTTTACTATAGATTCAATACCTGTGATCATAAAGATTTTTTTTAATGTCTGCATTTTTAATATACTTTTCCCCTCTTCAGTTGTTATTCATACTTTATTCAGTCAATGTGAATCAATGCAAAATACGAACTCCAACAATTTTACTGCAATGCTTAATTTTCCCTAATTAGGGAGATGAGCATGACAATGCAGTTTTTTGAATTGTATGTTGAATTTTATTTATACATTTCTACCTATGACTTATGTGTATTAATTTTCCACATGTATTGCACTTTTTTCTACTTTTGGCATTTCACTGGAGAATTTTTAGTTGGGTTTTTTTTTGGAGTTCATACCCTTTTCATCTCTAGGTTTTGCATCTGATGTACTATGAAGGTTTTACAAAATTATTATACTGGCTATTCACTGCAAAATAAAAAAGGAAATCATGAGATGTAGGTGTTTGAATAAAAAAAATTAAACTTCCACTGTCATTTCTGAAGAACCAGAGTGTAATGCAACCTTTCATATTGCAGAGCCAAAGAATAGTCCATCACTGAGCATGTAAAGAAGCACAGTTTGGCTAAAAGACTCTGAACTGCACGTTCATATGGATTTATCTTGGCCTCTAACTCTGGGAGATATCCAAGCAATATGTGTTTTATTGTCGTTTAGTCATAAGTGTTGGGAAAAGTGAAGTGATTTAGCCATTTCCATCTTTTTTTCTGCTGTCTCGGACACTCCCTCACAGAGTGTAACAGTTGTTGTGCTGATATTCTTCCTCTTTTGCTGGAGAGAACAATCACTTTAATGAAAAAACCCCAACATCCTGAAATTCACTAGAACTCCGGAAATCTGCGTTTCTGTTTCTTACTTGTATATTCTTCTTGATTTCCATATATCAGTGGCAATGGGGCGGTGGACACCCCAGCACAAATACAGGCCAACAGGAGTGGTCATTAAAATGTTTTTGGTTTTTTTAATTATTTCTGTTTCAATCCCAATGAATGACATTTTGAAGCAGCCTTGGGGGAAAGAGGGGGAGAAATAAAGAAAAAGAACAACCTTAAACTGAAGAAAGCAAAGTGAAGGAACTGACATCAACCTCAGTAGACCTTAACAATGACAAAGAACTAATTATAAGTTATAAGTATCTGTTATTAATTACTAATTATTAGCATTCTTATTAATTATAAGTAATATTATTGCAGCAGATGATCTCCAGCTCTAGGGAAGGGAAACAATTTTCTGAAGACCCTCTCAATTTGACTTGCAGACCAATATATGGTCTTCTTCAAATCTTGTGATTAACACGGAAGAAAACCAGGATTTTTTTTCCTTTTCTCATTTCTTTTGGCATTATTTGAGCAGCACTTTTCTGAGATTGAGGAGAAACAACTACTTCTCACCAAAATATTAATGACACAGGGACACGTTCCCACCACATGGGCACAATGCAGTGACTCATATTAGAAATGTCTTTGTCATGATCAAAGAATTTTCACAGTGAACTGCAGATTATTTTAATTAAAAAAAATAAATATAAGCAAACTTTTTTTTAGTAGAGGACATTCATATTACTCAGAGATAAATCCCTAAATAAGACTGTAAATTATACTACAAAATGATGCTGAGAACTCTGGTCCAGTGACTATAGAGGTATTTAAGATTTTAGGTATAAGGTGCTACTATTAAACACAGTGACAGCATTTCAGAGAATTCTACCAGCTGACTGCATCTGAACACTAAACTGCATATTTGGGAGAAGTGTGCAAATATTTCTCAACTATTGCTAGGCCTGTAATTGTCTTTTTTTTCATCTCCCATTTTTTCATCAGCCTGTGCTAACAAATTAAAAGGAAACATTTGCTTTTCAAATGGCACGTTAATAGGCTGAATGCATTTAGAAGTTCCTCCATGGTTGGTAATAACTGAAAAAGTAATAAAAATAAAAAATTGAATAATAATTGAAAAATAAGAGAAAAAGGAACAGAATTAATATATTTCAATAAGGAGTATCTAACACCTTTGAATTGAGTGAAACTGTAGCTGTAGGCAGAGGCTTGTGTGTCTAGCAATACATTTCTAGAGCTGAGAACAATATATTAAAAAAACTTCTGCAGTGGTATAAGATTTGATTTAAATTCTCTTGTGCTCTGCTCTCTAACTAGGAAACTTGCCTGAAAGAAGAAGAGATCAGTAGATCAAAAATAATCATATCATGATTTTGTGTTCACAAGACCTAACTCAAATTTATGAATTATTTTCTACATTGCAAAATAAATAAATTAAATACTCTGTAATCCAAAAGGTTGGATGGGGTCTTGAACAACCTGGTCTAGAGGAAGGCGTCCCTGCCCATAGCAGGGGGTGGGAATGAGATGAGCTTTAAGTTCCCTTCCAACTCAAAACATTCTGTGATTCTGTGATTTTGTGGTCTCGTTTTCTCAAATGTAAGAGATATAATTCTCTGCTAGTACACCTGTACAAGGACACTTCTACCTCACTACACTAAAATGATAATTTCTAAAGCATTTAGTTGTCTCTAATTATTAGCACTTATAGAGAACAAAAAAGAAAAGTTGTAAGGATTCTTGTTCAAACCAAATGTCATATTTCTCAGTTTAAATACAACTGGTCATTATTACTAATTGACTTGAAAGAAAATATCATATTAAATTAAAGGTCAACCACTTAGCAATTATTTTTGAAAATTTTTTCGAAGAGTGTGGTATTTTTTGTGCCAATTAAATTAATTTGAAAATGACAACTCCTCAAAGACTGAAAATAGTATGCAATCTACACCACTGACTTTTATTCTGTGAAGACTTTCTCACAGAAAGTTGTTCTGAGGCACTTTTTGATAAAATGCATTATGTCCTAGTCATGACACTGTGTCATTGACAGTTACACTGTGCTCAGATCATAACTGTATGACAAAGGTATTATGATCATACTGCAAAACAACAGCATGTATATGATTTCATCAATCACATTTTGTTACCACTGAGGGTCTATGATGACATTAAGACTGAAAGTACTTTGAAAATAAACTGAATTAATGGCTCAGGTTTTTGAAAATGAATTGCTTAAATTAATCACACGTGGGTGAATTACCAAGAGAAAGGAGTTTTAGTAACTAAGAGCCATAAAACATTCTGAAGTATAGAACCATTAAATTTTAGCCCCAATACACTAAAAACCAGAGAACCACAGAACAGAAGGGCTCTCTGAAAGTCATTTTGTCCATCTTGCTCAGGCAGGGTGATCTATGGAAGGTCTTAGGTCCTGACCAGGACCACAACCCAACAGTTTTTGAATAACTCCAAGGATGAAGGATCCACAGCACTCTGGGCAACATGTGCCACTGCTCAGAACATAAATTTCTTTTTCATCTGACCTCTCACCTCAGTGATGTAAAACATACTTCTGTTCTCTGAGGAAAAATGAGTTTTAACAACATTCTTATGGAAAAATAATTTGACTAATAAATGAATCTAAACAGAATGCTTCTGTCCTGTGTTTTCTTGTTCCTGTACGTGTAATTTCACCTCTACTGAGTCGATGAGAGTTTTCCTGGTCAACCTTAACTTCAGGAAAGACCACGTTCCATCTCATTTGCACTCTCAAAAATGAAAATGATCACCAAATCATGTACTGTAAGTAATATCTCGATGTTCTGATTGACAGTAAGAAGAGGAATGACAGAATCAAAATGCAAACAGGTGCTAAATCAGCATTCTAATCTGATAAATTTTCCAAAAAACCTTGTTGAAAGAAAGAGATAGAAGCATTATTTTCATGATTCCTTATTTATACTGGACTGAAGGCTCCCTCAGCAGGTTTGCAGGTGACAACAAGCTGAGGGTGCAGTGACACACCTGAAGGATGGGGCCATCAGGAGGGAACTGGACAAGCTCCAGAAGTGGCCCCTGAGGTTCAACAAGGCCAAGGGCTGGTGCTGCACCTGGATCAAGTCAATCTACATGATCAATCCAGGATGGGGATGGGCAGATGGAGAAGTCCTGGGGAGAAGGACTTGGGAGTGCTGGTGAGGGAGAAGCTGGACATGGCCCAGCACAGAAACTCCCCGTGCCCTGGGCTGATCCCACAGTGGGGGCAGCAGGGCAGGGGGTATTCTGCCCCTCTGCCCCCTCAGGTGAGACTCCACCTGCAGAGCTGCCTCCAGCCCTGGGGGCCCAGCACAGCAAGGACATGGAGCTGCTGGAGCAAGTCCAGAGAAGGCACCAAAATGATCAGAGGGAGGGAGCAGCTCTGCTGTGAGGAAAGGCTGGGAGAGTGGGGAATGTTCAGTCTGGAGAGGAGATGTTTTAGGGTGACCTAATTGTGGTGTTCCAGGACCTGAAGGGGTTACAGGAAAGATGGAGAGAGTCTATTTACAAGGATTTAGAGAGACAGGACAAAGGAGAATGGTTTCAAACTGACAGAGAGTAGGGTTAGATGGGATATTAGGATGAAATTCTTGGCTGTGAGGGTAGTGAGGCCCTGGCACAGGTTGCCCAGAGAAGCTGTGACTGCCCCATCCCTGGAAGTGCCCAAGACCAGGCTGGACAGGGCTTGGAGCAACCTGGGATAATGAAAGGTGTTCCTGCCCATGGCAGGGGGTGGAACTGGATGGGATTTAAGGTCCTTTCCAACCCAAACCATTCTGTGGTTCAATGATATTTATTTGGTATTGCAATTTACACATAAATGCACTCTTTATTTATACAAGTACTGTTTCAATATTTGTATAAATCTAACTTATCCTTCCCAAGTATGAAGGGGATGTATTTTAGAATTTTATGAAGTATCACCATAATCTGACCCTTTAAAATTTTTCACTGAGTCTTTTCTGTCTCTTTATGTTTTCTCTTTCTTTTAGAGATACAATATTTTTGGCAATGTGAGTGCAGTATAAACAAGATTTAACAGTTGAAGAAAGGCACCGGTGTTTAGTTTATTATTGGCAATATCAGAGCTTAACAAAAAAGAGGTGTCTGCTTAGAGAGGAATTCAGTTGCTTGCTATTAATTTTATCTAACTCATTTGTCTGTCATTTGCTGATATTGAACTTTATCTTTCATTTGAACAGCCTTTTTTCCCCCTTCTTTTCCATTTTCCTTTTGGATTTCAGAAGGATGTTGCTGAAATGTTCTTACTGAGTCCTGTCAGCATATTATCTTTGGCTCAGATTGGTTTCTTCCTGCCATACCAATGTCAGGAGTTTTACAGGAGTGCAGCATCTTTTGTGTTGTCTGACCTTCTAAGGAGCAAGATCTCACCACTGCACAGGGCACTACAAAAAGGTACCCAGGAGACAGGTCTTTAACTGGTTTTGTAGTGAATGTTATGGTCACTTCCAGGCACTAATGTGCTTCTCTTATCCCCAGATCTTTCAGTCTTCACCTTGGTTAGTGCATATTTCAGTGTTCTGAATTCTTGGAAGGTTCTCTGTGGGGCTTCAGGACTTTCTGCCTGGTGCCTTCCGACATTTACAGGATTTATTAAATTATTCCCTAAGAAATGTCCAGGGTCTCTCAATTCCTATAACATCCTCTCTACCAGTTATCCTTGAGACTGGATTTGAGTTTTTATCTTTGTCTTTTATTCCCCAGTATTTGGCTACTGAATGTCTAATTTTTTTTTTTTTTTAAATACAGGATTTGTTTTACTTTCTGTTTCGTTTGACTAGGATCAGTCTAAACTATTGTTCCATCAAAAGACTCTATCAGAAAGAATAAATGCAGATTTATTTTTTTAAAGCTAGAAATGCTGTATATTCCATTGCTGTTTAGCCTTAGAGAACTTTTTTCTTCTGTAATCATAAGTTCATCATCATTTCCAGTTCTTTTCTTGGAAAAGTTCATACATTTTCTACAACAGCTCAAAAGAAATGTGGAAATGTTCTATTCCAATTACAACCTTCTTAAAAAAGGGGGTTTTCTCAGCTTCGTGAGACACAAATGCTTTGCTGAGAATGAGTTATGAGAAAGACCCAAACTCCTCCCTCTAAGCAATTGTAAATCCAAAATTAAGAGGCTCCAATTGAGAAAACCATGACAGAGGTAAAAGGAGTTTTGAAATGGAAGTTGAAAAGGAAGATGAATGATGGAAGATGAGCCATTCAGTGACTAAATGAGTGGAGGAGATAGATAGTAGGAAAACTGAGAAAAAAGTGACAAATGAGAGGAAAATAGAAAGGATGAACCAGAAGGAAAGAGTAACTGTGCTATTGAAGCCTTCACTTGGATGCTTAAAATATGCCAGATGTTTTAATAGATGGGACTTGCTCAACTACAAAACCTTGGGTTTGAACTTAGAGACAAGTGTGTTCAAAAAAAGATACGTGAGACTGAAGCCTTGGCTGGGAATTTGGTGAGACTGAGGCACTAAACACAGTGGTGGGTTGAGCTTTAGGTCCATCATTGTTCCTCAGTTTCTGTTCCATTCTGGGCTTTTCCAGATCTCCTCTGGGAAATCTGGGGTGTGTAACAAGAGGCATGATTTCCTCACTTGTTAGAACCTTTTGAAAATGCATTCATTAACAGTTAGTAACTAATAAATTGTTTTTAATGTTTCTAACGTAGAAGCTCCCAAAGGCATTCCTTAAGACTCTTGCACCAGTGCTAATTGCTGAGCAGGTACCTAATAAAAGATGCTACAGTTTTTAGGAATATAACTTATCTACTTGCAATCTTTTACTTATTCAAAACCTTTGTTTCCAAATAGAGTTGTTACTTTGAAGCTTCTTATACTACAGAGATATGAAGTTTGGCTTAATTTACTGAGGTTATGTTAATGGACAGTGAAGCTGAATGGAAATAATACTTTGACAGTGTATAAGTCTATATTTTTTTACCCAATTAATATATTTTTCTC
>JAWWLV010000100.1:10457780-10477378 GCA_035041135.1 Platyrinchus mystaceus | reverse complement strand
GAAATGGCTCCGAATCATGGGATAAGGATCCAGAACTACTGGTGCGCCCCCAAACCGTGGGGGGTAGACCGCCAGAGGGAAAGAGGTCAGGAATTTGGCAAAGAGAAAAAATATTAATTTGAGTAGCATGCTTTCTCCTCTAGTCATGATGAGATCTAAAACCTTGCTCTGTAGAAACCTGGGCATATGTGATTTCCAAACAGAAAACTTCTTCCTCTGATCTGATTATCTTGTTCTTCAAGATCCAAAAGGATCTACCCTTTAAAATTAAGAAGTTGATGTTTTTAAATGACACATGGGGAAAACTTCAACAAACTTCATTCCAACTATGTTATTTTCCAGGACAAAAAACCACAAGGCATTAAAAACTCAAAGCAAAGTAGAGTTGTTTATTTTGGTTACTTCTTGATGTATATTTAACTTTTTATGTTGGATTAATTTTTTAGAAGCTGGATTTTCCTTCATTACAGATTTGTAATGAAGTTTTGTGTGATGGCCCAATTACGTGTGAAAGACATAGCACAGAGATATGTTGAAATTTATATTTCCCCAAGTCCTGACATATTTTTTTTAAACTCTCTTTTATCAAACACAATTTATATAATCTTTTTTCTAGGATAGGTCTCAAAATTTAACCTCATGTGAGGAATTACCATGAATAAGCTGTGTTGACTATAATAAGGTTAAAAAAACCAGGATAATATATTTTTGAGCAGTTTTTCTTTAATAGTCTGGAAGAAAACATAAGACTGTGAAACACTAAGTCTAAAAATACCTGATGACAAGAAGTTGAAGACACAGGACATAGGATAAAAATAAATTGTGTATTTCATGCATTTTATCACAAATATCTAGCATTTTAACAGTTCACCTAAACTGCAGTGCATTCTGGATTACTGAATATTTTTAAACCCATATTGAATATATTGCTTTCTTTCTAAAGGTGATACTTTATTTCAGTTCAGGAAATACAAAAGGCTAATACGATACAAAACCGAATTTTGATGTCTTGTAGTTGTAAAATCTATGAACCACAATGAAATGTTTCAGTTGAAGAAATTCTCAATTACTGGAATTGTGTATAGTTTTGGTTGGGTTGTTAAGCTTACTTTAATGTCAGGTTTCAGCTCAACAATTTCTTAGGGGCTAGGGGATATACATGTAAGAATAAATTGCTTATGTTTAGATGAACTTTCTTTCTTACATCAGTACCATGGTAAGACCCTTTTCCAGAAGGGGTAAGAAAACTGAAAATAATTGAATTTTTGTTACAATTAGCGTGAGATCCTGTAATCATAATATTGAAATTCCCCCAAAGCATCTTGAGGATAAAAGTACCTTCAACAGTGACTTTCACTGTTATGCCTAAGAGAAATAAATATTCAATAAACTGCACCCAGACTATTAACCAGAATTTAAACAAAACAATTTGCTGACACAATAGGATATATCAACAAAATGTCATGCAAAATAAATGAGGAAAACACCTGAAGGTCAGCAGGTCTCAGGATTATTACAGAGAGTGAATTTTTACTTAGCTGCAAAAGATAATTTTCCATTTCATGGTTTTATACCCCTGGTTTGAAACAGTATCACCTCTTTATTTTGTTGTTTCCAAATTGTACTTATAACAGAAAGATTTGAAAGTGCAGTTTGATTCTAGAACAATTTTACCAAAAGAAAAATTAAAACCATTAGGTACAATGCTCATAAATTGTCATATTGCCGAAAGCACTTGTAGAGAACTGACAATGAGCCATATGAAATTATACTGTACTGTACTGGGAGAGTGATATTACTTTATAGGCTGAAATTTGGTTTACTTTTAATTCTTATTTTTGATTCTGTTTTACTTTTATTTCTAAGAATTATGAAACTGAGAATATTTTAGATTAGATTAACATGATGAAAATGAGCTTTAGAACATAAGTCCCCAGTCTGACGTATATAATATTTAAAAGCAGTCTCTGCAGCAGAGAATTATGCTTGCCACGATGAAGACACCCTAAGAAAATATCTGTTATTCTGGGGTTCTTTTCTCCATTCCTTCCCATTTTATATATTACCAAAACTGGAATTAAAGAGTTTTGAAGTAAAATCAGATTGCTCTGTTTCTGATCTTCCATCTTCTTTATTGAATAGCAACAAGCCATATCCTCAGTAAAATACTTTTCATTTTCAAACAAATTTAAAAATGTTGTCTTGTACTTTTAAGAAGAAATGGGATAGACTGTAAATTCTTTAAAGAAATTATTTTCTGGGATAATAAATTTAATTTTACATGGTAAATAATTGTAGATCTTGTGAAGGGCAAAGGAAATTAGACTGTGGTAAAACATTTCCAGGACAGAATGCAATGTTATATGAAGGAATTAATAGAACTCATTTTGTTTGCATAAACTATTAATATTAGAAAATGTCATTATAAGTAGTAAAAAGCTTGCATTTCTTTCTTGTCAGTAGCATAATAATTAGACTTTCCTGCCATTTTTTCACTAAATGTACAATCAGTTTATAATATTTTGCTCAATTCTTGCCCCTGAAAGTGGCAGCAAAATTAATCAGATTCTGAACACTCAAGATTTCATGAAACTGACTTGAGAAATCATTGGATTTATTTGCAGGAATGGAGAGCACCAACCTCAGGCTGTACGACCAATAGATCACATGTGGTTCTGCAAGCTTTTCCTGCATAATATCTGAAGTTGAGTTTCAAATACCTTAAAGTATTGCCAAAAAGTCATACAAAAAGAAAGACATGGGGTTTTTTTAAAGTTTAGCCCTTCAGAATAAAACTTGCAAAAAGCAAAGCTTTTGATTCATGTGCTATTTAGTGTGAAGTTATCAGAGGATTACCAAAATGTGTAAGCTTCTGCATTTTGTTCTACAGTTTTTCTCCTCAAAATAATAACATACTTTAATTTTCTTGGGTTTGTTGGCTTGAAATGATAAATTTATCAGATACTAGTTTTAGAGGATGTTTGTACTTTGAAGTATGTTTCAAAAAGTAAAATATAAAAAAAATTAAATTCTTAAAAATTAAAACTTGTCAGAAAAGCTTCCTTTTAAAAAGAGATGAAACTAAAGGAACGACTCTGATGGTGCTTTTCAATCGTGTACTGAAATATCTGTTTTAAAAGTGCATTTAGCTATAACAAGATCACATTTTAATCTTAAATTAGCAGGGAAGTCATTAAAAAATGAATATGTTCTTAATTTATATTTTTCATTCTCTTTTTACCATTGAAAAGTAAATATTTTCATACATGTAACTCCAGCATATTCATAAGCTAAGTGTTACCCAGTATTGATAATGGCAATAATGAAAAGACTGGACTTTCATACAACTTTTATAAAGAATTGGTAGATTTTCCCCAGTATGTACTAGGCTTTTATTCGTATCCTGAGAATTTAGCACATTTACTGCTGAATACATGTTTTTTGTGTGTGTGAAAACTGAATTTCATGCTGTTCTGCCTGCAGACACCTGGTTCCTTGCACAGATCATGTTTTTAAAATTTCACATTTTATGTAAATAATATTCTATTTGATGTCATCTACCCTTTCGAACTCACATAAAGAGCTTTGAGAGTGGTTAATTCTAGTTCAAGGCTAGAAAAAATGAGGTTTCTTCTGACATCTCTATTCACAGCTTGGCAGCTCTGGTCACAGTTCAGGTTTATCTCAGAACTAGCTCTCACAAAACACATAATATCAAACTTAGAGGCAAGTTTACTGCTTGTCCTCATTATGCTTCATTCATGTGGTACATGGAAATAGAAGATATAATCAACAGTAATAATGTATTCCTTAAATCCCCTTATTAATCCTGTAGGTCTTGATCTGCACAAGCTTAAAGAGTTGCAGTCTGTGTGTGAAGACCTTTACATTCCTGGAAGAGAAATAAGCAGAGAGGTCTTGCAAAGATCCTATCTCATACACAAAAAAAATAAGGCAGGAAGCATTACATATATTAAGTACTGATTGACTCTGAAGATGTAAGCCTAATCCATTTTCTCCTTGTGGTAAGAAAGAGACTTAATGTGTCCGTATCTGCCGCTCGCAGAACAAGCAAGAAAGGGCGTTTGTGTTTATGTCTGCAACAGGCATGAGAGGGAGGAAAAATAAGGCATAATTTGTCACTAAATGCAGCCATTTGACTGCAGTATCAGCCTCTGTAATTAATGAAGCTTGCTCGATTTAATTGTTCTTCCTGCAGTGTTTTGCAGCCTTATGGAAAATACACTTTACAGCAAAGCTGACCTTTTGCAGGACTTCTAAGAGAAAATGTGTCTATTTAGATCTTAAAGCAAGAGCTAAACTTTCTGTAAATACAGTTCAATTAGTAAAACATTGTGTTATCCCCTTTTTTTAAAACTACGATGTGTTTCTGTTCCATCATTCATTTCATTCTGGGAAAACACTTTTGAACAAACAGTAACATTCTTCTGAAGCTGTTGATGTGAAGGTGTCAGAGTGGAGTTAAAAAAAACAAACCTGTGTGTTATCTCAGATGTACACTTTGCCCTGTGTTTAACCTCACCTGTGATGGCAGCTCTTGCACTGCATTTTTTGTTACTATAGATTCATCCTGGCCCACAGGACCTCACTGGCTGGGAGCATCACTGATCACATCCTTGGAACATGCTGTGGTATAGATTTAAAAATCTTGTCTCAGGGCCAGGAATTTTACAACTGAAGTGCTGAAAGACAACCTGCAAGAAAAAGAAATCTATAAGACTGAGTGCTTCTGAAGATCCATGTTTCTTCATGCCATAACTGTGCCTGTGTGAACCAATAAAATCTACCAGTGCACAAAAATTGTCATTATATTTGCCCTACCTTCACAATCACTAAGCCTGTAGAAGTACTTAAATTAATATGAACCCTATGAAGCACTTAAAAAAGAAAGAAAAAAATAATTTTTTCTTGACAAAAATGTAATGGTATTCTAAAATCTTATCTAATAATGCTTAAAATAATGGCAGACTGTTATGACCACATGGAAAACATTAAGCAAAATGTACACCTTGAATCTTTTTGTCCATTCTGCAAACTCAGAAGGGCACATTGTCATATATATATATATATATATATGTAAAAATAAATGTAAGTCCATTGAATTCACATCCTCAATTATTCCAGACTAACTGGCAAAACTGATTGAAAAGCAGCCAGAAAGCTACCTAAAATATCCTTACACAGATGATGGTTAGTTAGCATTTCAAAAAATTCATAGAGATGGAATTTAAGAGTAGCACTGATCTATACTGTTGTTTTTAAATTATTCTTGTGGCTGCTTTACAGAAATATTCCAGAAAGACTATATTGCTGTTAAAATGTCTTAAGGGTCTTAAATTGAGATTGGAGGCATTTGGAAACTATAATAACTTGCAAACACGTACTAGCTATTGTGAAAGAAATTTATCAACATGGATTTCTGAGAGGTGACAAGCAGAGATAATTTTGTTATTATATTGTCAAAGGAACAATATCCACCATATTCTCCCCTATTTTCCTATTTCTGCTTTTCATATTTGGGTTGTTTCTTTCACAATTATTAATCACTGTCTGCTTATCGGTATCTCCCCTTCAATAATAACTTCTGAGTCTTCACAGTTTTACAGATAATAGAGGTCTAACATGTTATTATATTTTTTAATATTTCCAGAAATAGGAAGGAGATGAGAGGAGATGATTGCAAATGCCTGAGCTGTGAAGAAAGCTGAGCTCATGCACTGCTGGAAATGAGAGAAAAGGAGGCTTTATATTTGCACAACTCAAGAGTAAAACTTCAGCACCACTTTGCAACTACTTTGACATGAAAATCAATCAGCTGCAGTACCTATGTCCTTAGGAAAACAGGGTTCATTATACCCAGCTCTTAGAGAATATTAATTCTCTCTAGATAGGATTTACTGGCTCCACCTCTACTAATAAATACAACAGGTCAAATCTTTGTCCAAAAGGAACAACCTGCACAGGCCTCATTCATACAATTAAAATTTCTTCCCTCACAATTGTGCCTGAGTTCATATCATGTAATGGGACTAACCTGTGCTCTGGAATTTTTGGGAGTGCTGGATTTTTTGCATCAAAGCTGCATCAGGAACCATGTCAATGGCTTAACAGAATATAGGCGTGCATGGTGGCAGCTGCGCTGTGTCCTCGACTGTTTCCGTATACTGGTATTTAAGTTATACCAGTGTGTCATCCCAGCTTTAGTTATCTAAATGTAATTCTTACCTATATAAGTAGCATAAAATTGATGTAAACTTGTTGCCTCTATGTCTGCAGTTTTACAGGAGGGCTAAGTGAACCTAACTCTGGTGACTTACTCTTTTAAAATTCTTTAAATCAGAGTGGGTAGCATCATCCATCCTTACTGTTTCCTGAGCGCTGACAAAGCACTTCTGTTGTTCCCTCTTCAGTTTTCTGGAAAGTTTTCAAAGTTGAGATCCTTTCTTCCAATACATTTTTTTCCCCCATGAATGATAAAATTGCTCTGATTTCTTTCTTTCAAATGAAATCCATTACTGTATCTGAGTAAATGTAACTTCACCTTTTTCCTCCTTTTCTTCTTGTACTTATAAAAACCCCTTGTGACGCTTCTTACTTCAAACCTACCAGGAGGCTGTGATCAGTAGCCTGGAAAATAATTTTCCTTGATTTGGTAGGTTGGAAATAATTTAATTTTTTTAAACTTGATTTGAAAAAGTTAGTTTTGGGTTTGTTTGGGTTTTTTAGTTTGTTTGGGGTTTTTTGTTTGTTTTTTTTTGTTTGTTTGTTTTGTTTTTTTTATGAATTCCATAGTGTTCAAGAAGCCGAACTCAAGTGTTCTTACCAGCCTTTAGGTACCACATTGTCCTACAACATTTCCATGTCTGTGCTCAGTCATTCAGGTTTAAAGGCTTTCAGTTTTGGGTAAGACCCCAAAAACAGTCTCTAAGCTGGTTGTAAGTTATTTCTTGCTATATAATATGGCATCCAACAGCTTCATGACTGCACACTGATGAACTGCACACTGATGAATTCCCTGAATTCCAGCAATTACTGTTGTGTCAACGGGAGCCCTGAAGTTTCCAGAGGTGAACTCACTTCCACTGTGTGTTCAAGTCCAAAATTCAGCTGTTCCAGGTTTGAAAGCACAGTCAGTCTGCCAGGAATCCCCTCCCACTGAAAGCGGGGGACTACCCTGGTGTTAAAAAGCTGTGATTTGAGTTAAATTAGATTTAAAATATGTTGTGAAGTGCTTGCATATATACAGCAATTCTTTCACTAAAAACAACAGGATGAGTAAAAACAAGTATTTGTAGGTTTATTTTCTTGCATTCCTCAAATCTTGTGAAAGAAGTACCCACTTCATGTCAAAGTGATATCAGCAGAGTTTCTGACACATACAGTCTGTTTCAAAGAGTAGATACATTTTGAAATAGGCCACAATATATATGTAACTTATGTACAGTCACAGATGATACAATGGGATTATCATATATGATTAGTTGTGCAGCTGAATATTTCTGCTTTGCCATGCTCAGATGATAAAGTAAGAGGGATTCAGATTACTCAATTTTTCTTTTAAGCAGCATCTTTTCTAAGCCGCAAATACATGGTTCAAGGGTAATTGATTTTCTCTGGTAGGGTGCATGGATTACATCCTAGCAGGAGAAAAGTGGTGTTAAACTGTCATTTATGCTAAATATCAGTTTTCATTGTCACAGTGGTTTTGGTCTTCTTATTAAGATTATCTTCATCAATAAAGCTGTAACTTTGTTTTGATCTATATTTATTAGGCTTCTTTTCCTTCAACTTTATTTAACTTCCCATACACTAGCAATCTGAATTCAACCCTATTTATTTTTATTTTTTACCGCACTTTATATACTGGTTTAGGAGTTCATTTTTTTTATACAGCAGATAATTTTCTTGCTGTGTGTTGATTAAACATATCTCATACTATCAGCTTCCCCACAGCATTTCACATTTTGTGCTCAATAGATAAAGTATATCACAAACTACATTATCAGTGCTCAGATAAACATGTCTATCTTTTACAATCTATATTAACATTCCCATCTGCATTTCTGCACTTATAGCTGCAATTATGAATATGTTTTCTGCTTTCATAGTAATACTTTCCTTGTTGATTTGATAGTAGTTTATTTCAACATGTTCATATTACCCCAGAAGTTAGTAGTTTATAGTCTTTAACTAATTATTGTAAACTGTTAATAAAGCATGTCATTTGTAAACATACAGCTTCAGTGATCCTTAAACATTGGCATATAGTATGGTCTTTTTGTGCTTTAATATTTGTGTTCTTTAATAATTTTCCTTTTACTTCAGTTTTTAGTATTAACAGATGTAATAGTTTAGTTTTACTGGTTTTTCAAAATGCCTGGATGTGCCGAAGAGTTGTCTCGTGCCCAAGACAACATCTGATAGTAAAGGAGGGGGTCTTAATTTTCATTTTGTCTAGTAAAAAAATAGAATTTTTTGTTTAATTCTTGACAGAAATTCTAGTGATTTTGAGATACTCAATGGAAAATACACTGGGAGATTTGTGTTTCTGCTATTGCTTGTCCTATCTGCTGTTTTTAATCAGGAAAAGCATGAGAAGTATAATTTCTGCATTCAAAATGGGAGGGAAGGTACTTGTTTCTCTTTGTTTCGTGTTTTTTTGTACAAGAGCATAATTTGCAAGCATTTAACTGGAGTAGTAATGTATCATTTTTCATTGGGGTACATATTGTCGATTGTTGAGCTTTTGCTCCCTCATTTGATGTGATAGTATGAAACACAATGTAATGCTTGTCAAGGGGAAACAGTCTTTGGAATGCAAAGGTCTCAAATTCAGGTTTTGAAGTGTATGTATTAATTACTAAATTTGCTATACATTTCTGCCCTCAGATATTCCACTTACAAAAACCTTCCTCACACTTCAAATGCAAGTTTTCCACTGTTGCTTAAAAAGCTAAAGGTCTGTCCTTCCTTTAGAAAGGACATAGAGCTGCTGGAGTAAGTCCAGAGGAGGCACCAAGTTGGGATGGAGCAGCTCCGCTGTGAGGAAAGGTTGAGAGAACTGGGATTGTTCAGCCTGGAGAGGAGAAGGCTCTGGGGTGACCTACTTGTGGCCTTCCAGGACCTGAAGGGGCTATAGGAAAGATGGAAAGGGACTATTTACAAGGACTTGGAGTGACAGGACAAGGGGGAATGGCTTCACAATGACAGAGAGTGGAGTTGGATGGGATATTCAGAAAGAATTCTTGTCTGTGACAGTGGTGAGGCCCTGGCACAGGCTGCCCAAATAAACTGCGGTTTCCAATCCTTGCAAGAGTCCAAGGCCAGGTTGGATGGGGCTTGGAGCAACGTGGGATAGTGAAAGGTGTCCCTGACTGTAGCAGGGGCCGGAACAAGTTGAGTTTTAAGGTCCCTTCCAACCTGAAACCTGCTGTAATTCTGTGATTCTATATCCCAGTGTTTGTTTCCAGGACTTATTTTCTAAATATCATATTGTGAATGTTCTTGACTTCTACATCCTTCTTAAAGGAACTTGCATTTAAAGATCTGTTTCATGTTTGCAGTTCATGTCTCTGAGCCACAATGTTCTTGTTTTTCTTTTCAACTACATGCAGGTTTTAAACACACACCAATATTTCTGAACTAACATAGTCATTGTGATATGGTTCCCTCACTTCTGAGTTAATAATTTCCTGCTTGAAGATAATGGTTATTTTTAAATACAGGAATGTCTTACGATGCAGTTGGGTTAGTTAACACTCACATCAAAATAACAGCAATCATCTTCTTAATTTCTAATCCAGTCACAGGAGTATTTCATTCTTTAACTGACGGAATTTTAAGGCTAATTTAAAATTGGGGGGTTTTAGATATTGGCACTATATTGTTAATCCAGTTATCAGTTTCTGTTTGGTAAAGCATGAGTATGTACAGAGGTAAAAGTATCAAACAAATGGAATTTTCTGCAAAATAGAAGACTTAAACTTTACTGGTGATATTCATGGCCTACAGGCAGCTTTTTTTCCTATCTGCTCTCCCCACCTGTTTGGGACCAGGTTGGTTTCTCTTGTTCCTGTAGAAACTGCAGCAGTTTCTGGCTTACCAGTGCCCTTTACATGCTCTTAGGCTGTTCCCCTGGAGCCAGATTGAATTTCTTCAGCAGGACTGTTCTGCTTCAAATCTCCTAATACTGTTCAAGAAAGGAATAGGTACAGCTCTCTATTTATTCTCTAGGAAATATAGAGTTTCACTGTAGATGGAAAGGGTTGGTAAACATCATAAAAAGTACATTTTAACATTGTTTTTTCTCGGCATACTTTCAAAACTGTAACACTTCCTTTCCTCATAATTGATGTGCATAAAACACAGGTTGAAAAACAACTGTTGTGCTTGTTGTTGTATATACGTAGATATACATATATATATATACATATATATAAAATACTTTCCAGAACTGTTCCTTGTCAGTTAAAAATAATTGCTGAAGGAATTAACACAGTGAAATTAAAAAAAACCAACCAACCAACCAAACAAACAAAAAAAAAAACAAAAAAAACCAACCAAAAACTTCTTAAATCAAAAGTAAAATTATTTAAGTTTGTTGAACTGAAATTATGTTCATGCAGCCTGACTTATATTTGTTATTTTGACTAAATTAAGGAAGTAATTAGAAAAAAAATGTTAAGATATATATCAATGGCAATCAGTACTCATAGTTAACATCATTTTGTGAATAGAACTAATGTTGCATTTGGCAAAGCAATATTTTGTTATCTTGCTTTGGGTACTATCTTAGTATTTTAGAAAAACATGGTAAACAAGATCTTTAAAAAATTCATGCGATTCTCTCCTAAAAATGAAATTACCATTTAAAAACTCAAACACAATCTGTATAAATTATACCTTCATATTTTCATACTTCACAAAACCTTATTCAATGAGTTCAGTTATATCATTCCATCATTAACAGTCTATTACCTTTACTGTATTTTCAAATCACTGATTTTAGGCAACCCAACTTCACTATTGGAAAATATCTTATTTAATCATCCTCATCATCCAGTTCAACACATTTCAATCTGACACATTAACACATCAGGAAGTTTTATTGCCTTATTATCCAACTAGGAGGAAAGAAAATGTAATTCACGCATCCATAGTATGAATTAATTCCAACAGTGTGAACTCTCTGCTAGGAAAACCTCTCAATGCATTCAGCTCCCTTCTGCTAAAATCTTTCACGTGCTCAGTAGTCATTTATATTAATGATTAAACAGTTCCCTCATCAAAATCGCTTCTCAAAATCATCTAAGTATCTTATATTTTTGTTTATGATTATTTTATATAAACAGGAAGAAGGTTCCTTTTTTTGAAGAGGGCAATGCGGACTGAGTGATCTGAGCAGTTTGACCAAGAAAAGAGAATTTCTCAGACTCGGCTGATGTGATGGCAAGACTCATTAGGTGAGTGTTTTGAAGAAAGTAATGAAAATGCTTTAGGATCTAGACCTGCACTCAAAAGAAAGAGGGCAGGATTTTTGATTGTTTGCTTTAACTGAAGCTGCAATGAATTAAGGCAAAAAAATTTTGAAGTTGATCATTATATATTACAGTTAAAGATAATTCAGTAGCATTTGCCTTAGGTTTTATTGTGTGACTTCTTTCAGATGGGGAAAGAACAGTTATCTGCTGGACTGCCACCCTCACTGGGCACCTGAGTATTTGTATCCTTCTGGTGAGGTTCCTCTACATTCTTCCTATGTTTTCACCTTTCAGTCACATATATTGGAGCAGTTGCTGCTTGACTTTTCCTCCTTGACATCTACTTCCTTCCCTATGCCTTATTTTCCCTTTCATCCCTTTTCTGCAATTTAGTCTTTCATGCAACCTATCTTCATCTCTCCCATGTCAGTTCCCCAGCTGGGGAAGTGTCCTTTTAAACCTCTGTGCTGGCAGATGCTTTGTGTATTAAGAACTATAATCAAATAGAATTTGCCTCAACCCTGCTGTTAAAATACCAGAAATTTCCTGTTCAGACAACTAGGGTGGAAAGCAGATGAAACATCTCTCTTTGCTCTTTGTTTGTTTTTTTTAAATCCTGTTTCTTTTTATATTGCTCAGGACTAATGTTATCAATATGGTGTAAAAATTACACAGGCTCTGAAAAAGAAGCACACATCAGTTTACTCCTGATACATGCACAGATTGAAGAAGTGGCAAGTTTTGTAGCTATGGTAAAATATTTTTTTGAATATTTTTCCTTTGTTTTTATTTCTTTTTGTATTTTTCATCCTGTCCTGCACTATTTGCTACTTTATAAACTTCATGTTTTGTATATGTATAGGTCATGGAAAAAGCATCACTCCAGACAGGTAACCTGGGATCTATTAAAAAAAATAAAATAAAAAGTGTTTCCTTGCTTGAATTTGTCCCTTCTCATGTGACTTTTGCTGAATATGTTCAAAGTGCCAATCTTTAAACTCCCACAACTGCTGCTTGTGAGGAATCCAGCTCACAAAAATGTTTTGGATATTGCCCACATTGATGGTATTTGGAGCTTACCCAAAATTCTGCAAAGATTCCTTGCTCCGTTACCTCTGGTGGAACTAATGCTAAATTCTGCCTTAAGAAATGGGTATCTTCAGTTGCCACAGAGCTCCTTCCTTCCATCTCATCCACTGATGCAGGAGAACATAGAAATCCCTGACAAGTATTAGAGCTTGGGGCAGAAGTTGCAACTTTAA
This sequence comes from Platyrinchus mystaceus, assembly GCA_035041135.1. Classification (NCBI taxonomy): domain Eukaryota; kingdom Metazoa; phylum Chordata; class Aves; order Passeriformes; family Tyrannidae; genus Platyrinchus; species Platyrinchus mystaceus. Next base: position 10,464,615 of record JAWWLV010000100.1, on the reverse strand, counting down.
CACAGTAAGAACAAAACAAAACAAACAAACAAAAAACCAAATCAGAAATAAATAGCAATACCATTGTAAAATTTATGGCCATGAATATATGTTGCACTTTGGACATGGAAATTTATTCTCAGGAATATTAATTTTCTTGTTTTCTCCAGTCCTACCTCTCTTAATCAAAATTATACAAGTCCATCTGAGGAGCTAAGTCAGTAGGGCTTATGTGACAGTGTTTTCACAGAAATAATGTAATTTTTTTTTAAAACAGTTGACCTTTCAGTGTTGAAAGAACAAGACTTTCCAAGAGTTTTTAAATTTCTCTTTTTGTTCACACAGTTTTCATTAATATAATTAAAGAAATAATTGCTTAACCTATGTGCCAGAGTTCTGTTGAATACAAACATGAAAACGGGATGATTGAAAGGAGAGGAGGAGTACAGGGAAAGAGATGGGGATAGATAGTCAGTGTTGTGTGGAAAGTGAGCTAATGATTTATACATTTCCATAGCATTTCAGGAACCATAATTATGCCAGAGCTTTGGGACCTGCTCTGTTTCTGGCTCCCCAGGAAAAGACTGCATTTCCTGTATTCAGAAACATTCTGTGCACACATGGTCCCATCTTTAGGACCTTATTTTCAGAAGAATAAAGCATAAGCTTCTGGGCTGAGAAAGGCAGAAAGTCAGAATGAAACATGTCAGGGGTTGAAAATTGTTAACTCTATGTTTTGGTTCTTGTTCCTGTGTTCCCATTGGTTCCCATGGTTACTATACCATCTCCTTGCATTGGCTAGCTGAGTGGCCAAACCCCTCCCTCCCTGCAGCCTTATAAACTGTGGGAATTTTGAATAAAGGCTCTCTTTGCTGTTGAACTCCTGCGTACTCACCGTCTCTTGGTATCAGAGCCTCCGCTGCCCGTCTCAGTCCCCTGAGAGACAGGCGGCGGGGGTGGATGATTCTCATCCCAAAACTCCCACAGAAACATACAGATCCTGATTTATTTATTTATTTTAAACTAAAGTAATGCACATCAGTGATATGAGGACAGAAACAAAAAACTCATCCAGCAGGACCATTCAAAAATTTTATTAATTGTTTAAATTTGTAAATATCACCTACTGGCTAATCCATTCTCCCACTAGATTTTCTTAAAGCCCTAATACTCAGCTCTCCATGGTGTGGAACCCTTTCTTTATCTCTACAACCTCTTTCCCACATGTTCTCACGAACTCCAACTCTGTTTTAAAGCCAAGGCAAGATGTATCAGTAGAATTGCACATTGAATTTATTTACTGACTTGGACTTGCTGAATGACATACCCAGTGAGTTTTGAGCAAGCATCTGGAATTTGTATCCCCATGCAAACAAAACTTGCAGTACTTCAAATTTCTTCTCTCAGCAAGGGTTTTACTAGACCACGATGGAACTTTGCAAAAGGAATTAGGGTTTTTTTTCTGTAATATTACTGCTGGTTTGTAGGTTTCTACGAAATGTGACTCTTTTTTAAAATCATCTTTAAAAGTTGCACTTGCAACTTACGGGTTGTGTCTGAAAACGAAGCTGTATGATTGATGTTCCTAGGTTTCTTCTGTTGAATGACAAATACCTGGGCTATGAGCTGTGCTTTTTTTGTTTTCCACAGAATAGCCAACAGCCCAGCTATGCAAAGCTTCTAAGTTTTTACTTTTAGCAAAAGGAAGAAAAGAATGCCTTTGCCATGCCTGACATCCTCGGTCAAAATGAAAGCTCAGAACACCGAATTCTATGAGAGAAATAGCAAAAGGTGCAACTCTGGGCTTCCTCCAGGTGCAAGGTAAAACAAAAGTAGCTGCAATGTCCAATGTGTACTTCGAGCTTTTCAGCCGGGAATTTACACATGAACGAGCTCATAGCTTGGAGCATTGAGGAGAAAAGTGGTTTGTCTCAGTGAGTACTAAAGACCTGAAAATCTTACCCCCAGGTGAAGAGTTTTCATTGAGATACATGGCCAACAAGAAAGTATTGTGTTGATATTTGTTTCTTCTCCATCAGGGATTTTTGTCGGAGGTAGAAGTGCCTGCAAAATTTATTATTTTTTATTAAAGAACTGCAGTGTGGGGACTGAATTTGTAATCAGAACAGAAGTTTCTGGAGGCATTTTAAATCTTGAATCTTTTCCTCTCTTATATAAGAATCCTATTATTTAATAGCTCTGAGCAACAAGGCTACAGATTTTGCTTCCTATCTGAAGAGATGTTTATTTCAGTTTTACAAAATTAAAATAAAAATCCCATAAAAGGCATAAAGTGTATGCAATAACATATCTGTAACTTAAATTTTCTTGTTTCATCTTATGTTTCTGCAAGCCAGAAACTTGATTGCAGTTTTAAAGAAAGATAATTTATTAAGGTATAAGAGATAATGGTACATATAGTGCCTGGAGGCAAGAAACCAGACACACAAAAACACAGGCATAGACAGATGGGTTTCCAACCAGAATTCTTATGGGAATAAGATGCTCTAGAGCTGGTTTATTCTTTTTGGAAGAGCCACAGTACTTATAAAATAAAAAAAAAAAAAACAATCAAAACACACCACCACAAACCAACCCAAAACAGTTGGAGCAGTGTTTCTGCATCAAAATGTTTCACTTGGAGTTTGGAACGTCAGAGCCCACTCTGAAATGCATCAATCTGAGCATGGAGGTTAAATCAGCCACTAAGTGAAACTTATTTTGTGACCAACTGAGACTTTGTGCGACAGCAAAAAAACAGAGTCAGGGTTGTAAACCAATACAAATTAAAAAATGTAATTTTCAGTATATATTAAACTGCAATACATCTGTGGTCCTTTAACTCTTTTCGATTTTGGATTGCTTGGTTGGGAGTGTGCATTTGTGTATCTTTCTGTATACAAAGGAAGATGTACTTGAAGGAAGAAATTACCAGAAAACACCCAAGTTACTGTGTTATGTTATAGAAGACTGCAGAAAGCCGCCTGTCAATCCAAACCATTCTTTGTTTCTATGAAAGAGACAGATAAAAGCAGACACAAAGAAAGATAATTTACAAGGAATATAACAAAAGATCTAGATAAAGGCATTTTCCTCACCCTCATCTGCTTCATTTCCCATGGGACTTTTTGTTCTTTGTTTGTTTCTCAGTATGGAGCTAGATCTCTGTCATAAAAAACACGTGCCCTGACAGTTGTCATGAAAAGAATATCTGAAAGGCTAATGTCCGCTTTCATGTGAGGAGGGCAAATGAACATTCAGAGATCCATAGGCTCAAAAAAAAAAAAAAAAAAAACAAAACCAAAAAACTGATGCCAGTTCCTGCCACTCTTTTTCCAGTTTCTAAGCAGGATTTTTAAAGCAATAGTTTTACTTTATTCATCCTGCCTTTCATTCCAGGAAGATCACAATCTCTAATTTCTGAGTCAGTTTTACTCCACAGCACACCAATAGCATGAGGAGTCCCCAGTTTTCTGCCTACACGTGAGTGAGGCTGCCCCTAATTTGAGACTTGATCCTGAGAGGATCCAGCACTCACAGCTCTCATTAATATCAAATGGGATAGCAAGAACACAGAGCTTTGAAATCTCACTATTGCCATTTGGCAGTGGACTCTTAAAAGGCCTGTCACATCCCGTCCCCTCTGCTCTAATGATTAGGAATTTTCTTCTATCAGTGATCATCCTGCTTACTTTGCTCATGCACCAAGATATCTATGGGAAAAAACCAACAACAACAACAACAACAAAAAAACCACCCTAACCTAAACTCCTAACCTGTTGCACTCTTTTGCAAAGGATGTAGTCTGAAATTTTTAGTTTCTTACCTTTCCTTATTTCTGGATTTCAACTTATCACAGTCTGGGATGATGCAAGCTCTGCAGATACCCATCACTTAGGTTAGGATTTATTGAGAGGAAAGCGACTGGGAGAGATGCATCACTAGATGTACTTTCTGCTGAATTTGAAGTGCTATATATATATCTTCTCTGACCTTCCGAAAATGAGAGTGCTCAACGTTGCATAACACGATTACCTATATTTTTCAAGATGTTATGAGGAGAAGGAAGGATTCTTAGCATCTTTTAAAACATGTTTTTTCTTAAAGAAAATTCTACAAAACCTATTAAGAAAGAAGGCTAAAATTAGTTTTTTTAAAAATAGTAGTCCTCAATCAAGTTATCATAAGAATGAAGACAAATGTGATAATTTCCTCTTCAAAGATTCAGAAATAATTAAGGGAATGAGAAGGAAAAAGCATTTCTTTCTTTGCAATCCTAGTAAAATTTTGGGGAAGATTTCTTAATTTTCCATATTTAATTAAATAGGAACAAAATATCATCCTTTGTCCTTATTTTGATCCCACTATTCAAGGAAATAGTTGATTAACACATAGTTCTGCTCTGTTTGAGGAAAAAAACATGCTGAAGTTGTAAATTTGCACCCATAAAAAGATACCAGAGGACATTCACAGTGGAAGCATCCAATTTGTTTTATAAAGAAATTACACCTATATGCAGTAAAATGAATGCGTTACATGATTTAATATGAAGAAGTATACATTAGAATTGTTCACATATGCAAGTTAAACACATATGTGCATTAACCAGCATTTTCAAGGCTGCTTTGTAAGTATATAATTTATAATTTTAATAAGCAAAACACTACTCAATATAAATTAATTGAAGACAATATTATGTTCTGCATTTCAGAGGTATAGTTTTAGCTGTTTCATAGTGATAGAAGGAAAAACACTTTTATATTAAAATGTTTATACTCTGTTCATTTACATAGACGTCAATTTTATTTCGATGACGATTAAAAATGAATGTCTAAGATGCCTAAAAGTGTTTCCCATCAGCAGATGAACTGGTTTGCATTCCAGTATAGATTGTTCTGAAATTTGTTATGTAACTCTAACTCATATTTTTTTTGCAGTGGGATTAGGAATAATTTCACACAGGTATGCTCAGTTTGTTTATTGACCATTGCAAATAAACACCTTCAGAATAAACTTTGCAAAAGTGTTTTGGAAGTGAACAGTCCATGTCTGTATAAATATAAAAGGACAACATACAGGTGTAAGTAAACACTTATATAAAACTGTAAAACCTCTCCTAAATTATGTACTGTATAGAAGTGAAGCCTAGTAAAGAAGGTCTCTGCTAGCATAAAAATTAATGTAAGGCTGAAGTCTAAAATAAATCATATCTTGACTGTATTAGTCATGTTGGCTCCCTGGAGGTGTTAGATGTTTGACCTGAAGAGCATGGTTTGCTTGTTGTTCTGTAAAAAAAAATATAAACAAATATTCTATCAGGACAAACTCTATATATGTGCTTACAGATTCTCCATAACCCTGAATTTCTGGATGTTTCCACAACAGTAATCATTTACTGAAATAACTGTTAGAGATGGATATTCTGTCCTTGTTATGGCTGCAGCACTAATGTCCTCCTGAGACACAAGAGAGGAAACACCATCCCCTTTGGCTATGGTTCACAACATCATTTTGAGTTTCCCTGCCAAGTCCTCAAGAGCCCTTACAGGATAGTCCATGGTTTGCTTTAATCCCTCAGACTTATGACAGAAAAAGAACAAAACCAAAACCACTTCCAGGAAAATCTCTTTTCTTTCTCTAATTACATCTCATTGTTATTAAATACTATTTGTTAACCAACAAATAATTGCTAATGAAAAGCTTATCAGGATATCATTATCAGCTTTTCAGTGGTGCTCAGTGACAGGACAAGGAGCAATGGCCATAAACTAAAACACAGGAAGCTCCCCCTCAACATAATGCAGAGCTTCTTTCCATGGAGGGTGTGGATCTCCCTCTCTGGAGACATTTCAAACCCACATGTGTCACCTACTCCAGGTGACCCTGCCTGGGTAGGGGGTTGGACCGGGTGATCTCCAGAGGTTTCTTCCAACTCAAAATACTCTGTGATTCTGTGAACTAAAACTCCAAATCTGCTGTCCATCAAATGGCATCATTAAGATGTTTTATCCTTAGCTAGTCAAAAAACCTGTACTAAAAACTGTATGTCAGAGACATAAATAATTTTATTTATGTGAGCATGATGTAACTAAGGGTGGTTTGTTTTGCTGGGGTTTTAATTTATGGAAGGGTTTTTTTGACGTGCTTTTTTTGTTTGGTTTTGAGGCATTGTCTGTATGTTTGTATTGCAGTTTCTGCTTATATTCAAGTTATCTACTTCTTATTACTATTACAGAATCACAGAAAATGCTGAGTTGGGAGGAACTTCCAAGGACTATCAAGTCCAGCTCCTGGTCCTGCACAGACACCCCAACAATCCCACTCTGTCCCTGATAGTGTTGTCCAAACGCTCCTTGAGCTCTGGCAGACTTGGGGCCATGACCAGAGCCTGTTCAGAGCCCAACCACCCTTTGGGGAAAAAACCTTTTCCTAAACCTTCCCTGACACAGCTCCAGCCATTCCCTTGGGTTCTGTCCCTGCTTACACAGAGCATAGATTGCAGGAAATTGTAAAGTGCAGTAGGTTCTCCCCTCATTGTTATTTGTCGGAGGAAACAGCAGGTCTGCTGGTAATCTAACATTTATAGACGAAGTAGTTGATGTTAACCAGATTGCAGTCTGCCCCTAAAAGAGGAATAACACACAGGCCACAGAAGAATGTGTACAACTTTAACTAGGGTTTTTCTGCAGCATCGGACGGAATAGATGTAACGCAGCTGGGATCAAAAGTCACCAATAAGAGTTTATGTAGTGTCACCAATGAAAGTGTGTAGAGTGTCCTCTGCTTGAGACTTTGACTGAGGCAGTGAATGGAATGCTCCCCCTCATCCCCCTCCACGTGGCCCCCAGGATGCCCC
>JAWWLV010000100.1:10416222-10448767 GCA_035041135.1 Platyrinchus mystaceus | reverse complement strand
TAGAGTGACCTTCTCTTAGATGGATGGCCTTAGGGGCTGACGAGCTCCATCTACCCGGGGGAGTGTCCCTGAACCCGATCCGGGAATCGAACCGGGGTCGCGGCGGTGAGAGCGCCACATCTTAACCACTAGACCACCAGGGGTCCTCTAAGTTGTTAATAGTTACTTAACAAATATACTGTACTATATATAAACTACGTATCACTGGCAAATTAATAGATAATAATGTCATTAAGAAAGAGATATTTTTGTTTACATAACAAACATAAATGTTAGGGAAGAAATATTGGTTGTCTACTTGAATTCATAAAGAACTTGCTCAGTATCAACTATTCATGAATCCTCCTCTGCCACACACAAGCACCCAAGATGCACCTCAGAGTGAAAAAAATAAACTGATCAAAACTCAGTGAGTGGGTGGTTTGTGCTCTCAGATCCATGTTATTCCAGCTACAGCAGTAGAGCCAGGGAGTCACAACTCTTTGTTTGTACTTGCATAAATGAGATTACAAGCAGGACTTTTGTCCTTTTCATATATGCTATGATCTTTTGATGGGAAACAATCCTATGCCCTGAACCTGGATGTTCAAATAAACTGCCTTCACATTTAAAATAAAAAATAATTGCTATTGCACTTTCTTCACTGTGCTTTGAGCACTGGAGTATTTATTAGTGTTGTGCAAATCCCAGTTTTCATAATGTTCTTACGAGGTATTCCTTTTTGCTCGTAGAGTTTAGTGTTCCTCAAGTTGTAGAGTGATTAAGTCTGGAAGGTTAGCCAAAACATAAACACATCAGAGAAAGGCCCTGCTTTTTCTTAGCCGTTTCAGTGTCTCAGGAAATTTCACCTTCTGAAATTCAGTTCAAGCTGTTTCTAACATTCCAACTAAATGCAAGCACATAACTTTGATACTGACTTTTTCAAAGGAAAAGTAAATGTTAAGTTTGCTGCTGCTTGATCTGCCAAGAACAGCAAATACTTGTTCAAGACTGCATTTTAAGCATTACTTCTTGAATATTCTTTGGCTTTCCCCTCATGGTCTAGGTCAAATTGAGCCGAAGATTCCCCAATATTTTTCACAAGATCTCTCACAGAGCACAGTGAAGTATTAGAAACCTAAGATTCTTTACCTAAGTATGGGGGTATATTCTGGTAGAAGGGGAGAAAGTTGTTTTATTTTTTATCATTATGCTTGAGATAAAGTCATGCTGTAAGTTCAGAAAAAAAGAAAAAAGCTATACTAAAAATCTGCAGATAGTCTAAATTAATTTGCTTTTCAAATTTTATCTCCTTTGTACCTTTATGAAAAGAGTAATCTTCACTACCAAGACCAATATGCTAGGGAGAGTGTAAAGTTTTATTTGAGCACAGCTATTGTTAACCTCACCTTTATAAAGAGATTTTAAGAAAAAAAATAGACTCCACATTCAGACTCTACTTTTGATACAAATTTTATGTCTCTAATTAATCATGGCTTTCTACAAAATACATGTGCTTTTGAAAGACATTTGACAGTCATATTAATGTAGCATTTATAACTATTGTACTGTCTACAAAACACTGTGACAGTGTGTTCACGGAATCACTGTGGGGAAACTAAGAATAAACAGTTATATTGCATAATTAGTGATAAATCCATTAAGGCAGCAGAAAGTAAACACAATGACATTGGGCAACCAGCAACAGTGAAGGTGTCAAGGAAAAAGACATACTGCATATTTTCATGCCATGTGTATCTTTAGAAAGGTCCTCCAGCAACCTCCTGGCAGGTTATGGAGCATCTTCTGCCACCTACTCCTGACAAGTCCTCCCATGAACACTGCACTGCTTTTAGTATATCACTGACTTAACCTTAAAACTCCTTGGCATTGCTTTAGCCTGCCTTTTGCTCTTCATTAAGGAGGCACAAGCTATGCCGTGGTTAAAGTACTAATATCTGCAGCATGAAAAGGAAGCTTTTAGTATTCATCTGAGCTTTTTTTGTGAATCCTTTTGGTCCTGCAGTGCTATATTTCCTTTAGGATATTTGGTTGGTTACACTTCAGAACTCTCACTAGAACCCAATTTTTCTGCCATCAGGTTGTACCTGTGGAAAGATTTACGTACAACAAAAGCTTTAATTTAATAAATTAATTAACAAAAAAAAAAAAAAAAAAACCACACCAAAAAAGGTGTAAAGTCAACATTATAACAAATAGTCTTATCACTTCCTCTGAAAAAAACCAAAAGTACCAAAGAACTTGTAGTGTGTTGTAGTGTGTAACATACAAAAACTGTAAAATTAAGAGCCAAATCTAATAAAATTGCAAATTTAATACATTATGGTATTCTTAACAGATTTTCAAGTCTACTTTCTGCACAAAATCTATACTCTATGTGTTCAGAATGACTTCCCTGGGTGCCATGGAAATATGATTAAATCATTCTACAAGGTATGGCCTTAAAGAGAAAAGTTGGGTTATGTATTGGTCCTGCAGTCCTAATGTTGTCCTAATGGCTCATAGAAATTACGATATTATGAATGAGATCAGTGATACTAGATGAGATGACTACCTAGTGCCCACATTCAGATCCAGCCCCTCCTCTGCTTCTCTGCTGTCTTAGAATGTTCTGTGGCTTTTTATCCACAGATAAAAAAATATTGTTGTAAAAATATATGTGGGCTGAATTAAGAATAAATGTTTTCAGGGTTTGGGTTGTTTGGGTTTTTTTAATGTCATCATTGTTAAATTCACAGTAGTGCTACTGAAAAGGAAAAATTTTCGTAAGAATCCAATTTTTGTTTAGCATGGAAGATAAATGCAGGGAAGATGGAGAAGGACCACTCATAAAAAAAGAAATACAGCCTTGTCATTTAGCAATTCAAGTCTGACTCTTTTGACACCTCTAAAAAAATCAGATCAGCAGAATGAATGACATTTAGCTCACATTTTTGTATCCTCCAAATTTCTGTTCTTGGTGTTCCTGGTTCTCTGAAGCTTGGAGTCCAGATAAAGAAAAAAAAAAAAGTAACTCACAAAATTTAAGAATGATACAAAATTCAAGCATGGCATAAAACTCTTATTTTAATCTCAGTAATAATGTATTACACAATGCTAAACACAAACAATAAAGATGTTATACTAAGAAAACCACTTTGTATGAAAATCGTGGTCTGTCTCTCAGAAGCACCCAGCTGTCATGCAAATGAACAATTTGTTTCATTTCCTCTTGCTGGTAAGTAAAATCAAAATGCTCATATAATATCACACATATCCAAAGCCCTAAACATCATTTAGTATCACTCTGGTTTTCTTTCTTTTGAGTATAATCCATCTTCATGGAGCCCAAATATTTCTGTTAGACTCACAGTATTGTCATGTGGTAGATACAACTCCCTAATTCCTCATTTTCTCAGTTTTAACAGAAATACATCCCTTTGATTCTGAGATCACAACAAACATGTAAAATGAACTTCATCACCTAAACTACATTTTTAAGGTGGGGTTGAATACTTAATATTAAAGTTACCATTTTCTGAAACCTTGTTCAACTTACCTCTAGCTGTCTTTACACTGATACGTAATTCTACATGTATATGTACCTAGAAATGCCCCACCTTCAAACTGTGCCCTACTTCTATCCAGAAAGCTGCCAGCACCCTAGTTGACAGAAGACTTAACCTACCAAGTTTAATATGCATAGCAGCACTGACTTTAGCCCAAAATGCAATATTCATGACCTGTGTTGTCAAAAAATTACTGTGGTGATGACCATATAAAGGTCTCACGCATAGAACTATTCTCTACATGATAAACCTTGATTCTAACCCTGATAGAGCCTGATAGGAACTATTTTCTGCTATTCAGAAAAGATTTTAACATTTAAGACCATGTTAAATGTTAGAAACAGCCCTTTTGCATCAACTCCTTGACTTTAATGACTGACACCACAACACTGTGTGGCCTGCACTAACCTGAGTGTCCCAGCTCAGTGATGCTTTGAGTAAAATAGATAGGCTCTGAGGTTTCAGTAGGATTTCTTTAATAAGTTCTAAACATGAGCCATTTATTAATAATAGCAACCTATAAATGTATTTTAAAAACAGCAGAATATAGCCAATATTCAATAATTTATACCATACTCACAAGCATTTCTTTAATCTTCTGATAAACTTGCTATTTGCTGCTCAAGGCGAAGTCGTATCAATTGAACAAACAACTTTGGAGGCTGATTTTTTTGAGTCAAGCTTTCAGAATCCCTGTATTAGAGCAAGACAGACTGAGATTAGAAAGTAAATGTTCTGTGCTCTAGGAAACAGGAAAGTTTTATAGAAAGAATTCTTTCTTTTATAGAAAGAATGGGTTATTATATTTTATTCTTCCATACCATCAATGCATTTTCTATACCTACACTGCCTCCCTGTGACTTGCTCATAATTTATAATTGTATCAACTTAATATTCTTCTCTCTGCATTATTTATACTACCACTAGCATTGTTACACATGGGTAGCTTCAACCATCAACCAGTGAAGACTATCACTTTATACAGCAAGGGAATATTATCCTAATTTTAGAAAAGGATGATTGAATAGTAGAGAAATTATTTACTTGTATAAATCAAACAGAAAATCTATAAATGGTGGAGAACTGGAGATGTATTTCTGGAGCTATAATCATAAGAATATCTCTTATATTTATCTAGTGGGTCCACACTGGGGTTTTGTACAAGGCCATGAGAAGCCTGACAAACACTTCCTTTTATATTGAGTCTAAATCTTCTCTGGAGACCATGAATTTCAAAATCCCATTACGTATGTCCTCCATTTAGAAATAGAAAACAATATTACAAATTTTAAAATAATAATTAACAGACTTGTAAAAGTCAACTGGCAAAGGTATGTGGCACAGTATTTAAAACTGACTTTATCTCTTGTAAAGTACGAGTCACTCCCCAGATGGCTCTAAAATACGTCAGAGAATTAGTCTAGGTAAAAATGCTCCAGCAAAAATCAGAAGTGGCTCTCCATAGCTCACCTATCCAGTTGATCCAATGTTTTCTCTTTCACAGCAGTTTTGTATCTGAATCAGAGACCCATCTCCTGTGCTGGGAACTGCCCTCAGCTTTGTTAGGCACACAGGCAAACAAAGGTGCATTTAAACAGCTCTTTTGACCTTCCCTTGTGCACCAGCTTTGATCTTTCCTTGGCCACAGCTGAGAATCCAGATCATGGATGTATGGTTTTGAAGTATAAATAGCATTAGGAAGCTTGACATTCCATTTGAAACCAGGGTTACTCCTGCTCTGTAGAGTCATTCAGATGGAAAGGAATACACAGAAAAAATGGAATGGAAAACAATCCAAGGAGAAGCACTGCCTTCATTAGGGAAGTAGCTCTACCTCACAACTGTCTCTCCCAAACTAATTTCCCAAGTTGTGTGGGGTTTAATATTTACAGTTATGCATTTCTTGAATGCAGCACTGATTCTAAAGAGTTCAAGTTTTAGCTTAATTCTCCTGGTCAAGTCTCCTAGCCCAGAATTTTTTGGAAGTGATCACCATAGTGTGTCCAAAATACCACACAATGTTGCTATGTCATATTAAATATTTTGGAGAAAAACACATTTTGCTTGCATTGGTCTCTGCATCCAGTTTATAAAGTTCTGGAGGCCCTTTCTCCATGTAGAAGCTATATATATGTAAATCACTTTAATCATTTCTGCTACAATATGAGTATCTCACAATGCTCATAAAACATGTTTCAGAATAATTTGGGTGTTATTCTCAACATCTTTCAGTAGAATGCTTTCCTAGTATAACTTCAGGGTTAGAGTCTATCAAGCAAACATGATGCAAACACCTGACAAACTTCTCCACATCATTTATAAGACATTTTTCATTCATATTCAAGTCAGAAAATGTTTTCATTTTCCAAGCATTTATTCATCTCATAACATCACACACAGATTCATTCTTTGGTTTCCATTTGCTAGACGAAACTAATATTTTAAATGCATTAATTCTACAAAATTTCATTTGTAAAAACCGTACACTCATGTTAAGACAAATAGCCTAGAGCCTGAATCTCCATTTCAAATGCAAATACAAATGTTTTTCGAAGTACAACAGTTTCCACCAGATTCATGTTTCTTTATCTACAAAGCTCATAAAAAAATATAAATTTCAAAACCACAGCTACAGTGCAGAAGGAAGTCATCAGCCTCATTAAAGAGTGAGGAGACATGTCCTGAAATCTGCTTTGCTATTTTTCTGAATAACTTAACATCTGAGAGAGTAAGACAAATTTAAATTGCTCATGTATCAAAGTAAGCATTACATACAAGACTTGCATATTGGAATAGATTGTTTCACAAGTATGGTGCTGAATTTGAATATGGCATGCATACATTATTACCAATTTGTAAGCTTTCAGCTGGGTCCAGCCTTGGCTTTAATGAATGGTTCCTTAGAAGTACAAAACAAAAAGACTCTTAGACAGAATAGAGGAAATTGGAAAAAAACCAGCAGCTTAGCAAGCAAAGGGGTAGGGGAAGGACATGAGAGGAGGGTTCCAGGGGAAGAATTACTGAGAAGGAAAAATCACGTTTCCAATTGCTCTGAGGTAAACTATCACTTCTGTGAATCTTGCAAGTCCTAAACATTAGATTCCAAACTAAACTTTATATCTGAACTAGTATCACTCAAATGCATCCCATTTCACCAGTCCAGCATCTTCTGCTAAGTTTGTGCCTGATGGCCTAGAAACAACAGCTGAGGAATAGCTATGTCAATAGTTATGGCCATCTTGGTGGAAAAGAGTTATAGAGTCACAGAAAGGTTTGGGCTGAAAGGGATCCCAAAGATAATCTCTTTCCACCCCATGCCACGGATTATTGTGATTCCAAGAAATGTTCACATATAATAGAGACAAGAGAGAAAATTGTTGCTAACATAAACACTGCAGGGCAAGTAACATTATTTACAGCTGTTTACTGAATCATTCTGAATAATGCCAAAAAAAAAAAAAAATTTGCAACCCTGAAGACTAAACCGGGCATGAAATACAATATTTTACAGTAAATTCAATGAACTATTGGCAATTCGATTAAGAAAATAACAGTGCTATAAATCAGAAAGGAAATCCATTATTGTAAGAAAGCATCTAACTCATATACAACAGTGAATTTTGATTAATTTTTTTTTTTAAGATCCCACAGGTGTGTAATCAAATTACACAAAAATTACCAACACAACTATGTTGGGCTTGTGTGGCCAGGTTTTGGTAGCAGTAGGGCTACAGGGGTGACTTCTGTGAGAAGCTGCTGGAAGATTCCCCCATGTCCTGCAGATCCAATGCCAGCCGGCTGCAGGACGGACCTGCTGCTGGCCAAGGCCGAGCCCATCAGAGATGGTTGTAAGAACTCTGGGATAACATTTAAGAAGGAAAAAAAGTTATTGTGCAGGTGAAATTAGTTCCAGAGAAGAGCAGAGAACATGTGAGAAGAGCAACCCTACAGACACCAAGGTCAGTGGAGAAGGAGGGGCAGGAGGTGCTGCAGGCAACATTGCTGAGGTTCCCCTGCAGCCCGTGGTGCAGCCCATGGCGAGGCAGCTGTGCCTCTGCAGCACATGGAGGTCAACAGGGGAACAGAAATCCAGCTGCAGCCCAGGGAGGAGTCCATGCTGGAACAGGTGGATGTGTGAAAGTGCGATGTGACCCTGTGGGAGGCCCATGGTGGAGCAGTGTCTTGGCAGGACCTGCAAACCTGGAGAGAGAGAAGCCCACATTGGAGCAGGTTTTCTGGTAGGACTTGTGGCCCTGTGGGTGACCCATGTTGGAGCAGCCTGTGCCTGAAGGACTGACCCCATGGAAAGGGACCCACACTGGAGCAGTTCCTGAGGGACTGACCCGGTGGAAGGGATGCACACTGCAGCAGTTCATGAAGAATTGCAGCCCATGGACAAGATCCACATAGGAGAAGTTCATGGAAGACTGTCTCCCATGGGAGGGACCCTACACTGGAGCAGCAGAAGTGTGAGGAGTCCTCCCTCTGAGGAGGAAGGAACAGCAGAGACGTGTGAAGGACTGACCATGGCCACCATTCTCTGTGCCCCTGTGCTGCTGTGGGTGGAGCAGATGGAGAAGCCATGAGTGGAGTTGAGCCCAGGAAGAGGAGAGGAAGTTTTTGATCTGTTTCTCATTACCTTACTCTGATTTGAGTGGTCAAACTAATTTTTCCAAATTGAGTCTCCTTTGCCCATGACAGTAAGCGCTGACTGATCTCTCCCTGTCTTTTATCTCGACCTATAAGCCTTTTTCCTGTATTTTCTCTCCCCTGCCCAGGTGAGGAAAAGAGTGACAGAGCAGCTCTGGTGGGCGCCTGGTGTCCAAATAGGGTCAAGCCACCACACATGTTTAAGTTACTACATGTTTAAATTATTACACTTCTCTTTCTTTGCCTCTCACGACCCAAAGATCTCATTATTCACTGGAAATGAACAAAGTGAAATTAGATGACAGAAATTCAAGGATATAATAAAATTAATTAAATTGATGTATATATAATAATTAAATGTTTGATATAATGTCATATATTTTACTTACAGGTTTTCCAAATGTGATAAAGAAACAATTTATGTAGCTGATTAACACCTTTTCTATTTCAATTTAAAAGACTACAGCTTTTCTGTCATCCAGTCCTCTCATCCTGCAAATAAATCATAAGACTAAGTATGCATTCTAATTTGTAACATTATTTCCTTGGTTTTGCTCAAGAAAAAATAAATCACAAAGATTTTTGGAATGGTTTATGAAGAACATTGTTTGGCATATTTAAAGCTGAAGCTTGAATAGACTGGACAAAATTCTCTACCACACCATAAAGTGTAATTTAACATCAGAAGAAACTGGAGTTTCTTCTGAAGTGGATATTTTCATGCAATTTCAAGTCCATGATTGACAGGTTCGGTGGAAATTCCATTTGAGGACAAGACCTTGTGATTTTTTGAACAGCAGGAATACAATTTGTTTAATTGTCTCCATATCAGAAATACTGAATTCAAGATCTTATGACCTGAAAATCTGCTTTGACATCACTCGTACAGGTCGACTTGTCTTTTCAAAAATTAAGGGTTCGGTTCCCTTGTCCAGCAGGTGACACTTCTCCACACAACTGGAAATGTTTTTTTTCTTTTTTCTTTTTCTTTTTTAAGAATGATTACCTCTAAATTTTTAAAAGAACCTTTGTTTCAGCTAAAAATATAATGCCAAAATGACTGAAATTAATAGTGAGGATAATAAAGTAGAATGGAATTTTTCCTTGATTTAGCGTGCTTCTCTTCAACTTGTTATCTCTGTCAATATTTACATGTATTAACTACATAAATGCTCATAAAACTTGTTGATACTGCTCTTTACCTCAGTTGTACCCAAATAATTAACTGACTCTAATAAAGTGTTATTAATCAACTATATCCTTGTGGCACAAACATTACTAAACCTGTACCTTCAGAACAAAAATTATTGTCTTTCAATATGCATACTCATAAAGTAATAAGGACAATTGATCTTTTCCTGTAGCCCCAGAACTGATCATCAGTCTGTTATTATCCCGAATATTCTCCTTGTATAGTACTACAGATTGCAGACTTTTTTTTCCCAAGAAAATGGGTCAGTTTTCCAGTGCTGGCCCATGGAAATGAGAAGACTTGTGCTCTTTTAAATGTCTGTCCATTTGTCTTTTTCAGATGGCTTTGCCACAGTCGTCCAAGTGTAACTTCCCAAATGCAATCTCCATGCTTTCTTGCTCTGTGTTGTGGTGTTAAACACCCCTGACGCAAAGCTAAGGGAATGGTAAGCTTTTATGTATTTAATTTTAAAATCTAGGTAAATACAGAGAAGTTGGTGGTCCCTAGGGATTCACAAATACTGATAAAAACTTAATGTACGCAACCTCAGCTCATCATTTCTTCCCATGAATCAAAGCAAATTCTTTTTTTTTCTTTAGAAATTACAGAATAGGTTTTTGTCTTCAAGCATACCACATGTTAATAGGAGAAATGCCTTAAAATGCCTGAAATGTTTGCATGTAGCTGTTAGTGTTTAGTTATGGAGACATGTTAGTTGGGAAGAGACAATATGTGCCATCTTTTACATTAGTTCCTTAATAAGTAAAACTCCTTTTGTCTCACTTTTAATTTTTAGAAGTTATAATGTCTGTGAACTCTGTGATCTTCTGAATCCAGCAAGTTGGGTCACTACAATACCATTGTTTCATTCATTAAAGTGTTGAAAGTGTTGGGATTTGGAGGGGGGGGGATTTCCTTTTTTTTTCTTTATTTCAGAGTCTTAATTATCTAAAATGCAAAAAAGTTACTTTGGATTACATGTATATTGCAATTCTTATTCCTGTTCCAAGCATAATAGCCATAGATAAGTTTTTGAGACATTAAATATCTTAAATTACAAGTATTTAGATGTCAGCCTCAAGACAATACCTTTCTTCATGAGCAAGACTTTGAGTTAGAAGTATTAAAAGGCTGGAAATAAATAGGATGTCTTTGAACTAAACCCCTGTTTTATTGTGGAAGACATTATGGCAAACATCTGTCTGCATATTTCCTAGGCACCTGTTTTATGAATCATCATTTCATGTAATGGATATTTTACTATTATATCCATAGGATTTTCAAGATTTTTTTTTTCATGTAATGAAATTAAGTTCTGATAGACTGTTGCAAAGTCATTCACAGTTTTTGGGGGTTTTTCTTTTGTTTGTTTGTGTTTTTTGTTTTGGTTTGGTTTTGGGTTTTTGGTGGGGGTTTTTTTGTGTGTGTTTTTTTGGTGTAAATTGTCAGCTAATCTTGATTTGCAATCCATGCTGTGAGTCAGTAAAACACTTCTGTTTACATGCAGAGGTGGCCATGGGACAGATGAAAAACAATGAGGATACAGTATAAAGAGCAATGGTCTAGATACAAACAGGGAATGTTAATAAATAATTTCATAATTAAAGTGTGGATTTTGTGGCAATGAAAGCAGAGTCTTCTGTATCTTCACCATTAGAAGGATGTAAAGAAATATATAATCCATCAGCATTAACCTTAATGGCCTTAAGACGAAGGTGGGCTGGATTACGCAGGATATCGGGAAGAAATTCTTTCCCTTGAGGATGGAGAGGCCCTGGCACAGGTTGCCCAGAGAATCTGTGGCTGCTCCACACCTGGAAGTGTCCAAGACCAGGTTGGACAGAGCAACCTGCACTAGTGGAAGGTGTCCCTGCCCACGGCAGGGCGTGGGACTGGGTGGGCTTTACCTTCCCCATCAACCCAAACCATTCTGGGATTCCATGATTCTATGATGTTTCTTGAAAATCTAGCACAAGGAGAACTTTATGGGCTGTTGGTTTCAGAATATTAATATGTGCTAAGTACATTTCAATGGAACAGAGGCTCTTCCAGGCCTTAAAAGGTTTTAAATCGGCATTTTTTGCCCAGCAACAGGACAAGGGGCAAAGGACAAACACAGATGCACAAATTCCACTTGGACATGAAGAAAAAACATTTCTGTGCAGGTGACAGAGCACTGGAACAGGGTGCTCAGAGAGGCTGTGGTGTTTCCTTCTCTGCAGATATTCAAAACCTGCCTGGACATTATCCTGCATAACATGTTCTGGATGAACCTTCTTGATCAGGGAGGCTTGACAAGATGATCTCCAGAAGCCCCTTGCAACCTCAGTCGTTCTGTGATTCAGGAACTGAAATATCACCCCATGTTTAAATAAAACCAAAAAAAACAAAACCAACACAATAAAGATAAGAGTGAACACTTCATGTTGAAATCTTGAATATTAAAATCAAAGTAAATTGTCATTAATATTTTTATTATATTTGAATCATGATCTTTCTTCAATGACTGGCATTTCATAGCACACAGACTTCTCATGAAACCTATATTTTCAAGACTTGACAATCTCCTTTCCTTTTTCTTCTGTTTGAGCTGATCTCAAAGATATCCACAGATGTTTTAAATAGGCTGGTGTAAGGCTAAAGAAGATTCTCCTAAGCCTCTCCTGTGCTTTACTAGCTTCAGGAAGACACCATTTCTCTTTTCCATGTTTGCAAAAAGGAGCAAAATATGACACAATGCTTCTTGCTCAGGATTCATAGATCTTGTACAGGGAAAGTTGGAAATCTTTGCCTTTTGCCCTTTTTATTCAGATTTTTACTGACATGTAGTAAAGAGAAGTCTGTTGCTGAGTTTGTGTTTAGAGTCTGATCTGCGAAACAATTGTTTTCCATTGGCTATCACACACTTTGAGTTGTGTCCCCATCATATACATAGAGGTCCCACGTTGATTAACTTCTAAACTTTTTTTTTTTTTGGCATTCAAAGGTTGTATATACATATTTCAGATAAGGATCTCATGCTTACGGGAATGGATTAGAAGAATTTTTCAATGAGACACCAAATAAATACTCTGTTATTATTATGTGATTTTATTTTGTGTTTAGTAGTAAGAAAAAGAGGACATTATAACAGAAAAATCTAATCATCCACATGATCTCCTTGCTAAATAACAAATACTATGCTGAAAATAATTTATTTAGGAAGTAGTGGTAAAGCTAAAGTCCATGTTTTAATTTCTTTCCAGGAAGAAATATTTGCCAAGGTGATTGTAAGGTAAATTTCTTTCCCATTCAGAGATGCTAATAAAATTTTATATAGCTCCCTATCTTGTAGATAGTGCCATGAAGAATTTTTACATACATAAAAAAATGTGATGCACAAGACAACAAAGACTGGAAAGCATTTGAGGTGTTATGTGCTTAGCCCAGATCAGGTGGAGTTTGAAGCGGAGACTGTTTAATATTACATTTTTATCTGTCGTGGTTTAAAGCGCTTTATAAAATAACATTTATGATTTCTACCCATAAAGAGGTACATTCTGTGGAATGATGCTTTCAGAAGAAATGAAAATCAGTTTCCAATTAAGATAAGTGCCACCACAGATCTTTCCAGAATTGCTCTCTTTGTCTTATTGATGCACTGCAGATGTTTTGCTCCGGCTGAGGAAAGGGTGGAAAATGCAAATAATGTCCAATATTGTTGTTATACTTTTTTTTTTAATTATTGGTAAGGACTAACCTTGCTTTCCTTTTACCTGAATTTCCAGTGGAGAAACAGTAAACGCTTAAAGTGTCTTCTGTTGGGAAAGAAGAGAATAAGAGGACAAAACAAAATTTATTATAAGCAAAGACATTTTGTCCCAAAAGGACTTTTGTATGTTAAAAGTGACTGGTATTGCTGTTGAAGTGGATAATGTAGCACTGCATTTCAAATTCCATGGTTTATATTATCTTGAAATCCTGTCAAAGTGCAAAAATTCAATATGAAAAGTCAGTGGAGAACCTCTGGAAACAGAATATTTACATTTATGAAATGGGTATTAGGAGTATGCTCTGCAGTAGACACTAAATTATTTCAACAATATCTCCCAAAACAATTCTTTTTCAAAATGACTGCAGGTGCTTCAGCCTCACTCTGAAAGCAGCTGTTCTCTACACTAAGCTACTCAAAATACTATGTTTTCTGAGGCACCTCATCGAAAATCCAGTGTGATCATAAATTGGCCTGAAAATTACTTTCTTCATTTGAGCTCCTTGGTGATACATCATATACAACAAAACCCTTGGCTTCATAAATGCAAACTTTAATCTAGATCAACCACACTCTCAAACAAACAAGATAATATCTGTTGGTATTTGCTTAGTTATCCAAACTCAGTGTTTGGCCAGTAATTTAGTGGGACAAAATAAAGATTTAGGTGTCCACATCTCTATATTGTAGCACTGATATATTCCAGCTATTTCAGACAGTCATTATTTTAGTCCAGCTGGTTTTGGACTGTTCTTTCCAAACCCAAACATTTCATATGGTGCCTGTAAAGACAATTCTGATACTTGCAGTTCATATTTTTTTTTTATTTTAAGAGGTTCTACCTGCTTCATATGTTTTAATTTTATGCATTATTTTTTCACTTTTTAATATAAGGTCTCTCCTCTGGTAACTCTGTCAACACGTGCTACTGAATTATTCTTTTCTCCAAAGTCAGTCATATGCAGTATTAAATGTGACGGTTATCCCAGCACCTCAGCAATGCCATAGTTATGATGTGTCTGGGTTTGTCTTTAGTCAACAGCATGGATATTGATTTTTGGCTATAGCCTATAAACACTTCCTGCCCTCACAGCAATTCCCCTTAGCCAGTGCCAGGCATGCAGGTCAGCTCTGAGCCGGAAAAGCAGCATGTAGACAAAACCAAAGCCATCACTGGGTGTCAGAGCTGACCAAAACAAACCCAGAAATTTCTGCACAAGGAAACATAGGTTGACCAATTCGACTGCCTCTGATGGCAGCCTACCATTGCTGGACATCTGACTATCCATATGGAGATGCTGCAACATTGACTTCTTATAAATTAACTGTATGGCATATATACAATAAGACCAAGTGAAATGGAGCAGCGATGTGAGATGAATGAATTCCTCCTTCTCTTGGCAATTCCAGAAATTACCTCCTGTTTGTTTTTATTATATACAGGAAAATAAAATTTTGCAATTCAGAAATTAGGGAAAAATACTTTGAGGATATAACTACCTATCCTTCATGAATATTAAGATATTAAGATATTAAGGAGAGGTGAAGGAAGCTCCTTAAGGAAAAAAAAAATCTCCTCCTGAAAAAGTAATTCAGCTCTTTTAATTTACTGTGATTTCAGTCCATAAGGCTGGCATGAAATGGCACTTTATCTAATATTGGTTTTGCAGTGTCAAATTAAAACACAGATCACTTTTTTTCTTTTATGCTAACTTTTTTTGATCATATTTTCTTACTTAGAATTTCATTTGTTCTGTGAACTCTAAAAATCCATGTATGAACCCAAAGCTTTCTACAAAATCTGGGGCAAACAGAAGGCAGGTGACATTTAGCAAAGTAAGACCAAATCCAGATGAAAAGTATTCTCTGACTGGAAGTTAAATATTCATGAGTAATGACTAATATTGAATAACTAGCTCAAGTAAATTTATATATAAAAAGTTTTAAACCAATATTTTGTCCTGATTTTACTTTTATTATGAAATAGAAGTTAAGAAAAAGGCGTTATTTTTAAAACAAAGAAAAATTTCTTTCTGAGTGTTTCAATCACTTTTTAAATTATGCCACCAACTTGTCCACATTTTTAAATAATTCTTTCCAGTTCTTTAACTAAATCAGGTGAATAATCTACATTAAAACTATTTTCCATGAATTTTAAGACTTCACTTGGGTCTAGGTAGAAACTTCTCAGGACTTACTGTATAAAAATATGTAGTCTCCGCTCTTGCAGTTGCAAGATGTAAGTTGCACATGGTTTGGTCTGTGTTGGTGATCTTGAGAAAACAGACTGATTTGGCATGAGGAAAACAGAGCAAACAGGAGCACTCTTGGGGGCTGATGGACAAACACAAACTGCTTCACAGTTTATCCCAAACATGTTGCCAGAACGTCTCTGCCAAGACAAATAAACGGTGTGTCCAGGCTCATCTGATGAATTTTGTGTTGGGCTGGGCCAGCTGCTTTAGTGAAACATCCCAAATCATCATTCTGTGAGGACTGAGTGCTCACTTAGGGGCTGCTGAGAGATGCCAGGATGAGGAGACGGCACAGGTCAGACGTTAAACCACATAGGTATTAATTAGATTTTTCTCCCAGAAATGAATCTAATCACATTTTCAATCCATGTCCACTTCTATCATCCACAATGTATTGTTTCAAGGCAATGAATTGGGTACAACTTTAAATATCTCCTTTTTGTGTTCATTTAAAAATGTCTACCCTTGGTTCCATTTGATAACAATTTTCTAATTAACTAACAAATTAAATTGCATTTTATTAAAAAAAAAAAAAAAAAAAAAGGGAAGCCTGAATTTATTATTTTTCACTTAATAACTTTGTAAAAATAAATTTAGAGTTCAGACTTAGTCTGTTATACTCTCTACTAGAACTCTAAAAGTTAGACCTATAGCTATGGACTTCTGAATCACCACAGTCTTTTTTAGTTGTATTGTTGGGATTTTTTTTCCTTTTATTTATGATAAATTCTTCAAACCCATCTTTAAGTTGTCGCAGTAATTAATCCATAACATATTTTGTTGTTGTTCATTGCCATGGTTTAACCCCAACTAGCAGGCAAGCACTCTGCACTTCTGTAGAATTCCCTGAGAATTCTGTTCTTAGATTTTATTGTCCTTAGACTGTATGTGATTAAGGTAATACAAAGAGGAATTTCCCTGCTTGCTCTGATGCCTACATATGACGCTTAACACATCAGATAAAACAGAAATACCCAACAACCCAGCAAAACCACCTTCAATTAGAAAAAGAAGAAAGACAATAACTATGAAGCCATTTGAGTGGATGATGAAAATTTGTGCCTCCCTTTTACCATTTGATGAACACTGTGTGTGATCTTAGGATCACTGAGTCACAGAATCATTGAGGCTGGAAAAGACCTCCAAGATTGAGTCTAGCCTGTGCCTGATCTCCATCTTGTCACCCAGTCCAGAACACTGAGTGCCACTTCCCGTCATTCCTTGGACACCTCCGGGGATGAGGACTCCACCACCTCCCTGGGCAGCCCCTTCCAATACCTCACCACCCTTTCCAGGAAGAAATTCCTCCTGATGTCCAACCTGAATCTGCCCTGGCACAACTTGAGGCCATTTCTCTTTGTCCTGTCCCTTGTTCCCTAGGAGCAGAGCCTGATTCCCACCTGGCTCCACCCTTCTGTCAGGGAGTTGTAGAAAATTATGAATTTGGTAAATTATAAATGTAGAATATGATGAATCTATCATTATAAATTGCCCACTATGATTCAGAGGAAGCTACACTGATGGTGAAAAATGACTTGAAGAAACATTTAGGATCCAGATGAAAGAAAAGTCTTGCAGGAGTGAGGCCACATGTTCATGAGTGAAACGTACTACCTGCTCTTCGTGAAATAGCATATCTTATTCTCACTCCCTCTTCCTTACAAAGTCAACACACACACTGCATATAAAGTACCATGCAGCAATATTTTATTATCTCTTATTTATTACCCACTATACTGCCTGCACTGCAAAGCTGTGAGTTGTCATTGTAATATCAAATTATTTTTAAAAGGGGTTAAAACTACATACAACTCTTCTTGTGCTTCATCTTTCATGATTCCTGTAAGTATGCACAATTAATTACTAGTTTGTTGGGGTTTTTTTCTGGAGAAAATAAAACAAACCACAAAATGCAAATCCACGTTCCGTGGTGGAACCATGCCAGCTATGTGTGCAGTGCTCCTGCCAGTTCCTTGAAACAGGATTAGTTAGAATCACACCTTTCAGTTTTCTAAGTGCTACCAGAGATGATAAGCTATGCACATAAAATACTCTAAGTTTCTTTAATCAGTTTTCAGATTATTGTTGCTCATTTGAGTTAAACTTTGCTTTTGTAAATAATAACTCCCCTGTCTTTCCTGGGCAAAGTAGACTATTTAAAATCTGAGTCAATGAGAATCAAAACAACTATGGATGTAAAAGCTGTTGTTTAGAGGAGTTAGAATGACTCTTGATCCTCAGAGAATACAATCAATAAAATGATGGTGCTGTTTTGCCAACCTTTCTTTGACCAATCTGAAAACAAAGTATTTATAAACTGGCAGTTGTATTTGTTATAAGAAGGGAAGTTTTTATTCACATCATAATCTCCTTTTAAATATATTTATTTTTGCTTTGGTTTGGTTTGGTTTTGGCAATAATTTTTATACTTAATTACATTCCATGCCCATTTTTAATGGGTTTAGTAAAAAAAAATACTAAGAACTGCATCTTATAATTTCTGTAGCAGAAATTCTGAGTTAAGGGTTTAGGGTCAATGAACTGTATCAAATACTGGTGGGGTATACATAATTTTGTCCTGCTCTCAGTGACAACTGGGTTACCCATGGAAGCCCAAATTGCCTGTGTTCCCTCTGGCCACTGTGATTTAAGTACAGAGATGCTCTAAATGGTAATGACACAGTTGGTAGCTGACTTTAGCAGCTATTGGGAAGTACAATAAGAGGGAAGATATAGTAGGATCCCCAAATTCTGTTTGGAAAGACCCCCAACAAGAACTGTAGGCTAGACCATAAACATAAATAAACAAGAATAAAATTAAGCCATACACCTTACAGTAGGCTTTTTTCAAAAAGTTGGTAAAATTTTCTCAATATTCTGTCACCAGCTTCAGAAAATTTCTTTTTTAAATGGATCATTTTTAAAAAAAGCAGATTTACATGCAAATAAATTACAAGTCTAAGACTAGAGCTGTAGAAGTGTCACATTTTAATTTTAAAAGGTTAAATTTAGTGTTGTGGAGACATTTATGTCGAAGTAGATATATGCTATCATCTTCAAAAGGGAAATAAAACAGCTGTGTGTGTGTACATGCACATAATAAGTATGCCTAAAGGCTAAAAGAGTAATGAAATGCCTCTTAGTATGAAGCAAAATGTTGCAGGAAAATTTAAACTGCCTTACATGGAAATAAGGAAATTCAATCTATGTTGCAACAAATTTCTACATGATTCGTGAAAATTTTGGTGAAAAAAATTAACCTAAAATAATAACAATTTAGCATCAGGCTACCCTCTATTGATTGCTTTTTGTATTAATGTTGCTGGTATTGATATATAATTAAAAGGGTCTTGTTTCAGTTTAGGCTAAAAATGTAATGCTCTCTTTCTTTCTTAAAGGTTAATATTCACACTATTTCTTTATTGTTTTGCTTTAAAAGTTCACTTCAATAAAACCTGTGAAGTGTAGCGTGGCTCTTTTCTTCCTTGTTTTACTTCTTTCCTGGAGGAAAGGAAAATATCTTAATCCTGTAGTAAACTGTTTTGGAAGTGGACTTATCAGACACATCAATCAAAGAAATGTCAAAAAATGTTCCTCTGTTCATAAATTCAGTGAAACACGTTCAGGGGACACACACTTCACAGTGACCAATCCTTTGCAGAGCCTGTTCTTACACTGCAGGAATGTTCCTCTGTGGGGAAGGACCTAGGGGTTCTAGTGGGTGACAAGTTGACCATAAGCTGATAGCACCCCGGGGACCAGGAGGGACAATGGGATCATGGGATGCATCAGGAAGAGTGTGACCAGCAGGTCAGGGAGAGAATCCTGCCCCTCTACTCAGCCCTAGTGAGGCCACATTTGGAGTGTCAGGTTCAGTTCTGGGTTTCATCATTCAAGAAAGATCAAGAAATACCAGAGAGGGTCCAGAAGAGGCCACACAGGTGATGAGGGTCTGGAGACATCTCTCTGGTGAACAAACTGTGGGAGCTGAGCCTGGTTGAGCTGGAGAGGAGAAGATTGAGAGAGCATCCCATCAATCCACACTAATATCCCCAAGGGGTGTCAGAGGATGGTGCCAGACTCTGCTCAGTGGTGCCCAGCGAGATGAGAAGCAATGGCCATAAATTGAAACACAAATTCCCCCCTCAACATGAGGCAGAACCTCATTCTGTGGAGGTGGCAAAGACCTCGAACAGTTGCCCAGGCAGGGTGTGGAGTCTCCCTCTCTGGAGTCATTCCAAACCCACCTGGACATGTTCCTGTGTCACCTGCTCCAGGTGACCCAGCCTGCACAGGGGGTTGGACTGGGTGATCTCCAGAGGTCCCTTCCAACCCCAACTGTTCTGTGATTCCTTGAGGTTGATATGTGTGACTCTTGCCTGTGCCTGAAGGTAGGAGATTCTCAGGTAAGGTTCTGTTGACTGTATAAGATTTATCACCATTTAGTCAGGCCTAAGTTGAATCTGGATTTTTGTCCTATATATGATCATATAATCAAGCTGCTTCACAGTGCCTTAACCTGATGCTGGCATACAGTTGTAGTTTCAGCCTCAGGTGGGTTGCACTTTAAATTATCACTTTAAATGCTAATAGTTTTTTTGTTGTTTTTTTTTTTAATGCCTGGAAATCAAAGCCTGTTAGACATGACTCTGAATGTTCAGTATTATTTCTCAACATACTACAAGTAAGAAAATACCAAAGCCCTGTATTATGTATTAAATAAACTCTGTATTTTCTTGTTGCATCTCGTGCATGTATACATGACTCAGACAACTCTCCGTGGCTTTAGAAAAGACAGGCTGCTCCAGCAACACATCAGTTCACTGATCTGGGAAGAACTGCCTTGCTAAATTACCTGCAGAACACGTACAGACTGTCCAAGCTGAACTTGGTCTTTGGGTGCACCTTAGACATTCAGATGTCACACAAGAATCCCCACTGAGATCTCATTTTTGATAACACAAATACATGGGTATAGCAGTGTACGTATTAACCTTTTTTTTCCTATTTAGTTTCTCCAACACCAAATTAGATAAAAATATTTGGTGCAATATCATCAGGAACATGGATTTCCTTTTTTTTTTCCTTGCTAATTAAGTATTTTCAAAGCATTTGTTATCTATATTCTTACATGAATAACAGAAAAAAATTTAATATTAAAATAAAAGTATGCATTGATGGAGCAAATCTTCCCATCATTAACCTTCTTTACATTCCCTTTCATTCTTGAAGAAATATAAAAGCTGATACATAGTTTACCAAATGGGAAACAGCAAAGTGCTGAGGGATGGCATCTGCCCTGGGTAGCTAAAAGAAGATATTTTTGGGGTTGACAGTGCCCAGGGAAAATTACGGATATGGACAAAATACTGGAATTCCTGAGAGTATTTAGATGTGCTCCTTATATTCCTAGTATGATTCTCTTTATGTTCCTATGACCATGTTTACACTAACTGGATCCTCTCATCTCGTGGTAATGTATTTTCTATTCACCATATATCAAATATTGTCATAACAGGCTCATGTCAGTATTTGAGCATCTCTCCATATTCAATACATTAACAATGACAAAATGACAGCTCTGGGGCTTTGCTTTATTTTCAGATCACTGAAAGCACTGCAGAAATGTTTTTGGTAGAAGGAAGAGTAGAGGAGAGAGAAGCAGAGAACAAAAAAGGAAATAGATAAGCAGAGGTCATTTATACTTCCCAGTGAAATACGTCTAGGAAAGTAAAATCCACATCACCTTTTGTGAGATTATATCACAAGCATCCCTTCTTCTGCTCAGACAAGTTCAGCTTAGACGAAGCTACGCTATGCTGATTCTTTGTCTTAACTTTAAGCATAAAACAAAATCTGTCACAATCATTCCACTTTGAAGTTAGGTCACAGAAAAGAAGCTTCTAGGAGTGGTGGAATTAAGCTGTCTCCCTCCTAAAGAAGTTGTTTAACTTAAGGAAATACTAAAGCTCAGTGTATTAATGGGTACACATATGTATACGCACATAAAGAGAGAGACATTTGTTCTCCATGTACTCATGAACATCATAATTTCTTACTGATGATTAAGATAGGAATATTTATTTTATTTTTGTTTGTCCAGGCAGCTTTATCTCTGTCTCTTAATCTACACGCAAAACCACAGTAGTTGTAAATTATGGATTGTATGCTGAAACTAATGGAAATGGTGCTCAGAGGAAGCTCATGTTCCATTCAAGAAACACCTGTTATTTACTCTTGCAAATCCATAAATATTTAGGGTGGCACTAAATCACTGTTACTTTACTGGGACAAAAGCAGTAGAAACAGGGTGACAGAAGGTTTGTTTTCAGACTCCAGCAGTCACTAGAATCACTGCAAGGCAGCTTTATAATTTCTTTGAATCATTTCCAGTCCCAAGACATGTGGTTAAGAATATCCCAAAGTGCTGCAAATTAATGTTTCATCCAGGACAACAGGTGTGAGGTCCAGTAATTCCTGTGTGATAGACTGAACCCACCAGGAAAGATATACTGAGCAGTGTCATTGACACTGGCTTTGAAAATATAATGGACCCCATTAAGGTGGGCCAGGTGAAGTAAAGGCATCATAAATAAGAAATTGCCTCAATAAATTATCTTCTTCCTCCAGAAACTTCATGCAGCTTGGGTTTCTCTTTGAGCAGTTGCAGTAAATCTTGGGTCTTTATTAAGCAAAACGTGTTTCTTTCTTAAAATCTAATGAAGAAAGGGGACTAAAAGGATTTCTGGGAATTAATTTGGACCGTGGAAACTACATCATATAAAGGATTTTGCTGAAGCAGAAGACAATTAATTAAAATGTAAGTGTGGGAAAAAAACAAAAAAGGTAACAAATTGGTTGTGTTTTGGAAAACAAAGCAAAACAAAGGCAAAAATCAAAACAAAAAAACATAACAACAACAAAAAAACCCATGCACACCAAAAAAACCAACCAACCATAACCAAAACAAAAGCTCACAGATAACTGAGTTTATCCAGTAAGGAGAGAAATGGAAGATTATTTTTAGACCACAGTCACTATTGTTGCTTTCATGAAGCCTAGTGCTGTTCAAAAGCTTTTGGAGCCCAGCACCTTCATTTCTTGGTATGAAGTATGAAAAGGTATGTGGAATATCTTGAGAAAGGAGTCAAATGTCAGAGAAACTCAAAGTTTGGGAATTACATAGGTAGAAGTATACAAGATATGGAATTGAAACTACCTTATATATTAAAAAACCCTCAGATCCAAATGCAAAGCAATCAAACAATCAAAACAAAGCACAAAAACCAAACTCACAAGCAAAACCAAACAAAAATACAAAACCAAGTAAAAAAAAAAAAAAAAAAAAAAACCAAAAAAAAAACCCAGCCCTGAAAACTCTCTATATGTATACCTTTATAGACAGTAAATAATGCTTATACTCGGTTTTCTGGTAGTCATTTAATCTTACACTCAATGAAAGATCCATTTACCACAAAGCATTGATAAAACTTTCAAACTTTATTTGTATATTTCTGCTTATTTGGTTATTTATGTATATTCAACTATCTAGTAACTACTCACTAATTTCCTTTGCTCCTAAGTAATTTTATAAAGAAGACCACAATGAGGCAAATACATGACCTGGAACATATTGTCCTGAAAAACAGAATTTACAAACAAATTTGTAAGGATCTTTATGGAGGGTATGAGTGTTGGTAGGTAAAGAACCTTAAATACTTCTAAGTACTATTATTCTAATATTTGCTCTGATTTAGACCCATAAGTTGTTTGTTTGTTTATTGTTTTTTTCCTTAAAGTAATTTAAAGAAAGCAACCAATGAAATATAGGCTGTATAAAGCCTTATTGTATAAAAATCATTAGTACAGTAAAAGCAACCACATTTCTTGTTTTAGACAACCTGCTCAGTAAATAAGATCACCTGAGCATCCCTTTAAATATCATGCTGCATGTGAGATAATATGTAATTATTTAAAAGGAAAAACAAACAGAGCAGTACTTGCTCATACATGTACGTGCATTTTTCACAACCTCATGCAGAATGAAATGGAGAAAAAACACAAATGATTCTGTTGTTAAGGTTTAAAAAAACAGTGTTAGCATGGCAGCTAAAGCAGAAAAAAAGCATCCTTATAACTGATTATGGCTTTTGCAATAGCAGTTACTATGTGTTTTCCTAGCTTACAGGATTTTAATGTCTGTAAAAATATCAGGGAAAGCTGTCTAACATGGTTGTTGTGCTTAAGGAGTACAAGAAAGATGATTAAAGCCATTTTTAATTGTAAATGAAAGACTTTTAGAAGGTCTTTTTTTAACTACACTAAGTTAACAAACATTGATGAAGTTTTCCCTTCCCCACTGCAAGAGCTAATGTTTCATTGAGTGTTTTCTTCTGCAAGGACAAAAAAACGCACAAAAAAACCCAACTCCAAAACATAAATCAAAAACAAAAACAAACAAACAAACAAACAAAAAAGTGTTTTGTTTTCTTCTTCTTAAACACAGGCACAAATATGATTTCTTTGAAAATTACTATTTTTAAACTGGAAAAAAGGTAATATTTCTAAGATGAAACACTTGAAGACAAATATTGTGTCTCACTAAATTAACTTAATTAACTTAAGTGTACAGCACAAGCAAACTTCTTATTTTCACAAGTCTGGAATTTTTATCATCTTGTTTCTGCATGCAACATTTTGTTTCCAAGCCTTTAGCTTAAAATGTGCATATTTAAACCCGTGCTTGGCAGTTCCACATTACACCCAAAGTATTAAAAACCTTATGTGCAGTGCACTTAGTTTATCTTCCAATAGAGTGGAGGCATCGTCCCAGTGATTGTTCCATTATAATATACACTTCCAACTCCAATTCATATGGTAACAGCTAAGTATAAAGATTAAGGAAGACCACATCCTTATTTTACTCATTTTCATTGGGACGGGGATAAGATGTTTTGTGTTTTAATTTCTGGGTTTTTTCACTTTTTTTTTTTTTTCTGAATCTCCACAGATTAGCATAATTTCTTGCTTCCAAATGGTTGTTATTTAGAGCAATGCAATAGTGTATGGGATTTACATATTCCCCACCAAAGTAAATTCCCCTTCCATAAAGTTTGTTGTGTCCATGTCATGTGAAAAGGGGCAGAAAAGAAGAATTTTCTATCCAGCCTGTATTAATTTATTTTTTTGTCTATCAGTGATCAAAGCCCAGGAGATCAAAGCCTTTTAATATCCAAAACACTCTGTTTGCTTCTCACCTAATGAGACCCTTTGCTTAACAGATTTGCTGAGACAGACAGGACATTTTTATATAAGGGCTACCCCAAATAGCAATAGAAAAACCCCTCAGCAGGTTTTTTCTATAAGTTATTTCACTGTTGACAAAACTGTCACCACCAAAAAACAGACTCACTCAGTTCACAAAATAACACGTTTATTAATACAAATTTGTGACAACTTATGGGGTTTGCTGTGGCTGGAATAAGGTCTAACTGCAAAAAACCCCACACAAATTATGTAGTAATAATAATAATGCAAAGAATAGGCACACACTAAAGCAAAAGCAACTTACAAATAAGTAAGACAACTTACAAGCAAAAACTTAAGCACACACTCTAAAGAAAAAGAGTAAGTAAAAATCTTAAAGTAGTATGGAGCAAAAGTAAAATTAGCATATTTATATATACAGCGTTCATGCATCCTAAGAAGGTGGAGGGAGAAAAAGTAGCCCATCAATCACCTCTGAAGAGCTGATGGAACTTTTCCCCAACTTTTGCTTATGTCTAATATCTTTTTATACCTTTTTCTTTAGGCAGTTTGAGTGGCTATATTCAATAAACTAATTTTGCGGTGATAGACAGATGAAATAGGCCCAAGAGTCCACTTCCCAAGTTCCAGGCAAACCAGGATGTCTGGGGTGGAGCGGGCGGTGGGGTGGGGGGGATAGTGAGGCCAAGTTATCTCCATTCCTCATTTTATTCCTTTTATCAGTTTCTAGGAATGTATCCCCAGGTGCTGGGTTTTTCCAGGAAACCATCAGGAGCCTTTTTCTTCTTTTTTGTCGCCTTATCTATTACCTTACAATCCATTTTCCTTGTTATCTGTCTGTTGCAACTTTAATGATAATATATACTCGCTGAAGAGTTTCATAGGTTTTTGTGGCAGATTAAACAGCTGTCTCTGCTGGCTTGACACAAATATTGCCTTTATTTGAAGCAAAAATACTGCACATTTAAAAATGCTAAACAAATAGTGGAAGTAGTAGGAAGAAGCTACTGTGATTCCTCACTTACGAAGTAGATTGAAACCCAGGTTTCCATGTCATCTGCTAAAAATAATCTTTGCTATAATTAAAATACCTTGAAGTCAAGTATCTATATTTATTTTATATTTCAGATATTTGATGATCTTCGATCATCAATTTTTTTACAACACTATATTATGTTCATTGTCAAAGAAATCAGTCAAAACCAGTCAAAGATAAAAACACTGCCAAGAAGACTAGAAAAAATAAATTGGTTTATCATTCATGAATTCAAAACTGTAAGTAGGGACAGAAGTGTGATCAATTCACCACTTCCTAATGTAATACTAATTATTCTGAAAGAAGATAATTACATTGTTAGATAGACAAAAATTGGCTGAGGGAACAAGGCATAACTGTGACAGTGTCTTTTGATGACAAGGATATTCCTTGGTACTCTAATCAAAATCACTTGCAAAGAACAGCAGATACACGCATCAAATTCCTTTAGAGATAAAGAATATAATATGAAAAATTAGATAGACATTACTTTCCCAAAGAATGCAGTTTCTTGCACCTAATGGACATGGTAATCAAAGATATTTATTCAAGTCACCATTTCTATTTCTGAATAAATCAGCCCTCAAAGTAGAGAAAAGTCTTTGGTGGACTGTGGGAGGCAAGAGTGTTAATGATAACAAGTCATTTTACTTGTGAAGTCATAATGACCTGTTGACATATATTCTGTGTTTCACATGCTGCCCCAGGGACTATGTGAATACCATGCACTGAAAGAACTCCCAAAACATTTTGTGAAGCTGCAGATGGATGCCCAGAAGAAATGAATAAACACAAAAATACGTGACTTAGATATTTGTCTGAAACTGTATGGTGTTAGAATAGGGAAATGATTCAAAACTCCAAACTGGTGCTGAATGGTGGTTTGATTTGTTTTAGTTCGGTTTTTGGTGGGGGTTTTTTTGTTTGTTTGTTTGGGGTTTTTTGTTTGTTTTTTTTTAAATAACAGTGAGGAAAGCAGCAACAGTAAAGAAGGAAGTAAATAGTTTTCAATGCTCTATCTTGAGAGTCACAGGCTGCTTGATGAGGGGCAAGGTGTATACGTGTTAATAGTGGTTGAGATATGAAAGTTTAGACAGAACTCTTAAGCTATGGCCTCTCAGGGAAATTAGCTAAAAATATACATACCGAGATTTATGAAAGAATAGCAAATCAGTGCCAGTATAATTAATTTTTGGGGTTTTTTTTTTTGTTTGTGTATTTTTATTTTTTTTTTAAGGAATAAATGTGTGAAAAATGTGTTTAACTGAGGGGGACAACATTGCTTATGTATATGAACTTATTTAAACTTTTAAGACTGGTTTTGGTTTAACACTTTGAATGTACGAATAGGTTGAGATTGCAAGGAAATATTTCCTCTTTTACTATTGTTTTTGAATGGGGTCCAGACGGAACATTTTTAAGTTCTGTTAAACTGGAGTGTCCAAAATTTCTAGAAAATGAAGTTGTTTGTGCGGGCAATTTTGAACACTCAAGACATCATTTTTCTGCATTCATTCCTGGCAGTTTAGAAACTTACATAATTCCAAATTGTCTTGGCAAGCATGAGACTACAGAAGGACAGCTTCTTGCTTAAACCTTGTCTCTGCAGCACAGGTTTATTTCAGAGTTCTTATGGTGTTCGAGCACTCTGAAAAATCTGCTCATGTACATTTATTTCCACCATTAAAACCCCTTCTGAACTGATAGGTATTTTTCAAAGATCATAATGTAAGTAGAACATAATTGTATTTTTTAATTGCATTATATAACTTCAATTTCAGACCTTCTGGTTTTCCTTATTCCTGAGCTATGGAAATTACTAGGTGAAATTATTTCTTCCGTGGCCTTACTGCTGAAACAGAAAGCAATGTTCCTGCTGCAGACTATTTTCTTGCTCAAATAAAGAATTGATGAGTCTTGTTTCTTTATTCTTAAAAACAATTTTTTTAGAGGTTGGTTATCTTAAGTAGCTCTCAGAAAATATAAACAGGAAGAATAGTAAGAGTGTTAACATGCTACACTTGCACTTAGAAGAAGAAAACAATGTCAGGGGTTGCAAGAGATGCCTGGAAGCATTTTATTTATATATTCATTCATTCATTCATTCATTCATTCATTCATTCATTCATTTTTTCCGAAGAATTGTACTTTAGGAGCACAGTGCTTATATTAGGACTCCCACAGTTTCCTTTTTGAAATTTGTTGGCTCCCTTTAAGTACTGGGAGCCTCCTGGAGAAAAGACCTTTGTGAAGGAAAAGCTGTTTCCTAAGAAGAGATATTTTACTGTGGGTCTGGAAAATTATGGAGGGAAGCATTAGTTCTCACCTTCCTAGCTAAGGGCTTTATTACTTGTCTTGTAATGACCAGGCAAGTGTGCTCAATATTACCACAGAAAGCTCTAATATCAGTTTTCCTTAATGCAGATGTCCTCTGAATGTGAAAGATTTCCCTTTTTCAGATGGATTGACTAGCAGTGAATTGTCTCAGGCAAAGGCATACCCCCCATTGCAGTCAAAATACTTGGTTTGAAATTCTTTAGCAGAGAAAATGGTCCAATAGTGAGTTTCCAACCTTTTTTAGATTCTCAGAACTGAAGCAGTTCAAGACCCTCCAACCACTGGCTGGGGATCCCTTCACTCAATGGCAAAATCCTGTGAAATCATATATTTTTTTTTAATTGAAAAAAGAAAATAATCAATTCTCTAACAGCATTGACTTGAGATTTTGGGATATTATATGTAACTGCTACGACTAAGGAGATCTGTTAGAGTAAGGTTTGATTGATATTCACATCTCAGGAGGCCCAGAAATGGAGCTACATATAGAAGATCTGTATGGAATAACACTGCTGATGAAAGTGCAAGTTTCATAAGCCTCCAGATTGTGTCTGGCAATGTTTAATAAGCTGAAGTCAGCCAGCCTGAGACTGTATTTAAAAAGCAGAGAAGTTGAGAACTTGGAGTGATGTCTGCCTCTATACGAATGTCAGAGATAACACTTCAAAGTTGATTTGTCACCAAATTTTTACTCAATGTAATTCAACAGCAATTTAATGGGGGGGAAGGGCTTTATCCACATGTCCTATAGTAACTGCCTTCAGGATTAATATCTGTGCTGGAGAATCATTTAGGCTGGAAAAGACCTCATCGAGTCTAACTCTGACCAATGTCCACTTTGTCAACCAGGCCAGAGCACTGAGTGTCACCATTTCTTGAATACCTCCAGGGATGGTGACCCCACCACATTCCTGAGCCCATTCCAGTGTTTGACAACTCCTTCAGTAAAGAAATTCCTTCTGATGTCCAAAACTTCAAAATACAACGTTCAAACTCACTGGTGAACATAAATGTATGAAACATAAAACCAACATTGTGCCCTTATAAATATGGCATATTTGTTAGAGTTTTGCATGATAAATGGCCTCAAATGCACTTAAAAAAAAAAAAAAGTCACATTATTCCCTGCTAGGAGAGAAGCAGGTAAGATGAGAGAGAAACCAAAACTAAGTCAGATTGACTAAAAGCATAATTTGATTTTTTACTAGTGGGAAAACTAATCATATCTATTAAACATCTATGAAGTTTTGGTCGGTCATCTGCAAAAGTAATTACTGGTAGTGACTTCACTCTGCTGCTTTGAAACACTAGAGTGCACAGTAGAACCATCAATATCTCCTTCAGGAGAACTCCCAAATATCTCACCTGTCTGCCTCTAGCTCACCTCTTAAGCAGAGTCTTTAAACACAGTTTCAGAGCAATGCAAACAGTAGTATATCATGGAATTGGAGAAGACTGTACTGCACATAAAACAGAGCTTGGAACTGACAGAGAGAAAAATTGAAAACAACGATTCTCTGAGGCAAATAATCTCAACTCATTTTGTTTTCTACTTCTGCAGTTCTCATTTGCAGAGATGCCAAACAAGCTAATCTAACAAGCTAAGTCTGTGCCACTGATTTAAAGTCAAAGGTAGGACACTTCCAATATCCATCTAATTCAAACAGGGCAGGTTTCTACTGATTCCCACAGAACAGCACTGAGCCAATGTTCTCCCTCCAGACAGGCAGGTTGGTGGTTATTGCTCTTACACAGGACTGACTTGTGTGATTTTTAAGTGTCTGGATGATTACTGCACTCAGACAAACATCCCACTATCAGGGATAAGCCACAGTTTATATATTTCTCATTCTTAAAAAAAAAAAAAAAAAAAAAAAGGAAACATTAAAAGAATATTAAAGTTGGCTAATCATCAAGAATTAGCATTCAGCTAATTTCAGAGATCATTTCAGAGAGAGTGATATTCTTGATTTAGAGATTAAATTCTGTTGCAAAAATATATGCTAACTAAGTATATGCTAACTAAGACTGTCTAAATTATTGTTATTTTAAAAACCAAAACAAACAAAACCCCAAACCACATTTCTGTTATAAGGCTGCAGTTTAAGTAAGGCTGATTGGCCATGCCTTGGCAAACCCTTTCTCTGGTGGCCAAATCAAAGCTTTCTATTAAAATAGCATAAAGCTTAAGTGCTTTGCTCGTGAGCAAAGCCTTTGGGAAGTGAATTAAATATAAACCCATAGCTGAGCATGCCCTTGTGACTCCTTCAGCTAGAAAACACTGCTCTGAGGAAAGTGTTCATGTTTGTTTTGAAGTGCTAAGATTTGAAACTAAGGATAACAATCTAAATAAGAACACCTTTACTTTCTTGATCAAGGCACGTAAGGAAGGAGAAAGATAACTGTGACACAAAGAGAGTAGCAGCATTTGATTTTTGCTTTTCAATTTAGGCATGGCTGAAACAGGCATTCTGTTTGGAGATGGAAACCATCACTTTCTTTCCTGTATTGGTTCTCCCCTGGATGCACTGGAAATCCTGTATCTTCTTTTGCTTGTGTCCTTGATATCCTATTGATTTTTCTTCACCCCGTTTATTAAAGCTGTGCTTTGTTGCTGAATTTCTTTGGAGACAGTTATAAAAGATTTCCTGGTAGATAGAAGAGTTTGCACCCCTGTATGAACTCCATGGACAGTGCACATACAGGTATAGTCATCCATTGCATCAAATAACACAAAACCCTGCTCTTATCTTTACCCAACAGGCCATTGGTGCTCCAAATCTGTTTATTTGACAGTAGACTAGGCAAAATGCTCAGATTTCCTTTAATATTTTAGCTGTCATACATTTGATTACTGTTACAGCACTCAAGCCTTGAAATGGTGAACACTGGTCCTCTTGCAAAGAAAGACTATATCCATGCTTGAGAACAGGTTTCCAATATTAAGATGCCAAATAAACAGGTATTTTGCCAATTTAATTTTGAATTTAGATGTGTCTTTGCACTTCAGTAATCTTGCGGATCCAGCTTCTGTGGCCTTGAACATGTGTCACCTCCCAAATAAACAAACACAAGATTCTCCTTTATTTTTATTCATATAATGTCCAATAAAAATATGTTATTTCATAATAAATGTATTAGATTAAGAAACAACCACTACCAAATGGCACAGAACAGACAGCCTTTGAGAGTTCTCTGTGTTATACCAACATATTGTTCTCCAGCAAGGATACTTGCATGGATTTTTTTTTCCCTGCATAGCAAATCTTAGAATTTCTATATGTACATGTCTTTGTGGTTCTGTTTCGTTGGTTTTTCAGTTTTTCTTTTTTCTTTTTTTGTTCTTCCTTCTTGTGGCAGTGAAATTTTGGTGGATGCTAATTAGCACTACCTAGGAACTCTAAAATGATAAACATGTTGTTCATAGCAAAGTAAAAGGCTGTTCAACAATGAGCATCTTCATTTATTAAAAAAATAGTTAGTACTCTGGGTAATAATGAGAAAAATATCTCTGGTATTGTGTATGGACAAAGAAAGAACCCATGAAAAATTGAACCATTACATGTCTCTAATGTTTATTCATTTTTCTTTATTTATATAAATTTTTCTTTGTTTATGAGCTTTTTTTAATATATGCCATGTCCAAAACAAGAACATTAATTAAAAGAACTTTAATTAAAAGAAAAGAATCTTAAGGAGTAAGAAAGGAAAAAAAAGAAAAAAAAAAAAAGAACCAGGCTGCATGACCTTTAAAAGATGTTTCTGCCTCACATGCTGATCAACAAAATGTTCTTGCATTCTTATGTATTCACATGGCCTCAGGCAGTTCCAATACAGAATTTTCTGTACCGTGTGCTTTCCTACAATTCAGTAATTGAGGGTTATTGCAGTGTACAAAGTCACAGTAATTTAACATTTTCTGTAAATGTCAGCAGAGGGTTATTCAGTTTCTGCAGGTCCCAAGGTCTTTTATACACCATCTAGCCTAAAATGATGATGCTGTAAGAAACCAAGAAGAAAAGCAACACAAAGCCTCCTTTTGTTCCAAAACTGAATAAAGCTGCTTTAATATGCATTTACTGTGTTGACAATTATCAATAGCATGACGTTAGCTACTGATTAACAACACTGGTTAGTGGGTTTGAGGTTGTAGTCACCTATCCAACTACATCACCTTACCATGATTTAAACTCCATGACTGGTGAGAAGAATAATTAGGCAACCCAGAAGTTTGTCTTCACCTCTTGAATAAACAACTATTCAAGATTTCAGGACGAAAACAAAACAAAAACAACAACAAAACCAAACTAAACCAAACCAAAACAAAAATTAATTGTGTGAATTAAGAACTTATATAAATGCATTTGGGGACCCCTGGTGGTCTAGTGGTTAAGATGCGGCGCTCTCACCGCTGCGACGCGGGTCCAATTCTCGAACCTGCTTCAGGGACACTCCCCCGGGTAGATGGAGCTCGTCAGCCCCTAAGGCCATCCATCTAAGAGAAGGTCA
>JAWWLV010000100.1:10403902-10415011 GCA_035041135.1 Platyrinchus mystaceus | reverse complement strand
AGGCTTGAAAGGTAAAAACACCTTTCCCAGATCTTCATTCGCGAAGACTGGCCACGTTATATTTCTACCCTCTGCAATGCAGCTGGTTGTTTCCCATAGTGACAGATCTCCCAGCCTCCAGGCTTACACTTGATTTTAATCCCATGGCATCATAAAGCTAAAGAAAAAAATATAATTCTGAATAATGTTCACCTAAAACATTCTATTTGTATCCTAAGATTGTAACATAGAACAAAGATGCTGATTGCGACCTCCTGCAACTTTTATCACTATACCTAGCTGAACTTTTTAAGTTACTATATGCATATAATAACTAAGGAAGCACTACTTTGCAAAATTAAGGTGTAAACCTACTTAAAAGCATGCTATACCAGCATGTGAACAGACTGCCTCTTTCATGGCTCCTTAAAACATTTTGGTGCTGCAGTCCTCAAAACAAGAGCTACTCTTAAAGCCTAATATTCCTCTAAATTGGTGTTACAGAAACTTACAGATCCAAGATTGAAATTCATGGCAACAGTGAGGTTTTGATATCAACCAAAAGGAAATGCAATTCCCATTAAGTGAAAATGCAATAATTTCATAATTCATTCAATTACAGGTCAGTAGTTAAAACTGAGAACTCAGATATTCATCAAGAGCCCAATTTAAATGTTTGGCTTTTGGGTTGTAGTGAGAACAATTAGTTGACCTCACTTTTTTTTGAGCAGAGCTATATCTCACAAATATGAAGCTGGAAACAAACTTGTTGATGACCTAGCATGTGTCAATAATTATTTTTGAAATTCTCTTTGTCTCCATTTTAGTGTTTGTCCTCTCCAATGTGTCTATGCAGTTGGTTGCACAGAAACTCTGCAAGCCCTGTGTGGCTCAAATGGTGCAAGCAGAAAATTTCTATAAATTATCATGAATCCTCATAACATTTATTTCCATAGATTCACATGGATATACAAGATTTGTACAGGCTTACTGATTCCTTGTTTCAGATCCAAGCAGGTAAGGAACCTGTGAAAGGTCTAAAAATGTTATCAAAACTGGTAAACCAACATAATTCTGTCTTCTGGAAAGGGAAACTTTTGTGGGTTTTGAGGGGTCTTTAGGAAGAGGGACGTGTGGATTTTTTTCTTGATTTGCTTTTGTTTTTTGTCTTTTTCTCCTGAAGAAAAGTTAATCAGAAACATAAACCATACAATTATAACAACATGTATATAGTCTCAATATTAAGTATTCTAATTGAATAAATTGATTGAAATTTAGGATTTATTGAAACTGGTAGCAGAACTTAAACTCTTGTATTGTCCTTGAAGTTGAACTGCAAGAGGAGTTGAAACCAGCTAATAAAAAGCTTGCTCTTTGCATACATTTCAAGATAGATTTTAATGCTCCCCTCTGCAAATAAACCAACAGTACTTATCTCAGGCATTTCCATAAAATCAGGAGAGTGTGATACTAATATACTGTATTTCATTCATGAGAAAATACGATCCTCTTCTTAATAATCTGCTGATTTAATTTACCCAATAAAGTAAGTACAGTTTTCCAGAGGACAACTTCCAAATATATTTTCCATGCTGGAGAATATTTACAAGGTTGAACAATTTTTAGTAGAAAGACAGTGGTCTTTCTGAGATTATCTGAGGCCCATGTCCCTGACAGCTTGTTCTGTGTGGAACAGGTGCATAGTCAGGAATAGGAATTGCAGCTGTCAGATTCTTTGACTCACAGTGGTTTTTGGGGTCTATTTACTTTCTCCAGAGGCTGAGGATGATCTCCTTTGTACATGATCCCAATTGAAACAGTGCAGTGTTGGGTTTTACAGGTTGTTTTTGTGTCACTTTTAAGGCCTTATTTTTTCTAGTTTCACCCACAATGCAATTTTTCCCTCCTGTAGCAGTAGGTCTGAATAAGAAGTTAAACACCTCTGTGTTGAGACATTATTAAACTTGAGGTATTACCAGCCTTTCCACATTCATGTGCCACAGAGGATCATGGCACAGCTTTCACTGTGTGTCCCTATGCAGAGAATTCCCAGAGAGGCACTTAGGAAGAAATGATCCAGGGAGAACCTCCCTGCACTGGTCCTAAATCCTGTGATGCTCCATGAGGATCATGTGGGAG
This sequence comes from Platyrinchus mystaceus, assembly GCA_035041135.1. Classification (NCBI taxonomy): domain Eukaryota; kingdom Metazoa; phylum Chordata; class Aves; order Passeriformes; family Tyrannidae; genus Platyrinchus; species Platyrinchus mystaceus. The sequence goes on along the minus strand of JAWWLV010000100.1, from coordinate 10,412,893 downwards.
CAGTGGAGGGGACTTGAGGAATCAGCACATCAGCCTTGGGGAGCATCTCTTTGCTGCTGAAAACCTTCGTAGTGGTATTATTCAGCACCCTACTTGAGGTTTTGAAACAAGTACCTCCGGGAGTGTTTATGCCTGAGGACCTTCCAAAATTAATGTGAAATGTTTCTTGCCGAGGAATAGGGAACGTGTGAGCAATTTGTTGCAAGTGTGGCTGTGAAAAAGCTCTTGTGTTGGGCATGAGGGAAGATAACAGTCCCTGAGGCCTATGTAGTATTTTGACACAACCACTTCAACATATTTAAAGTGCCTCCACCTGAAAAAGAGCATCCTTTGTACCTGTGTGATATTTTCTTGAAGAAAGAAGCACTGTGAACTTTTTCAGAGTAATTCAAGTAATTAATGTGAGATTATCTATTTTTGCACGGTATTTAGTATGTATTATGAGATGCCACCATCAGATTAATATCTAATAATAGCTGTTCTTTCCAAGCCTATAAGTACAGAGTACTGCAATTATCATACTAATAGGTAGTTTATGAACTGTGTGCATTTTAATGTGTACCATTCAAATTAGACCCTTGTTACTTTTGATAGGATAACTACAAAGATCTAATTGTCTAGGAGCTGAAAAACACTGCTCAAAAATCTAGAAATATGTTATTACAAATGCAGGGATATGTAAAAAGCATGTATTTCTACCACAGCCATAACCAAGGCAGGAGTGATTGGCAATATTAGTATATTTGTTCTGTTAGCGAGTTTCCCTCAGCATGATCTTGCAGTTTGTTTCAGTTGACTTAAATTTAGATTTATTAAAGGTCGATTTCAGTGCACTTCTTCTTAAAATTAGTCTTATTTAAGACTACTAAACCTTATGGACAATTAAAGCTAAGTGAAAAAAAATTGCAGTAAGGATCAAGGTCCTAAAAATTTTACTTTATTCTGAAATCAACTTGTCTAGTTAGGAACTTTGATTTAAGGCAAAGTTAGCCAGGTTCCTCTGTCTTTCAACCATTCACACTATCTGGTAATTCCAAAGCTTTCTTTGGAGGAAATTTTGTTAACCAAAAGGCAACTTTAAGAGTAACTTTTTGTAAAAAAAGTGTTCTACTTCTCACTAATAGTTGCTTTCCTTCACCCAATAAATAATATATGCAGCACAAAAAAGTCATTATGTCAGTCATAAATAAAAAATTGGAGTAATCTCCGTGTCATTCACCAAGTGAAAAATCTATATATACTGGATTCTTGGATTGCATCACCACAAAGTGCTTCTATATGAACATAAATATGTTTGCTTGATGTGATTAGCTTTTATAGTTTCTTCTACATTGCCTGCCTTTTTCCAAACTCTCCTTAAATATCCACAAAATATTACTACAAAGATATTCCTTTAATGTTTGTCCAAATATTTATTTTTATTAACCAGAAAGAATCAATTTCTACTTTTCTTCAATTAGAGCATCAAGTGAATCTGGAATTTTTCATACTCTGCCTTCCTCTTTCACCCGTGTCACAATTTTTCAAACATTAAAAATAGTCCTAAAATGCAATCAGCATTAATGGCTCTTCTCCGTCTACATGAATTAAAAATGTGGGAAAACCTCACCTTCAGCAGTACCTAAACTTTGACTAATGTACACTGTGCAATTGGAAAAATACTACTGCCCTCTTGAAATAAACATAATCTTATTGTGAGAGGCCACTTAAACAGCAAATTTGCTTATATCATTATAAAATACTTTAGGAATGCAGACAAAAATATCTTTATGCTTTCATAAATTTAGAAATGCCAGTGAGTTTGTTGCAATTAGTTTTACAAGGCCTATAGAAGGCATTGTTGTTTTTTTTTTTTTATTAAGAAAGCCTTGTATAGTAAGATAACATCAACTACAAATAGCCATGAAAGAATTTGGTAGGCTGACCTTGCCTATCTGCCAGACATTCACCCAGCCAGTCTCTCTAGAGTGACATTTAACATATCCTAAAATTCAGTAAATTTGGATGACTGGTTAACTCCAATTCCTTTGAAAAAATCACATTATTTTATTGCTCCAGGTGAAACAGCTTTTTCTTCAGAGAGTAAAAAAATAATTCTGATCTACACTAAGTCTAATATAAGTTTCTTCAATAGAACAGAAATGAAGGGGACCTAATTTCTGAAAACTGACCACTTAGATACTATCTACATGAAATCTATCTGTGCATTTCATTCCTACCTTATGGGAGATTAAATAATTCTTAAAACTGAAGGTTGCTAAGATGCTTGTTTTTCAGATTGTAGTCACAGGTCCTACCACAGGTCTCCACTGAACATAAAAGACACCCAGTTACTAACTGTTTAAATTCAATACAATTGAATCTTCACCAGTTTTAAATAAAATTATTTCTTGCAGTTACATTTTTCATCAAAGAGATGTATAATCAGACCTAGAAAAAGTACTAGTAGATCCTAGTAAAAAGGATTCATATCTTTTATTCCGTGAGCCTCATCTTTTGATTTTCATTTTGCTTTGTTGTTTTTTTTCTGCTGATTCTGTTTATTATTACTGATAGGTCAGGCCCAAACACAAAATACAAAACTCTTTTTTTTTTGAACAGAGAACTTATAAGCTAAACGAGTTCTCCTCACTTTCATACTTTATTAATAATTTCCATGCCTGAGAAATAAGTGTAAAATATTGTCTTTCTAAATGAGAAGTGTTTATAACCTGTTTTCTGGAAAAAAACAGATAGTGGTCAAAGTCCAGTGAAGTGGAGAACCAGTTTCAATACATTTCTGAAATACTGTATTTTTATTGGTAGAATATCTTTCTCTTCTTCTATCCTTTGTACTAAACAAAATGTATAGGTAAGTGCTGAATAAATTTTTGAGTAGTTTGGAAAAGGAGTTCTACTTATTTTCTAGCAGTTGTCATACTTGGTATAAATAATAACAGAGACCTGTGCTAGTCTTTATGTTGAAATTAAAAACTTCCCAGCAATTTATAAGCAACGATTCTTATCCTCAGAGTGAGCACATTAAGACTTTTCAAAATGTAGTCATCCTGAGCAAGAAAATTTAGGCAAGTGCATTATGAAATGTTAGGGTAGAGGAAAATGTGCTTAAAATACACTTCAGTTGTACCAGTATTTTCTAGACCCTGGCCTTAAATTTGAGAATAATCAAGAAGAGGTCTGTATATGTGTGTTTCAATACCCATTTTTTACATTTGGATCTGGGTTAAAATGATGACAATACTAACAATCTTTGAGAAGCTCTATGACAAAAAAGAATAAAATCCCAGGAAAAGAAACATGACTTTCTATCTTTAATTTTTGGGTTGCTACAAAAAAGGAATATAATATAGCTAGAAATGTGTCCACTGTAATTAATGCCTACAAGAATAAAGAACAAATGCCAAAAAAATAAGCTTACTGAATCAATTACTTTGTCAGTCTATTCTGTAATAGGGATGAAAGATGAAACACAAGCTGGAAATGTTAGCAATGGATATTACTTTTTCCTAATATCACAGCTAATTCTAATACTGTCATATTCAACAGGATTAATGTCTGTAACCCACTGCATTTGATTGTGTAGCCATGACACTGCTTAATAACTGAACTGATAGTTGAAATGTGTGATTTATATTTAGCATAATTTAGTTCTTTTTTTCTCTCTCTTTTTACACTTTATTTTTTTTTATTACAGCCAGACTTCTGTTACTATACACAATTTTCTTGACTAACAGTTTCATCTGCAGAAGTTTACAGAAGGTGTTCCTTTGGATCACCATTAACAAATAATAAGTAATATCAGAAAGATGTGGATTCACCACTCATTGTAATAAAATGGTTACTTTTTTTCCCTGAGGTGGGAAAAAAAATCAGTGGTATTTTGAAGCCCAGTCTCTTATCAAACTGATCATTTTGCATTTGATGTCTGATGTTTGTAGACTAAATCCCTGGAGAGGTTTTCTTCAGTTGAGTATAACTTAAGAGTTTGAGTGGTGTAAAAATAATTTTGGCTACCAAAAGGGACAATATTTTAGAAATCTATCAACTTCTTAATATATCATTGTTTAAATCTATGTCTCCATTAGCATTTGTAGACAGGACCTGAGAAGCAGTTTAAAAAACCGTAACACAGTTTTGGTTTTTGTCCCAGTGAGATCCTTTTTCCAAACTGGTTTAGTTTTCTGAGCAGATAAATGGAAACACCAAGAAACTTCAATTCCAGCTGAAGTTTACAGGTTGATATTTCCTAGTACTTGATTTCCAAAATAAAAAATATAGTATATGTGGTGTGTGTAACAATATAAAGTTTATCCACCCACTCTTTTTTAAAACACATTGTGCAGATTTAAAATGTGTTGGGCATGAAGAAATACTATAAGAAATATCAAGTGCTTAAAATTTTTGTTTTTATAAGAAGATGAAAAGAGGAAAGGGCTACTATGGATATGTATTTCCTAGTCAGTTAACATTTCCTGGAACCATTTTATGGCACAGAAACAGATTAGCATGAAATAACCTGTGTTTGTGCTACTAAATGTCAGACAAATGGAGAGGTTGTTCTTGCCTGTGCTAATTTCTGGCCTAGGTTGTTATTTTTGACATGCTAATTGGTCCAGAATGGTAAGAAATCCCAAGAAACCCCAAGACTGAGAAATTTCAGTACTTGGAAGGGTCTTTGGTACTTTTTTTTTCCTACTGATAAATCTCTTGGTATTCCACAAGAACACAAGGAAATTCAGCCATGAGACATACAGCCACAAAAAGCCACATTTCTTTTACTTGGCCAGTTAGGGAACTGTTCTCTTTGTTTTAAATTTGAAATTAACTAAGTTTCAAATTAGATAATTAAAAAAAAAAGACACCAAATGTCTTATTTGTGTGCCTAGAACATTGCCATAAGGTAACTACAGATTTCTGTAATCAGAACAATAGGATATACGTTGGCATATCACTCAGCTAAATCAAAATCACATTTAATGTCAAACACTTCCAGATAATCAAATTTGTCATTGAACATTAAAAACTCCTCATGTAGAATATCTAAAAGAAACTGCTTAAACAGCTGTAGGCTCAAGTGAAAGGGAAGATAAGAGAAGGAGCTTGTAAGCAAACGTAGAAATAATATGTGAGTCTTCTGAATAAGAACAACAATAAAAAAAAGCTTAATTCAGGTAAAAATACAGATAAAAAATTATTTGTTTGTTTTCATATTGTATTTACTTTTTTGGTATTTTTATTTGCCTTTTTTTGGTTTAATATTTGTTTTATAAACATGAATAAGTAGATTTCAGAATAGAAAAGCTGCCGTCATTAATTACAAAAGATGTATAAAGGTAGCTATTCCCGAGACACCCAACTCATTAACCTAGGTACCATCCCATTAACCTAAACTCAGAAAGGCTCATGAAGCAGAGAACAAACAATGGTATTTTGTCTTTGGGCAATAAACAGCTTAAACAGATAAAATGTTAATATTTTATTTTCCAGGTGGATATCCCCACATTACCGTAAATATTGGGGAAAAAGAGTGCAGAATATTATTTCAGTGAGAACAGTGTTTGCAAGATCATAGCTTGAATAAATTTTTTTGAATCATGTTCTTTTGCATACCCAGAGAACTGGCTCACTATAAGCAATTTTACCCAAATAAATATCAGATGAATTGTCTCACTATATCCACTCTCTCCACTCAATATCAGAATATGTATCCAATGAGCTCCCCAAGACATATATGGATGTATAATTTGTAGATATGTAAGTCGAGGCCCCAGGGTGAAAAATCAGACCATTATTGGCAGCTTCTTTGTCTCTTCAGTAGACAGTTTTCCTGGGATTGTACATGACACCCTTTATTATAGTAATGACTACAATAGCAACTGCAAGGAGAGTAGCAAAGACTCAAGATATAAAAAAATCTTATTGTTGAGAAAATCTTATTGTTGAAAAATCTTATTGTTGAGAAAATAAACAACTTGAATTTCATCAAGATTCCAATGTGAAGGAAGTGCGGCTCATAAAAAAAATAAGAGCCTTATTGTCATACATGGCTGAGAAAACAGGCCAGCCATTTAGAAAATTCAGTTCTGCCAGGATATAAGGACAATTATAGTGGAATCATAGATTCATAGAATCGTAGACTGGCCAGGGTTGGAAGGGACCTTCAAGATTACCTACTTCCACCCCCTGCCATGGGCAGGAACACCTTCCACTAGCCCAGGTTGCTCCAAGCTCTGTCCAACCCAGGGATGGGGCAGCAACAGCTTCTCTGGGCAACCTGTGCCAGGGCCTCATCACCCAGGAGTTTCCACTTAATATGCAATCTAACCCTTCTCCCTGTCACTTTGAAGTCATTTTCCCCCATCCTGCCCCTCCAAACCCTTAAAAATAGTCTCTCTCCCTCTTTCTTGTTGAACACTTAATGTACTGGAAGGCCACAATTAGGTCACACCAGATCTTGGCTATCAGGAGCTCTTGAATGATCACAAAACCATATAAAAATAATGATAATAATATAATATTTGATGTCCCATAGTGAACACTCAAGTTATATAGCATTTTTTAAGTTTTGGAATTATATTTATAGGCACCCAGTCTCTTGATATTTCCTCGCATTTCCATCCCTCCTGGTGGGACAGATCAATTTGAACAGACAGGTCAACAGTTAGACCAGGAGAGGAAAAACTCCTGTGTCAGCCGGTAGCAAAAAAGCAACTTGAATAACCTAGAGAAAAGGGAATTAGGAACTGAAGGCAGTGTAACATAACATGTGATCCACCAAGAAGATTAGTGGAATTTCTAACACCCTTTCTTCAATAGCTGGAAGGGGAGAGAGAGAAAACATTTTAGAACCACACATGGTTCAATTCTATGCTCCACCACACTCCACCCTTTAAACACAATGAAAATGCTGCTCTAGGTGTGGTGAAAACAAGACACAGAAGATCTAATTTTTAAAATTTATTACATGTATTTGGAGACCAACAATAGTCACTTACAGGCATGGAATGATAACTATTTTACACTTCAGTAATTACCAAGTAATTCCCATTTCAGAGAAAGAAATTTCTTACAAATGATACACTGCCACAGAGTATAAGCATTTAACCTTTGTCTTATCTGAGAAATTTTTTATTGCCATCACTTAAAACTTCAACTGCCAAAAAATGTTAACAATTTTAAGCAAGGTGCCCTTTACTTTGTTTCTACTTAACCTAGTGTTCACAATTCCTAGACAGTAATTCTAGTATATTTTTACTCTTTAGTATTTCTGAACTTTCTACTATCTGTTCAGTAAGAAAAAGAAAGTATTCATAGGAAATATTTATGCAAATGAAATGAAAATAATCTAGATAAATTAATGAATTCTATTCAGAATAGTCACAAAGACAATACCATTCTACTTTCTTTTAATTTGAGATAATTTGTTACAGCTTCCTGAAATGAAGAAACTTTTTTTAAACATTATATATTTGTAAATAAACCAGTTTTTTTAACGAAGTGAAATTAAACAGAGAAATTTCTGATCTTGTAATTATATAAGATATGTTTTAAAAATGTATGTAAAGCATTAAAAAAACCCTGAGGATGACTTTATTGGAGTGGGGAAACATAGGCTGTATTTTTTTCACATTTATCTTCTCCACCTCCAAGAATTTGTGATGCAGTACTTCTAAAGCCAGACGTAAATTCAAATTACAGTGTTTTACACCTTCTAGTGGATATTTTCCCTATTAATTTATCTAATGGATTTCTGAAGGCATTAACATTATTGGTATCCACAACATCCTGTGGCAATGAACTCCCCTGATTAGTTATTCATTTTGTAAACTTCTTTTTTGTTTTAAACCACCTGCCTGCTCATTTCATTTGATGCCCCCAGATGTTATAGTATGAGAAACAGGGAATAATTCTAACTCATTGACCTTCCCTGTTCCATTCATCATTTGACTTACCTCTACTGCATTCTATGTCAGTTTTTCTTTTACAAACTGAAAAATTTTAATGTATTTTACCTCTTTATATAAGCTCTACTCAAATTCTGATGTTTTCCCCATCTGCATAACTTTTTTTTCCTTTTTCAAAGAAAGGAGACCAGAAATAAATTGTGTCCTGTTCTGATATCAGCTATAAAAGGTTAATATGGATTTTCCTGATGAAAACAGGTTTTGTATATAGATACTCTGAAAGTTGTAACTTCCAAAGTGTGAAGTGTTTTACTTGAGAAATATCCTTGGAATGCTGTTTTCAGACCAGAAAAGCAGTCTCTCACTAAATCTTTGCTGTTGAGGTTCACTCATGGGTAAAGTTTGACTTTTACTGCACCTTGGAAGGGGCCAAATCTCCACCTTGATGAATTGTGGCCCACTGAGGCAGGATTGTGCAGAGGTGGTTGTTCAGAAAGTGCTAAGAGAAAGTAATCAAACACACTTCTTCACTGCTGCTGAAAACCTTAAAGTCTTCTAAAAGGTAGTGTCCTAGTTAGAGCAGCCGGGACCAGTTCATCACTGTGTGGGTGTAACCCAAAATGTGTATTCTACACCCTCTGTGCCATTTCCCAGGAACTGACCATCTGCAGCAGCTGCCCAGAGCACACCTGACCCCTCAGGCTATAAACTGGGTTTTAAGAGGCCTGTGAGATAGGAGGATGTTCCTGTCCTCACGCCAATGACTCAGGTGGGATAGCTCCCCTCCAGGGAGTCATTAGCACCTCCACACCCAGCCTGAGGGGTCATGCCTACTAAAGGGCCATCAAGGATTCCAAAAATATCTCACAACTCACAATCACTCATTGTGGACCTCCCCGCCCCGGGGGAGGTACTGGGCGTTCCCATTCAAACCTGAGTGTACATAATTTTGGGGTCTTGAGACTTCTGGTACCACTTGTTGGATCCAGAGTGTGGTGGGGGAAAACAGTTTTTCCCCCCCCCGAAGGTGAGAAAATGGTAAACCCCCAGGGGGTGGTGATCTTTAGAATTAATCCAATGAGCGCTC
>JAWWLV010000100.1:10380811-10394942 GCA_035041135.1 Platyrinchus mystaceus | reverse complement strand
GACTTTGTGGGAGGCCTAAGATGAAACAGAGTCCTGCTGGAGACCTGTGGCCCATGGAGAGAGAGACCTACACTGGAGCAAGTCAGCCCAGGTAGGATTTGTGATCCCAGTGAGGGACCTATGCTGGTGCAACTGAATTTGTGACCCTAAGGGACAGCAGAGAATGGAAGAACTGTTGCCCGAAGGTGGACTCACACTAGAGATGTCCATCAAGGACTGTCACTCATGAGGAGTGGCACAAGAAACAGGGGTGGACTCAAAAAGCCATTATCCCCTGTAACTGTGGGAAGATCATGGTAAAGCAAGTGTCTCCTTGCAGTCCATGGAGGACCCCACAGGGCCTGGGTAACCCCCAGCCACCGGTCTTAGCCCAGGAGGGGGTAGGCCTAGCCTTGAGGTCGACACAGAAGAGAGAGAGAGAAAAAGACAGTTCCAGCTGCGACGAATCAGAGATGTCGTCCTAGAGATAATAGAAGAGGAACTTTCAAGTGCTGCAGAATTATTTAGAAGACCTGTAGCTCTGGAAATGGAAAAGAGACTGCTTCTCCTCCTAAACTGATACAAGGGGGGAGGGGCACTTCTGTAAATATATAGCACTTTTGCCTAATTAGAACTGTTGTATATATAGTTCTTTAGTTTTTATCTTGCTAGTATTAAATCCTAATATTATTCTCTCCACATCAAATCTCTTTTGTCTGCATAAACCTTCTCTCAACTTACAGTATTTGTTGGGGGGGGCGGGGGAAGTGAGAAAAAGTAGCCCAAAATAAACCCACGACAGTAATCAAGGAGAAGATGGTAAGAAAGACTTAATACACAAAACTCTCTTCTGAAGAGAGATTGAAAAGACAAGGCTGGTTTATTTTAAGGAGATCACAAGAAGAGAAACAATAAAAACATATTCCAGTAATTTGTGTAAGAACTATGAGACAGAAGATCAAACAGAATCGCATCAGTTGTCACCCCTTTTTCAATTTTCCATTTCAGGGAAAAAGCATCACCGAAAATAGACACAATACGCAGGTCATATTCCTTCTATTTCAAAAGAAAGCTACCTTAAAGGCAAACAACTTTCTGGTGCTCTAGCAGGAAGATACTTTTTCAAAGTGTGAAGATTGTTTTATGGGTATATGGGACAAAGGCCTGGAGGAAGAAAGAGGTACAAACTGCTCTAAAATAATGGTCATAATGGCAAAACCACAAAGCTGTATCGTCAGATGCAAACAGAAATGTGTTACTAAAGACTAAATAAAAACTGATGGATAACAAACAAGCAATTGGTTTTAATTTTGTAATTAATTTGTCTGTAATCATGTGCAGTGTTTTAAAATCTCTTCTGACTTTTTACTATGTTCTTAAGGTGCAAAAATACAGAGGCTATTTTAGGTTAGCTATTTGTGCTCCAGTTCATTTGTCATTTAAATGGAGATGAAAAAAAATCTTTCCAGCAAGGCAGTTCTGAGGTTTACAGAATTTGCAAAATGTTCTATGAAGCTTGAATAGAACTGGTGTGCAAAATTGAAAAGTGCTATTATAATAATGGGATTTTTCCAAACACATGGGGAAAAGTGCACAATTTCTTCTGATTTCGAAAGTTTTAGCAGGTGTGGATTGTTCTTAAAAGAAACTTGCCTGAAATATTTGATATTCACAGGCTTTCAATAAAATGAGCAATGTATACCCCAACAGAGATCTTCTATCTCTCTCAATAGTGCACATATGATGCATTAATGTAATGACAATTAAGCTTTCCTCACAGCCAGAATCTATTTCTTCCTCTCTAGTTTCCTTTTTTTTTTTTGAGAGACATTTGCAGTTTACAAATCATTATAAATGCTACAACAAATTGCTGTGCTGAAAACCAAGAACAAACACTAAAACGAATTTGTCCTCAAAAGAGAATGGTCCATATTAGCAAGTTTGAGGACACAATTAATTTTAATATGTACTTTGAAGAGTGGGAGTAGTTTTATTTTTTTTGTATGTACATGACCTTTTTTCTTTTCACATAGGTAATGATGTTACTAGATTTCAATTAAAATTTAATTTTGAAGTCGTTGGTATAATGAGTCTTGCATAAACTCTGGTTATGTAAACCAGACTACCATAAATACATAAAGTGTTTGTCTTCAGTCTCTCCTAAAGGATAACTTCCAGGCCACTGCTCCACATGAAATCATGTCCTTGACTTTCCCAAGTACTGCCTAATGTACTATATACTCTTCTTCCCTACTTTCCTCATCATATTAAAATTTTTCAAGCAATTTGTTTTGCACTGGACAAATCTATGCCTCCTTTTCCAATTCTAGCACAGAAAAAACTTGTTTGACTGTTGCTGAATGGCTGTTGCTCTACTCCAGTGACTGTTGTTTTACTCCAAAAGTCTCCTATAAATTGAGAACATTATTTAGATGAACTAAGAATAGAGATGTTTTCTTCCCCTGTCTCAAGAAATAAGACCAGAAAAAAACTTTGGTGCATAGCAAAGATTACTTCAAATGGGTAAAATGGCAAGATGTAAATAAGGACAGAGATGTATCTTAAGGGGACAATTAATGACAAAGGCAGTGAAGAATTTCTTGGGGAAAAAAAAAAAAAGAAAGATCTTCCTATTTTGAATTTTAATAACTTTGAAAAAAAAAACCCACATATTTGATGAGCAGGTATGGTCAACACACCTGATTAGTGATAAATGGCCATTTATCTTTCTGATAAGGCACAGTCTTGGTGTAATTTCTAAAATATGCTCAAAAATTCACTTGACTTCAAAAACATGAGAATTCACTAAAAAAAGTGATTATTTCTCTATAATTTCTGTGGCCTTAAAATAAAAGTCCCATTCTCTCACTCTTTATAGATTAATTTTTTTTGTTCTGAAATCAAGTAAATTATACTGTAAACAACCCAAATTTTACAGTATATTAAAACTGAAGGCCATATATAATGCTAAGGAAGCAAAAACAATAAAGACAGGCAATTAGTAAACGCAGGGAAACATGCCAAGAGATACCAGACAGGAGAGTCTGACTTAAGAAATCTAAATGAGAACAAAGAATTTAATGTAGAAATATTGATTCAGAACATAAGGCAAATGAAAACGTATGTTCTGTAAAGTTCATGATAGAAACAACAAAATTTCTATCCAATGCCAGAACAAATTAAGAATTCTTTAAGCAGAAGTAAGCCAAAAAACTATTCTTTAAAGAAAAAGAAAAATAGATGAGAAATTTTCTCATTATCCTTTTCTTAAATAAGAATGAAAAATTATAAAAAGTGAGAGTATTTTTTGCTTATTTTTGGTTTTGATTTTATATTTTTGGATTTCTTTTGTTACACAGCTGAATGAGAAAAGCTTTGACTATGTATCAAGAAAAAGGAGGTGAGGAGAAGTCCTCATAAAACCTACTAACATTAATTATTCAACATGTGGTCATATTTATTGCAACCATTATCTCCTGTGACTATAAGGCCATGCAGTGTCTCAGGTCTTGATTCTTTTTATGGACTCAAAAATCAGAAATACCTTGTCTGGCTTTTTGTCATTTCCCACAACTACTGTGACTGATGATGAATGCACTCTTTTCCTAAATATGCTGAATAGATGGAATTATTATAAAGACATCAATTTTCTCTTTTGGAAATATAGGAACTGTAGGAAAAGTCATGCTTTAGTGAGCTACTTGTTATTCAGGCTCCTAGTGTAGTCAGTTTAAGTAGAATATGATATTTGTTGGCAAAAAACTAGGATATTACCACCTTAGCATTCTTCCTGCCTTCTGTGAGATGATTATGGGTCACAGCTTTATTTGCAGTGGTGTTGGTTTGAATTCTAATATTTTTATATTTGGCAGAAAAAAAAGGTGATTATGGAATAGAGTACAGATATAGAAATTTGAACTCAATTTCTCTTTTGTCTCTCCCAGTAAATTGTTTGGCTACTCCTTGAATGAGTGATTTATTTTTTTATCCCACACACACATTTTAGTTTTATTATCTTCCTGGCAAAAAGATGATATTTTTTACAGTCTGAAGATCTGTGACATGCCTGTCATATCATTTACTGAGCAGAGATGGGAAATAAGCTCATCAAGTCATGAGTAGTTGTTGCTGACTGTTTGGAGGGATAAAACACCCTTTCTCTTACATTGTTGGATCACTTTCATCCAAAGTAACCTCATCACTATGCAGATTACATGCAGATTATCCACAGTGTGTTCAGGATCCTTGACTGCTTCTTGCTGCTGCTGCTAACTATGATTTTCAGAAAGAGAAGATGAAACAAGCTTTTTCCTCCACTTATTTTTTATTAGTTTTTTCCCCTCAATATGTTTTGTGAATCATACAGTATTGAATGTCTAACTACAGATTTGTAAATTGTAGACACATTATCCTGTGCCCATAAAAGAGGGTGAGAGCCTCTGACCATTAACTCAGTCGTAACATTATTCTGGACCACAGCAAAAAGCCTTTCTAGAACAATTTCTGTTCCACTAAGTGAGGGTTTGAAGGTTAAGATTGCAGAGTTTCTTTGCAATCAGTTGCTTCCCCATCTTTATCCTCATAATATTTTCAGGAACATTTTGGAAGGAAGATGTAAGTGCTTGCTATTCCAGGGAAAGTCTAAAGGAAATGGATTAGCTGTTCTAAGATGTGTCTTTATTAAAAAAAATGAATGCTTTTTAAATATATTATAAACATGTGCTAACCCTAAGGAGTCCCATTTTTAGATGGATGAAAGCAACCTGAAACTTGTCACTAAATGACAGTCCTTTCCCACTTGAACAGCATCACGAAGATATTGGTCTGTGGGGTCATTCATAGAGCCCACTATAATTTTTGACATAGATAAGGAATAGCTTTTGTTGGGAGCTGATTATTTAACAATAACAGAAAAAATGTAGGTAATTTTTAAATTAATAGTTGACAGAGTCAGGCTGTGTACTTAGTGCAATTTTAACTCCTCAGTGAGAGACACAAAGGCCACACTGCCTCAGCAGCTGAAAAATCTCAAGGTATTACCTCCTGTCCTCAACTCCTTCCTGCTCTTTGCCATGACATAAAAAAGAATTTATTTAGATAATTTCACTATGGTCAAGTGAACATAGTTAAAGCATAGGTACTTGAATTTTAAGAAGAAAAATGTTTTTTTAAATATATTTAAATGCTCAATTCTGATACCAGACCCAGAGTAATACAGAGAATCAGTTCTGTATAAGCAGTTTTTATGAAAGCAGAATTAACCCTTCAGGTTTATGTTGTTTGGCTTGACTGGTTTTAATGAGTTTGGGAAGAGGGTTGTGACATTTTTCACTAGACAAATCCCCTTATAAAGGTACTACCTAAGCTTTATGTCTTTGTTTTAGCACTGTTTATTTTTGAGTTAAAAAAATAAACTGAAAAGGAATCAATAAAACCACCATTTTTTCTTTCTAATAAGCTTTTTCCTAGAACAGCAGAATCATTCTGAAACACACAGATGCTGCAGGTCTGTGTTATTTTGAAGAACAACAAAGAGTTAAAGAAAAGTGGATGAAACAAGCTCAAAATTAAAAACTTTGCAAAGATGTTTCAGCAGGTGTGCCACTGATAAGCTGCAGCTTAAAGTTTTAAAAGGTCATTTGCAATTCATACATAAACTTATATCTGTGTTGCATGTACTTTAAAAGGTTGTGTGCAACAAAGCAGAAAAAGAAATTATTTCAGTCTTCTAAATATTGTTCCGATACAGCCTTCTGAAACAAAAATGTTGATTTAGTACCTCAGCTTTCAGAGTGTTCTGTTCCTGCACTTATTTGTGTATTTTACATGGTCATGTGATAGTCTATTTAAAATACAAAGGATCATCAACAATAGTGTTTTATGGCAGAGGAAAGTCCTATAGAAAAAAGGAGGTAAATTTGAATTTCGAATGAAAATATCTGCAGAGATATATTCTATTATTCTGTTGAAAATGGGTGTCTTTTAAGCACACTAATATATTCCTTTTTCTTTCAGAGAATCAGTGTGTGTAAGAGTCATAAATGTCTAGCTGATGCAGGCAAATTATTTGGACATCCTAAACTGGAGGCATTGCAGATTTAGGGAGAGAGAGGCAGAAATAGAGCCCAAAGTCGTGTAAGAGTTTGTCCCATTCCCACTGTGAAACCACCCAGCTTCCAAACGGTGGTCATTGACGCCCTGGCACCTGCGCTGATGCCATCCAGGCAGCTTGTGACAGCAGAATGGAAAACAGGCTCCTCTCCACCATAAATGCTGCCTGTTAGAAGGTGTAAATGACTAAAATATTGCCTAAATTAAAAAAAAAAAAATCCTAGTTACACACTAGAGAGTTTTAAAGAATGAAAATTTGCAACCTTGGCAAAAATGCATGTCATATTTCATTTAATGTGATAATGTGGTTTCATTACTTTTTAATTGAATTATATTTTGCTAAATACTTGACAACTGAGACTCATAATTTTATAGGAAGCAGTTTCACAATGCTAGAAGTCTTAAGTGATCAACTAATTGAAGGAGCTTTCTGAATGTCAAGCATTATGTAAATGAAACTCCTGGCCTATTTAACCTGTTCTTCTAATGTAATTTTGTGAACTGTGTCCAAAGAGTTTAGTAGAGTATGCAGAGTTACTGCAGTAACACAGAAAGTTAGATTTCTCCAAAGAAAATTGTTTTTCCTTTTACCTTTAGCATTTTTTACTCTAGCCTTGAAAATCACTAAAAATCCACTGTTCAACAGAATTTGAAAATTACATCTACAATTTTATTCAGTAAAATTTCTTTTTATACAAAGGAAGTTATAATTTAAAACCTGTAAACACGTGAATCTGATAATTTTGCTGTTTCAGTGGCATTAAAATTCCCACTTGGATATCTTCGTCTGCCCCTCAACCTGGACCAGTAAGGGTCGTGTTACATCTTTCTGTCACTTTTCAAAAGTCTGCCTTTCAGATAAGAGTTCCCTTTATTTTGCTCATAAAAATATAAATACATATGGATATATTAAAAAACTATATATAAAAATCAATTATATAAATATAAAATATAATATATATAATATATAATAAATCCATATTGGTACTAAAAGGATTGCTGAGGCCAGATGAGTGTTCAAGGTAGAGTCAAGTACTCCAGAACATTTCCTGGCAGGAAACTTGGTTTTAACTGGTTTTAAGAGTTTCCACTGCAAGGTGTTTTATGGCAGTTTCAGTCATAACATTCTTCTCTCTCCCAGTGTCTTTAATTATAGTTTATTTCCATTAATCCTTGCCTTATCCAGGCTTTTGTGAAAAAAAAAAAAAATTGAAATATTTCAGATTGTCCGTGATTTAACAATAAAGTAACAAACTCATTCTTTGAAGTGTGAGGTTTGGGTTTTTTTAGCTGCACTTTTAATCCAATTATTCGTGTTCGTGACTATACGTTAGGCAAGTGTACCCAAGAGTGGTCTGGCCTTTTTCTAAAAGGTTAAAAGTGTTTGGTTATTTCCAGCAGTTCAGGAAAGATTTTAAGAGCTTAAGTGTTCATTTATTAAATTAAAACAAAAAAAAATTGACTGCTGCGGCTATTAAAGCAGTAAACACCTGACTGATCTACAAAAGGCAGCAACAGCTCCCATTGCCTTCAATTAGAGTGGCATATTTTCTGGACCTTAAAAAGTCAGACTCTAATGTACACCCAGGACATTTTACTTAATGAAACCAGCAGGCAATCACAGGGCATCATTTGAAGTCCTTGTCTAAGCTTTTTCTCTCCAGCCTGGGTTTCCATGGCTAAATGTGACAAAATTAATAATTTTGTTGCTCTTTTTACCTTATAGCCTACAAAGCTCAACACCTTTTCCCATCTCCTCCATCCCTTGGGTTTTGGCTGTAATTCTCATGAATTCTATTCCTGAATGTCTCTGGTCACCTCTGAATATGTCTGCAAGAGAAAACTCGAAGATTTGTACTCCCGGGAGTCCAATATGATCACCAGTTTAGTCTCAGCAGGGACAACATGGGGAAGTTGAATCAAAAATGAGCTGAAGATCTAAATTTTACATATATAGTAAATTCATGAAAACACAATATAGTCATTACCTGCCCATAATCAGCAGTCACAAAAGGGTTTGGGGCTTTTTTTGTCACAAGTGTCATGGAGGTCTAAAGTTCGTCTTTCTCCTTGCTCCTGCATCAATGCAATACAATAGACTAATGAGATTACTTGTCCCTCTGTAAACATTTTTGGAAATAGATTTGTTTTTACAATGTTCTAAATTTCTTTGGCTTCAGAATATTCAGCTTCAAAGTTCAACAATAACTTTTTTTAATTGAATTTTCAATTTACAATGAAATATAAAAAGATTTGTGCACTTCGAACAGAGTCAATACAGTCCTCAATTGTGAAGGGATAAGTGTGGTAAAGGACAAACAGTTTCAGGAATGGAAAAAATCCTGTAAGAAGTGGATTCACAAAGGAAATGAAGAAGTTAACCGAAGTGCCTTAAAATCAGAAGTTCTTTCTATTGTGTAAATAGGTTACAAGATGGATTCCTGTTGTTTTTTCCCTGAGTCACCCTTCTCCTTCCCAGAAGACACCAGAAAAACCCCCTTATCTCATCCTCCAGGAATGCCTGAAACTGTCCCACGAAGTTTGTACAAGTTAAAAACATGTTAATACTAGACCCCAAAAGAAAACATATAAACTATATGTATATTTACAAAAGCTGAAAGTTTTCCTGTCCAAATGAAAAGTGTTGAAAGTAAAAATCATGTAGTTTGTGATGAAAGATGTTTCATCACACTAAACAGTAGAAAGCTACTGATATAATATAATGAACTTTTGGTCATTTATTTATTATGCAGTCTGAACTGAAATAATCAAGTTAATATTCAATAATCTGGTTAATATTCAAACTTGGTGAAGAATTATTAAATTCGTAAAAGTTACCTCTCCTAAAACCTGTTTCTCCTTCCAGTGTTTGTAGTGTTCCATCCAGCGGATGTCAGAGCTATTAAAAAATCAGACTTCATTAAGAAAAAATACTTGCATTTAATAAGAAAAAAATAACCACCTAATATACTAATTCCCAGAATTTCAGGAGACAGTTTTTGTGTTAAGATTTTGGAATTGTCATATTTTCAGCTGAACAAAGAAGAATAAACTGCAATTTTGTGCTGGATTTTAGAATATCCGTTACACTCATTTACTATGACACCATTCTTTTTAGCAGCAGTCTGGTGTGTGACTATCCAGCTCCTCAAATACTAAAGACAAATGGTAAAACAAGAAATTTTTAATTTTTCCTCTTTTTGGTACATGAGATTGGCCTATGAACAGCAATCAATCATTTCACTAAATGGGTGTAAAACATGGTATGCATCAAGGTGAATTGACTTAAACTAGTAACTCAAAGCATTCTGGTGTACTGCTGTATGAAGGGAATTGGATGAAGGGAACTGGATGTATAAGTGAGATTTATTGGTTAAGGTTTCTTTTCATCATCTATATTTAATTTTTAATTTAAATTGGGTTTGGTTTTTTTGTGGGGGTGTGTGTTTTTGTTTGTTTGTTTTGTTTTTATTTATTTTTAGTAACTTGTTATTGAAAGATAGTCAAAAGTAATTTTCTTTTAACTATGTTGATGTTTTCTGTTTGACCAGGACATACTTCAAGAAGATATCAACTTAGACATATAACTTGGGTTTCAATAGTAATTTCTGTGGGTGATTAGTGGATTAATATATAATCCAAAAAGCAGTCTGTGCAATTTTTGCTATTTATAAAAAAAGTATGTCTTTTAAATAGACACAGACTTTTTTTGTAAAAAAAAAAAAAAGTAAAAAATATTATGTCTAAACTTTAATTTGCTTTAGAGTTTTTATTTTATTTTTAGAGTATATGTGGCCCATATATTATTTAAACTATATGCAGGTATTTATAGCAGCTGAATATGCAGCTGACTCTTTCAAAAAAATGTGTTAACAAGAATGATGAACTGTTATGTGCTAATATTTCATTTCCTTCCAAAAATTTCCTAAGGATGGATGTTAATTTTGAGGCTAACTGCTCTGTTCCTTTTATTTCTGATCCTAATTTGTTTAACATCAGTAATACAGAAAAGGAATAACAACCTATGATACAAAACCCACAGATTTCACTGTGAATCTGCAGTTAAATCAGCATCTGAGATACACATAGAATATTTGAGTAGGCTTATGCTTTGCTGAATTTTTCTGGTCCTCAGTCTTGCTGGAAGAGAGTGGATCCTTCTCAGCTATTTCAATACTTTAATTCTATGGAGAAATTAATATGATTTTATATTGCCTTTCACAGGAACTTGAAAGCTATGGAAAATTTACTTTCAAAGCTGTGCCAGTTCCTGAACTGTGTGCCTTAAACAACTCCCACTCAATGATTCCTTTGCACAGTGCCTGTGGCTGTTCAATATTTACCTGTGGTACCTGCCAGGTTAAAGTGGTGTTAAGACCTCAAGTTCTACTGAGGTCCTTTATTGAAAGTCAATTATTGAAACGTGGATTAAATGAAGCTGATAATGATGATGGACACGTGTTTGCATGAGAATTCAGAATATGCACTCACTATAACTTAATTAAATGTTCAATGAATAGTACATTCATTACACAACAGTTCTTCAGTGTTGTAAAACTTGAATGCTCACAAGGATTCAAAGACAGGTCTCAATATTGTCACATTCTTTTATTTCCTACTATGTTAATTTTTCCACCCCCATCTTTGGGCACTTCATCCCTTCTCTTGGCAAAAGGAGGTTCTTCAAGCCTTCCTGTACTTACAGTTTCTGGACATTGCTTCCCATTTTTGGGTTTTTTTGGGTGTTTGGTGCAATTTGGGGGGGGGAGGAGATGCAAAATGATAAGCAATTGGATGCACCTGACAAAACAACATTCTGGCCTGCATTGTCAGCTGACTGAGATACATCACAAAACTTCGTTTTTCAGTGAAAAAGTAGTACTCTGAAAAGCAAATTTTGTGTCTTTTTATGCCTAAATAGTTTAAGTTTTCCCCACTGCCTCTACTCAGATTTCCTTGTTGTGCAACTTCAAGACAGCCTGACTTTTTTGGTAACTGGGAGAAACAGCGTTTTACCATTAGGAAAGATTTGTGTGGCAGGAAGCAGACATTTTAACAAGAGTATTATTCAACCTTGTACTCTCCCCCTTCCCCCATGAAATTCAGCTTTGGGTACAGGAAAGTGATGAAAAAAGATTCAAGAGGTTCTATTCTTGACCAAAGTAATTTACTTGATGCAACACAAAATGTAATCAACTTTAATACATAACTTGAAAGATTACAGCAGTTTGATTGTGAAGTGTACCCAGGAATCTTGATCTGAGAGAAGATGATGAATTTCTTCAAATTATTACTGGAGCAATAAAAAGCACAGGGCTGAAATGTTTGAAAATTAGGTGTGCTGACATAATTTCCAACTCATTGGTTTCCCATCTAGACAGGGAGAAAATGGCCTGGGGAACCCTTTGGGGATATGAATCATGAAAAACCTTCATCTAAAGGTGCCATGGGCTCAGTTTTCTGCAGAAATGGTTATTAAAGTGCCTTGAGGAGATTCAAAGGCAGCTGTGGTGCTGCAAGATATGCATTAAGATTGCAGGAAAAGTTCATCCACGTAGATGAATTCCCACACAAATGGAACTTTTCTCTCCCCCTGAGTGCTTGTGGAGGCTTTGGAGCTGTGATGCAGGACAAGGGAGGACTCTTGAGAGGAAGCCAACAGTAGAGCATCCCTTCTACAGAGTGCAAAGTGAGAAGCTGGGGAGAGCTCAACCCACAACTCTCTTTTTGGCTCTCTGCAAAACATCAATCTCTTCAAGCCAGAGGAAGGAAGATGAATATTCCATTAGACAAATCCTTTTTTTAAAGCATTTTGGTACTATTTGGTCCTACCCAGAACCAGGACTGCCTGGGTCTAAAATATAAAGATATTGAAGAAGATGCTTATGAGTAGTGGCTAAAACCTATCCTGTTTAAAATCTAATTTAATCTTCTCTGAAAATCCTTGGGTTCCAAATATCTAGTTGCATTTTCTTACAAACTGAAAGGTAAAAGGTAATTTTGAATAAGAATATATTCTCTTTTATGAGAATATTTATCTATATATATTTTTTGCACCTACTCTGATAGTGATATATTTTTCCTGCTTATACTATCAGGTTCTGCAGGAGAAGTCATGCTATTGCTTCCAAAACTGCAAAAAAAGTCTCATGTTGAGAGTCTAACTTCAACTTATTTTGCCACAAAGAGATGCTAAGCTACATGATTTTTCTTTCTTTTTCATTTGATTTATGAAGTAGTTGCACACCAGGCCAAAACTATGATTAGCAGATCCCTTCCCTTCCATACACCTGCAACGTCTCTGAAAAATTAAATAGGTGTAGCAAGACAAAGAAACCTTTCAGGAAATTAAGAATTTAGAATTAAGAGTTAATTTTACTTTCAGACTGAGTGAATATTTTTTTGCTCTTTGAGGCTTCTTATAGGGTGTTCAGCATCACAGTTTAACCTCAACATTGCTGACAGATGAAAGGAAGGCAAGTTTTGTTCCTGCTTCCCTGAACAAGATATTTTGTAGTACTGATAGACACAACTCCTAAATAAGATAGAGGAATTTTTCCACCATCCATTCAGTCAATAACCTGAAAATGAGGGTGAAAAAGTAATACATGTGTCTTATGCACAACTTTCTTTACCGCTAAGGGAATAGACTCTGTTTCTCATACAGTGAAGAGCAGTAATGTTTCCTCTCATCCTCCAAAGTCCCCTGAGTCACAGTTAAAGTTAATAACCAACCTTATTTCTTGAGTAATGGTGTCCCTAGATGGTTGACAGGGCACGCTCGATATACAGTGAAAAATTTTAAGTTTAATATTTACATGTTATTAACAGGAAGAATAATTTGTCTACTTATAGTGATCCTTATCAAAGGCCGAGGTATTTCCTAGATACTATTTCTGAGGAAATAGTTAAATGTAATGGGCAATGATACTATTCTGATGAACTGGGAAGACTTTGAAAGTACTTTGTGTTTCCCAAAGCAAATACATGAAATCAGCCGATTCTATTGCCATAGACTAACAGATTACACAAGGAATAAAATAAATAAAATAAAACAAAGCAAAGAGCTAATCTGCTAGGAAGTAAGACAAAATTAGTAACTTCCTGTAACAACTCCTGTAATACTGTGGAGTTTGAAATTAATTTACATTAATGGGCATAAGGCTCAGCCAAGAGAGATCAGAGTTAAAAACTCTTAGACCTGTCACTCACAGTCAAAAAAAAAAAAAAAGAATCTGAATAAGAAGGAATATTTTATGATGCATCAAAATGGCTAAATTCTTCTTTTGTTTTGCAGGATAACAATGTGGAGCCTCCTTAGCACCATTCAATCTGTCAGATGTTTCAAGGTCATATGCAATATGGAACAGTTGTTGCCTTCTTAAAGGTAACAGAATTTTAAGTGTCATACAATCACAACCACTGGAAATAAGATCAATGATGTCAAAGCTGCAAGGCTGAAGAATCTTGTGCCATTATAAGTCTTAGACTTATCTGTCAGTTAGAGAAAAGGAAAACTCAGTAACAGTCTCATATTTATCAAATGGATCCACACTTTTAATTTTGAAGAAGAACCATGGGTACAGAATATATAAATTTAGAGGAAAAGATTAGTCTATGAGCTGGTTATGCTGTTAAACTGTGCGAACTGCATAGAAATTTCCAGATGACTTTGATTTACACAGGGTTTTGTATCAGAATAGCTGTTTTCAGCTTTTGGATTGGCAGATCATTGCAATTGAGAATAGAAATAAAAGTAAATCACAGAACCCTAAACCAGTTGGGGTTGGGAGGGACCTCTGTCTCGAGATCATCCAGTCCAGCCCCCTTCCCAGGCAGGGTCACCTGGAGCAGGTGGCACAGGAATGTGTCCAGGTGGGTTTGGAATTTTGGAATGTTTCCAGAGTGGGAGACTCCATGATAGGACCATCTCCCACAGTCTCTACTCATCAGGGTGATGCTCTAGACCCCTCATCATCTCTGTGGCCTCTGCTGGACCCTCTCCAGTATCTCCTGCTCTTTCTTGAACTATGGAGCTCAG
>JAWWLV010000100.1:10368442-10378903 GCA_035041135.1 Platyrinchus mystaceus | reverse complement strand
CTCAGGGCACTGCCAGCTCATGGTCAACTTGTCACCCACCAGGACCCCCAGGTCCTTCTCCACAGAGCTGCTCTGTAGTAGGTCATCCCCAACCTGTTCTGGTCCTTGGGGTCATCCCTCCCTAGGTGCAGGACCTGCACTTGCCCTTGTTGCACCTCTTTAGGTTTCTCTCCACCCAACTCTCCAGCCTGTCCAGGTCCCTCTGAATGACAGCACGGCCTTCAAGTGGATCAGCCACTGGCCCAGTCTGTATCATCAGCAAGTGACACATCTTTTTTCCTGGTATTTTATTTTCACTTTTCTAAAATTTTGTATTTCCAATCCTTTGACACTGGCTAAGGGCCTAACAAGAGCTTGACTTTCATTTTTTAACATGCTTCAAAATTCTAAATTAGGTGAGACCTATTTGATAATAGTAATTTAGAGATTTATTTAAGGTTTTTTATACAGCCTTTCACCATACCTCTCAACCATTTTAGCATCTAATAATTACTATAAGAGATAAGAGAGTAGAAATAACAAATAAAAAGAAATAGCCTGAGAAGAAAAGGGTAAGAGACAGATATCAA
Organism: Platyrinchus mystaceus; assembly: GCA_035041135.1. NCBI lineage: Eukaryota > Metazoa > Chordata > Aves > Passeriformes > Tyrannidae > Platyrinchus > Platyrinchus mystaceus. The sequence goes on along the minus strand of JAWWLV010000100.1, from coordinate 10,378,334 downwards.
GATTCCTTATAGATAAGGAATAAACCATGGTACATTTATATAGTAGAATATGTGTGTAAGACTCCGTGCTACTTTCTTGATAAAGACCAGATACGATATTAGTAAAAAATTACTTTTTTGTCTTCAGTAAAGGGATATAAAGTGAATATATTTTGACAAATTTTGTTCACCATATGGAATACAAACACCTGCAAATCTAACTAACTGAAATTCAAACACAAAAAAAAGTGCAGTTAAATAGAACCATATTTTCCAAAGCTACGTATGCCACATAATTAACTACTGCAGAATCATTTCACTGGGTATAAACATGAGGTATCTGTGGAGGAGGAGAGGATATGTTTGAGAATTCAAATATTTCTTTTAAATTAAGGTAAAAAGAAGTAATTCACTAAATTAGGAGTAAGGCAGACTTTTTGTTTCTTGAAACAAGCAGGTAGATGTTTCAGATGATAGGCTATTAAATAAAAACTCTTCTATACAATCTTTTAAAAAGAAGTGCCCTGCTTTATACAGAATGCAGTGGGTAAATGTGTTCAAGATTTCTGTAGACCATCTTGTAAATTCCAAGTGTGAGTAAGGAGAATCTCATTCAAACTGGGAGAAGGGGAGATTAGATGGGATATTGGGTTGTTGACTCATGTATTTTCTGAATCCATATTTCAGGCCATTTTCTATATCATAGTACCTGACTCCTGAGCCATTTCTTCCCCTTGTAGTTGTCTGCCCAATCTGCTAATTAAATGTTATATTCAATCTTGTACATCATTTTCAAATAATTTATTACCCTACAGAGTATCTTCTCTCTCAGAAATCTTTACATCATAGGAAAAAAACCCAAACATTTGCTTCTTATTTTTAGACTTAATTCCCTGCAGTGTCTGAAGCTCTATTTACTGCTGTTTGAAGATCACCCAATCTGAGGTTGGTTTGACAAGATTAAAGCAGCATTAATTGAGCATTCAGGAGCAAGTGTTCTCATACAGTCACATTATTCCTGATTGCAAGATTTTAGAGAAGTAATAGTAATTTTCATGAAAGATACAGAAATAAAATGTTTCATGTTACCACTAAGAATGGTTATTTTGTTATCAAGAATTTTGATTCAGTTCATGACAGCTGTATATACTTTAAAATGGGAAAACAAGTTTTATTAAGAACATACAGTTCTTTACAGCTTCCTTTCCTCACAGCAGAAGGACCCACAGAGGAAAGGCAATAAAAGTCCAGAGAGATAATGTGGTGCAGGATAATAATACCTGACAATGTTCTAGCAATGAACATGGAATAAAACCAACACCCTTCAGAGGACATACAAAGGGACATTTTCTATTTATGCAAATTAGAATCATGTAAGGAATGATCAAACTAGCCTTCCTACAGAGTGCCAATTTGTTAAATGGAACAGATTGAAAATAACAGGGCATTTCACACAGGCACAGGGCATGCAGGCTTATTCCAAACTAAATGGGATCACAGGCAGTAATTTGAAAATGGCATGTCATACATTTTGTCACCCTGGCACATACACCTATAACCAAGGTCCTGGGAGTTTTAATCCAGTGTAAAAGTTCTCAATTTTCCTGCTTAATACAGATGATTTTATATTCCTAGAGAAAAGAGGTCTTTGTTTCCAAGCACCAGGGAAGTTGTCACATAATTTGGAAAGCTCGCAGCACTTTGTAATGGTGCCAATTTTGTAGAAAAAGGAATAAATTGCAGCATGTGTTATTTACAAAAATAATTCCAACTATGCCTGCGTTCTTTTCTGAATCAGGTTTAGCACCTCAGGAAAATGAATGAAGTAACTTCAAACTGCCTATGCAAAAATTTGTCAGAGGAAAATGTTCTTTACAAACTAAAAACTTCTGACTCTTCATCCCCAGAGATAAAACTAATGCTGACTCCCAATGTCCTTTGAGTTGTTTCATATGATGTGTTTTGATTATAAGGGCAAAAATTTGACACATCAAGCCAATGTTGATAATATTGATCTTAGCTGCTTTCTTCTTTTTTCCTCTCTTGCTTTCTCTTTGCAGAAAAGCGCTTTTTTTTTTTTTAATTGCATGCACACCACTGAGCATAGCAGCAAATCTCTCTGTGTTCACTTCCCAAATCATTGATGAGCTTTTGTGTAACTCTCCTCTTTTCAACTCCCAAGATAAGCCCATTGTCCTCATTCTGGAGTCAAGCTACATGTTTGGTACCTGAGAGTGTTCCTACCACCTCAGAGACTGCCTCTGCTCTCCCACTGAAAATATTCAAACAATAGAAATTTGTGGTACTGTACAGCATCTGTGGGATCCACATTCTATACGGTGATCAGAGAAAGGTGTGGAGTAGGAATAGTTCTCTTCTGGATCCAAAAGGAGTTTGTGAAACTGAGAGAGACACCTTTATTTGGAACAGAAGCCTTTAGGAAACACGGAGGACATTTGATGAAACTGTTCTCACCAAATCAAAGAATCATAGAATATCCTGAGCTGGAAGGGACCCACAAGAATTTGTTCCAGTTCCTGGAACAGGACACCCCAAAAATCCCACCCTGCCCCTGAGAGTGTTGTCCAAATTCTCCTTGCACTCTGGCAGCCTTGATCATTGCCCTGTGGAACCTGCTCAGTGCTAAACCACCCTCTGGAGGAAGGACCTTTTCCTGAGATCCAAGCTAAACCTCCCCTGACACAGCTCCAGCCATTCCCTCAGGTTCTGTCACTGGTCACAGAGAGCAGAGATTGAATAATTTACTAGTTAAGGAGTCTAGTTTATCAAAGCTGAGATATTTGAGCTGAAGCTATTAGCATGCACAAATTTGGCACCAGGATGGTTCCAAGATTTTGTCCTAAATTTTAACTGAACCAGTGCCTGAAAACTTACGAAGGTTTAGAAATGTGCCATGTGAGCTTTTAAATTAGTTCCTTTGGAACTAAATAGACTTAAAAAGACCAAGTTGAAGACCAAGGCATATCACCTGCAGCCCAGGGGCTTAGACACCTGGATGATGAAGGCTATGTTTAATGGTGTTGTGTCTGTTACTGGAGAGTCTTGAGCTCTCCTTTAGAAGCAGCCAGGCTTCCCCCTCTTTTGGTGTCTCCATAACTATCTGCCAAGTTATATGGTTGAAACAGTTGTTCCTCTGGCTCAAGATCACCACCTTCATCGTATCAGGTTTTATAATGTATTGTCATGAACACAAGAGAATTACTAGCAGCATCAACAGCCTTGAAAAACCCCTCATACTGCTCTCAAGACATTCCCCTGCTTAAAATCTTCTGGTTCTCTCACAGAAGAGACTGGTGACTGGTGTTACCTTTGTTTAATCTTCATGCGGCACTTCTGCATCTTTTTTTTCTTAATGTAGGGCTAGGTAATGCCAGGGCCCAAGGGTAAGGTTAGAAGGAGGAAAAGGAAAAATAATGGAACAATAATCCATTTCTCTTTGACTAAGAGACATAAGGACTTGTGAAAAGCTGGGCAGCAACAGAGGCAGAATAAAAAGGGAAGACCAAAAGCCTAAATGGAAGATGAAGAAGCAGGAGAAAGCTGCAAGAACAACATAGGTGCTCATATTAATTAGGAGATAGAGAGATGTACACCAAATATGACCCTTCATATTGCATGAGAACCACCTTAGGATGTCACAGGAGTTTTGGATGAGACCCTTCTGTGGGTGCTTGATTTTGGATATGGACTGGAGGGCAAAGCTGCCTTTTGACTAGTATGTCAAGCTGGAAGCAACATCTCCACTAAGCACTTGATGAGATTCTGGAGCAAAACTGAATGCCTTCCAAAAATGAACACTGCTCATGTGCACTGAACACTGAGGTTCAAAACACCATTAATAAATGGAAGCATGGAGATGATTTGTCTGAAGCCGCACTACTGCTCTGATACAAAACCCATTAGTAGAAAGAGAAAAAGACTAATGCTATTTCATCCTACACTTTTTTTGTTGAAATATACTAAACTTACTTTCTCACTTTATTCATCTCTTATTGACTACACTACACCCTTGGGAAGAGTCTATTCTTTAAGTTATGGGAATGCATCTTGATCTTCTGTCTGTCTTGCATGGCACCTCCTACAGAGATGTCCAGCCTCGTGTGACATAAGTGTGTAAGAAGGTAAACAAAAAGTCTAGGAGATGAAATTCCAGACCCTCTACATTGCAGAGATTGAGAGATGGGGGAGAAAAGCTCTGTTATCTCTGCAAAGCATGAGTGTTTGTGAGCTTTGATCGAAGCAATTTCCCTCATTCAAATTAGGTTTTTGTGGGCATCTGATGTACAGAGGATTCCTGATGTGTTCAAGTCTGTTTAGCTTTCTGCCTGCAAATGAAGTGGGTGATGAACTGTCTTGGATTACTGTGAAAAGAGATAAAACTTTATTACCTTACATCTTAAGTTAGTTAGGAAAGGCTGTCATATCAAACAGAGAGGATGACTGAAGTTAATGAGCTGCTTCAGTGTGTCAGGTTTCTTAGAAAGAAGCTATGTTTTCACATAGTGAAGAAAAACTATCACAGGAACAGTGAGAGGCCCCATAATTAATAAGACACAAGAGCACAGTGCTGCTTAATGTAACATAACAATTCTGAACTGTAGACAGTGTCAGCATGGGCCTTCATTTGCAAAGATTCGTTCACTGTCCATGGAAAATCGGGAATTATGAGTCTCATCAGGACCTGAAATGGCAAACACATGGCATTGTTTCATTACTGTGCAATTAGGGAAGCAATGCTCTGTTACTGTTTGTGGCTATGCTCTGCCCTTTCAAGTACTTTAAGATTAATTGCATTGATGCATCTGTTTGGTACACCAAGTTGGAACAGGACTCACACAGCACTTGGCCAAGTAATCAGAACAAAGTGAGGCTTCAAGGCATCCCAAATGTTGGAATTGTTTGGAAATATAGTTGGTGTACTCCAGGAAAGCAGGAGAGCAGGCATGTTGGGTTGAGGAACTGCCTTTAAACAACAAGAGCTTTATTTGTTTTTTTATTTCATCCTATTTGCTGATGTCTGCACCCAATGGCTTTATCAGGCTGAGCAGTTACTCAGAGAATAACAGATTTTCTGAAGTAAAGAAGCAGCATATTAAAAATATTAATTAAAGAGATGTTCTGTTCATGTCTAGGAATAATGGTGTTTTCATTATAGATATGCAAAATAAAGTCATAAAAACAGATCTGAAGCTTGAATGCTTTAAGATGCAAACCCTTTTTGTCTCACCATTAGTGTTTCTCTCCATTACACACCTGGTACTGCACAGCAAAACACCAGCTTGAAGTCTGAAGAGGTAAGTATATAAAGGGGTAACTCCTTAGCATCTAAAGAGGTAGCTCAAGAAATAACTCAGGCTTTTATATTGAATTAATTTTTTTGGAGTTGTTCAAAAAGGATTTTAACTCAGGATATGTCTGAGAAGGTAGAAATTCTGGAGTGTTTCAGAAAATGGATTGAATAAAAAGTTAAAACAATATCTAAATACTGGGATGCTTTTTGAAACATGAACAAGGACACTTAGAAATATTCTGTGTACATGTTAAATAATATATTTGAGATCTAAAGATGTCAGGAAGATCTACCCATACAGGCATTACTTGAATGAAAGGATGAGAAAGAGCAATTTTAAAACCAGCCAAGCAAAAGATACATTTTAATCCTTTCATAAGGTATAGAAGAAGGTACAATAGCAAGATTGTTCCCTGGCTAATGCTGATCTTAAATTTCCCAAATGCTCTTTCCAGTTTTGTAAGTAAATAGCAAATCAGGAAATGTATTACACAGAGGGGAAAAAGCCTCTCATGCAGAGAAGGCATTAGGAAAAGTAGCATGCTGGAACAGTGATAAAACCAAACTGGCAGATTCTATTTTATTCATAGTTTGTGATCGAGCACTAGAAAATGTGAATTCAAGCTCAAAAAACTTAAACACTTTACTATGAAATGACATATTTAAATCCTTATCTCCAGCGTTTTCTCCTCAGTTTAGAAATTGGTGCAAAAAGCAGAACTTACAAAAATCTGTGGGTTTGACACAGCACTTCTCCTGAAACATCTGTTACTAGAATTACAAATACTCAATTATGATATTGTAGAAGTCAGAAATTGCATTGTATGTCTCACAGGGAATTGTAAACTGATTAGCTGAACTTTTGAAATTGTTGCTGGGAATTTTATTATCTTGTTCTTATCTTAAACTGACTAAGATGTAAAAAAAACCCCAAAAAAACCAAAACAAATTATTTGAATCCATTCCTTTCTGGATGTCTTCACATACCAAAAATTCTTGGCTTTGTAAAAGAGTTTTCTTTACTAACATAAATTAATCAAAAGGCTCAAATCCTGAGACGGATAACTGAATAGGACACTTGTAATCAAAGATAAATTCCTATCATGTATTCAAATAAACACAAAATTTCAACCACTGAATTCTGAAGGCTTTTTACTAATGCAATGTAGTAGATTTTATACTAATACAATACCTGTGGGTATATATAGAAATCTGACCAATTTTACATTTACTGAGGTGGAAATTTTAAACAGCTTTAAATATTTCTTTTCCAGAATTGTTTGCTGAGGTTCTAAGTTTTTTCAATAAGGTCACACATGTTAAACATTAATAGAAGATAAGATTTAATCAAAATCCATAAACCATTTTAGTGAAAAGGAAGTTAAATGTGAAGCAAAGCTTAATGTACTTTGATGGTCTGCTGGAGGAGTTTAATGTTGACAAACCTTAAAGCCCATACAGAAGGAATTCAGAAAAGATTTGGAAAGTATTTTATACATTGTGAATTTTAAAATAACACAAAATTTATTTCATCAAGTCCTTGGGAACAATATCATTTAATAAAGGCAGTGTTGTACTACTCATTTTTGGGGGGTAGCAGCATAATGAAATAATTAATGACATTCATGGGTAAAAGCCTTAGTCCATACACCTTGAGACCCTTTTTTCCTCTTCATCACATACTACCATGTCTTTTGTTCTGGAATCTCAATAAAGAAACATGAAACTCATGCATTATATATTCTATGGTGCTGCTTTAACATTTTAAATATTTAAAAATAATTTTCAGGAAAAAAATCCCAAAACTTGTAGAAATTTCAGAAATGGTGAAAATCACCATTGGAATAAAAAATAAAACAGTTACAAAAACCTCTCCTTCTGGGAAAAAAATATCAAAATATCAAAAATATCCTGAAAGACTATAATTAGTTTCTGATTCCAAATATTTCTCATGATCTATGAGCTATAATTTCAAAACAAGTCCTACTTATAATAATTGCATCTTATATGACTGCAATTTCTTATGTAACCATAAGTGAAGTTAAAAATTCAGAACAAATGTTTTTAATTCAGTCACTTTTGCTATTCAGCATTGCAGCAATATACAAATATTTTATGGTTATTGACACAAGTAAATATTAAACAGAAAATGTCAATTTTTTATTAGCAAACTGGAAACTTTGAGGTATGCAGAGTGGTTTTTGTAAAAACAGTTTCATATTAATTTTACATAAATCTTTTAAATTGTGGATAGAAATTCATGACATCATTCTGACAATCTGTATAAGTAATTTCGCTGTGCATATGTGACACTGCTTTAAACTGCTACCAACTAATTCCTTGAAGTTTATAATGTTTGCACACCATGCAATGAACTTTCCACAATGTAATCTGTGATATTTCTATTATTTTTTCCCGCTACAGTTGTCAGAAACATTACAACAGTAATCTTCTTTTTGCTGTTGTTGCTGCTGTTGTAGTATTTAGTTTTCTATCTTTATGGAAAACTTGATAGGGTACAGCCAGAAGAATGGAGGCAGAGGAAAAATATGACCTGAACCTCTTCATAAATAAAATGGAGATGAATTTTTAAAATCAATTATTTGCTAGCTTTGATTTAAACATCAGATATGAAGAAAGGTAAGATAATAGAAGATGAATAAAATAGAAAAATAAAAACCAGATAAATAAGACAAATAAATGGTATTTCTTAAACCTACTTCCTTTCTTAGTCTAAAATTCTAGTGAAAGAACATATGTTAGTATAAGGAGCATTTTGTCCAAATCCTGTGACATATACAATTTATAAAAGGTTCAGGCATATCCATTTATTGACTCAATTGATCAGAAATGCAAATTGCTCTGATAAAAATTCAGTGCTTACTTTGTTTTCTACTGACTTATTCATAAAATAAGTTGCTATTTTTTTTTCTATTACATACCATGCACAACTGTATTGAGAATGATAGTAAGTGAAGTCACTATTGAATCACAGAATGATATGATGGCATTTTGGGAGAAGAGAATATTTTGAAACAGATTAGCTTGCAAAAGTTTCAGAAAAAGAAAAAAAAAGAAAAGAAAAAAGTATGGCATCTTTTAATTCTATGTTGTAACAGAAATAAATAAAAAGATCAGAACTTTTTTATGGGATCAACTGATCCAGGACTCTTTTAGTTAAGAATGAGAAAATGCACATAGAATTACCTTTCAGAAAGAAAGGAAGTTTTGTTATTGGTAATAGTGAAGAGAGTGATTGACTTTTATATTAATTGTGGTAGTGGGAGTCTGAATTCAAATTTGGCCAAATAGCATCCCAATGTTTAGATTTCCTTAAAAAAATTCTGCACTGATTATTCACCTGCAACCAGAACTGGGAGAGAAAAACTACTCCATCCCACTTTGCAAATGAAAATTTTACTTTACTGTCTGTTTCTGGCTAAAGTTCATTTTGATTGAGGCAGAAGCTCTGAGAATACTCTTAAACTGGAAGAAAAGGGATGAGTCAATGCACAGTTCTGCACAGTCAACTGTGCTGACAGGTGGTAAAATTTTTGAACCAAAAGTTCTTATTTGACTAGATAAGTCTTGAGAATAAAGCTGTATGAGATTTCTTCAATGGTAATAAACATCTTTCCTGTTGTTTCCTTCTGGTCCTGGAAGGCCACAATTGGGTCATCCGAGAGCCTTCTCTTCTCCAGGCTGAACAATCCCTACTTTCCCAGCTTTTCCTCACAGCAGAGCTGCTCCATCCCTCTGATTATCTTGGTGCTCCTCTGGACTCGCTCCAGCAGCTCCATGTCCTTGCTGTGCTGGGCCCCCAGGGCTGGAGGCAGCTCTGCAGGTGGGATCTCAACTGAGGGGACAGGAGGGGATTCTGCCATGCTGTGGGATCAGCCCAGGGCACGGGGGATTTCTGTGCTGGGTCATGTCCAGCCTCTCCCCCACCAGCACCCCCAAGTCCTTCTCCCCAGTGCTGCTCCATCTGCTCAACCCCAGCCTGAATTGATCCCAGGGGTTGCCATGAACACCAGGGCAAAGTACATTAGGTCTGAAAATGTGATGATTGTGATATTCCTCCAGCCACACTTTTAAACGAGAATCACACTGTAAATTCACTTACATCTCATCAAAACATTTTCACACATTTGTACCACTTTGCATATCATAAAGCATCACTGATGGCACAGGAAGCATCCAGGAGCATAGAAACACTAGAACTTGGCTGAGCACACTGGCTCTGTTGCAAATGACTCTATGAGAAGTTAATAGTTGTCAAAGGGCAAAATAACTAAAGAGCTCCAAGTTTTTACCTTGGGGGCTGCAAAATTCTGGGGTTTCTGGATATGTTGTGAACAGCCAGAAGCAGAAACTAAGATAAAGTAATTATTTGCCTTCAGCAGTGCCTTTTGCCAACCTATTTCACCCTCCAAAACATTATAAACTCTTAGAAAACAAGCAATAAAAGATTCTGTAGCTCCCAAGAGGGACAAGACTTGCCTGCCTGCCATTACTTTATACAAAATGTAAAGTTTGAGGATCTGGCTTCAAAGGGGTCCCATAAAACTAGACACTGTTTAGTAGAACAGACAAGCACACTAC
>JAWWLV010000100.1:10320243-10345785 GCA_035041135.1 Platyrinchus mystaceus | reverse complement strand
TGCTTATAATAAAAACAAATTATTTATTTATCACAGTCCCCCCCCCCCCCCCTTTTTTATTCATGGTTTTATTATAAGCCTTTTACGTCGACTGTTTTTGGACCTTTCGAGTTCGTTCCTACTCGGTTAATATATCTTGTGCTTTGTCCATTCTTTAGTTTGTTTGGGGGTCGGTCGTGAGATCATGATTTTCTGAATTCCCGGGCTTCTGGTTGTAGTGTCTTCGGATCCACTGGCATGGTAGTTAATTGCATTCTTTGGACAACACTGGAAATTAATCTCATAAAACATGGGATTAGACAGGGTAGAAACAACAATTTAGAGATAGCACATGTCAAGAAAAAATTCCACCCGATTTCACCATGCCCCTCCGAACAAGCTAGTCTACCACCCTCTATCTATCATGGAATTCCATTTTTGAACTGGTACATGGGCTGGATGTTGGAGGCTATTTCTATTATGGCTCTATAATTATCTTCAATCTGTAAACAGCAGTTTGAGGTGTTAAATTTTCTACTGACTCCTCTTTCTTCCGCTAAAAGATAGTCTAGGGCTAATCTGTTTTGGCATATGTCTGTTCTGTTTTGACTAAAACTTCTCTAGGGCTATTTTTTTTGTTATTAAAGGTTCCTCACAAACTTAACAGCGATTTATTCTTAACTCTTTAGCATTCTTATGCCATAAAGGTGGTTACTGCACCTGTTTCATAGTACGTATTTTGGTAACACTTTTGGCAGTGGTCATTGGCAACGACCGCTAGCAGGAGCACAGCTAAGGCAAGCAGAGGTCCAGTATAGCATATGCCTCCACCATCCATGCCTATCGGATTGCCGCCGACAGCAGGATAGAGAGATCTTCTTGTGGCAAGTATAGAGGCTAATCTGGTCTTGCCCTCTGTTGCTTTGCTCTTGCACTAGGGTAGAGCTGTCACTCTGCAGGTTTGGCAATAGTACCACTGTCTTTAATAATCCATCTTGTATTAGTCTTTCTATCACTGGTGCAAAGCTCTTTCTCCCTTTAAGGGGAATGAGGTACAGGAATTTTTGTGTATAACTCTATTTTAAAGGGTTCTACCTCTAGTCTTCCCCTATTCCTATCTCCAACCCATACTTGAGGGTTTATATCTAACCCTTCCCTTAAGATGAAAAGTTTAACTCCTATTCTTTCCTCTTGTGGTACAACTCTTACTCCCAATATTTTCATTAGATCTCTGCCTAGCAGATTTACTTCAGTTTGGGATGTGATTAATATATTTGCCTTAATTATCTTTCTGTTTTCTTTTATTAATTCAGATAAGGCTACAGGTACTTCAAATTTTTCTCTTTTTGCCCTGATTATTGTAATGCTGTAATCAGGTACTCTAACTCCCATGGGAGGTTTGATTACACAGGTCCATTGAGCTCCCAAATTTACTAAAAAGATGGTATCCTCCCACTGGGGTCCTAATTTCAAGTTTATCAAGGGTTCTTTTCTATTTCTGATCCCAGGAGAAAGAATTTCTGACTTCTCTATTCCGAGTCTTCCTGTAATTGGAAGACGGATATCTTTTTGTCTCTTAACACTATTTTCTTTTAATTATGTTGCGGGAAAGTCCCACTTCAGGAGTTGTGTTGTCACCTCAACTCCTGTCTTGCTATGCTGCAGGATATCCCGCCCCAGGGATGGAGCTTTCGCCTTTCCTGAACTGGAATTACTCTTAGACCCTGTCTCTAAACTGGAGCACTCCCAAAATGCCTTCTTCGAACTGGAACCACACTTAGATCCTCTCTCTAAACTGGAGCACTGCCAAAGCTAAAGCTTCAGGGCAGCCGCTTTTGCTGCTGTGCCGCCTCCTCCGATTATGGCGCCGATTATGTTGCAGGAGTCCCCGCCCCCAGGGTCTGAGGCACCGCCCCAGTCCCTGTCAATTATACTGCCGGAGTCCCCACCTTCAGGGGTGGAACTCTTGCTCGACCCCAAAGCTAAAACTCCAGGGCAGCTGCTTTTGCTGCTGTCCCGCCCCCATCAGGGCGCGCCGCCGCGCCCCGCCTTTGGGACACGCTCGAGGCCTGCCTGGTCCCCCCGGCCGGGTAGCTGCAGCCATCTTGGATCCTCCTCCTTCACAGGTCACGGGCCGGCCCCCTCTCCCCGTGCCGTGGTGGGGAAAAGAGGGGACAGCGCTGCGCCCACCAAGCTCCGCTGGCCCCGCCGGGCCCTCCCGCGGCTTCCGCCGGCCCCTGACGGCCTCGCTGACCCCACCTGGCATACAGTCCAGAAAGGACTTTTCACCTCACAGATTTCACGATATGCTTAAAAAAATCCCATTTCTTTATGTTTTCTATTAAATTCACTTTAATTATAATAAAACCAAAATAATTATTTCTCACAGGAACAAAAGCCTTAAAGCGGCAGCCACCTCCAGCGCTACCACCCCCGACGGGACACGAGGGAAGCACAAGCCCAAAAACAGTGACCATTGCCGCTGCCACTCCGCTCGGGAACAAAAGCCTTAAAGTGGCAGCCGCTTCTGCCGCTACCCCCACCCCCCCCCCGCCGGGACACGCGGGGAGCACAAGCCTAAAAAGGGCAACTATTTCCGCTGCCACCTTGCCCCGCCGAGCTCAGAGTGAAATGCCTGGGCGCCACTGCCACCCAGCTCCTGGCACACAGCAAACCGTGCCCCCTCTGGGGAGCCCACAATCTCCTGCCATGCATGTCCTGAGCCGAACCTCTCAGCTTGCCCACTGAGACATGTGGCGTGCAATTTACCCCTGTCCCCTGCTGAGAACCTGGCAAATTTTTACTGTATGTCACCCCAGATCACTTTCTTTCAATTTTTATTCCCCCCCCAGTTTCTACCCAAGGGAGTATCTCGTTCTCACGTCTCAATAAGCGCTTTGTCCGGTCACTGGCCAGCCCTCTTGCGAGAGACGTGTAAATGCAGTTAAAAAGGACTTCACATTCACTCCATACCTTTACGCATGTCTCGTTCACACATACGCATGCTCCCGGAATGCAATCTGTCCCCTAAGAATGGTCCCCTTACCAGGTTTCTATGCCCTCTATGTTGCCGCAGTCTTTTTAATTTCTCTATTGACCGTCTCTTCTCCTGCTTTTCCTGTTCTGCAGCCATTTTGCCCTGGGTCCTTCCCCACAGCCGCCCTGAGCCAGGGGTCTCCGTCCCCGGACCGCCAAATTGGGCGGGGCACATGCCTTCCTGGACATTGGACCCCCAGCCCAGAGCTGCTGGGCATTGGATCCCAGACGAGCCCCCATAATTGTAGGCAAAATCCTTGCTTTCAATTTAAGAAAACAGCAAAAATACCTGCAGGACAAGGAAAATTACAGCGAGAAGTTCTTTATTGCAGCAATGGGTGCAATCCCAAGTCACATGGGCCTGGAAAAAGCACCCCACCATTTGAAAACCACGCTGTTACATATTCAGTAGGTGTCAGGTATTTTACCTTAAAATGTAATTTCTCGGACTCAGGAGGGGGTGTTACCCTCCCTCTTGATTGATTTATGACATACCCCCCTGTACATTGTACAAGGGGGTCTCTCTGCACACAAAGGCCGACCACGTGGCTGAGAGTACATTTTTATTTTTATACTTTTCCCTATTCCCAACCGCAAAGTTTCCCTGGCGTCCGGCCCAGACAGGACCTTCCACCTTACAGCTTTCACGATACGCCTAAAAAACCTTGGAATTAAATGAAAGAAAAGAAAACCTCACTCCCTTCTGTTTTCCACTAAATTCATTTTGCTTATAATAAAACCAGATTATTTATTTCTCATAAGGGGGAAAACAGTGAAGCTATATACACACAAAGGACCGGTTAAGTAGCAACACATTCCAGATTAATTGCTTCGGAAAACTGTGGGGGAGGTGGGTTGGTTGTTGGTTTTTTTTTGCTCTGGGAGGGGACTTTACTATCTGCCCGGATCTCAGGAGCTGTGTGTGGGAGCAAGCTGCAAGTTTTCACCTCTGACCCCCTCACATCCTGTTTTGCCTATGGCCTGGGTGCCTCTTGCAACTGCCAAGGACTGGGGGAGCTCCGGTTCGTTCTCCACTGAGAGAGTCCCTGCAGGGCCACACCCCACCTCTGCTGTCATGGATACTGTCAGCATCTTGTGAGTTTTTTCCCTTTCTTCCTGGGTCTCCCACTGTTCACTGGACAGACTGACACCCCTGTCCCTTGCTAGCTGCTGCTTTCATGGCCGAGGGGTGGAGGCCCACCTTGGGGTCTTGAACCACCCGGCACCGCTGAGATGCACCATTTGCCACATGGGATTCATCTGCAGCACCCTCTGCTTGCCACTGGAGAGCAACTGCAGCCTCCGCTCCACCAGAGATCAAACAGCGCCCCCTGCTCATCGTGGTTAGAATTGTGCCGAAAGGGAAAAAGTACTTAACTTTTTTGTTTGTGGGAATTTGGGTGCAGGATTGTTGTGGGTTTTTTTGTTGCTTTTTTTTTTCTTTTTGCTTGTTTGTTTGTTCTTTTGTTGTGTTACCTATACACATATATTCTTTAATAAAGTGGCTTGGTGAGCTCTTCTGGCAGCTCCCTCAGTAACCTTCAGTAGATCCCATCAGGCCCTATAGCAAGGGTCGTCAAACTACGGCCCGCAGGCCGGATGCGGCCCGGGAGCCCCCCCAATCCGGCCCGCGAGCCCCCTCCTGGCGCTGCCGAATCCGCTGCCGCCGAATTCTGCGCGGCGGCAGATTCGTCGGCGATTTCGGCGGCGGCAGATTCGGCTGCGATTTCGAGGGGGGACCCCCCCCCCCGTCCGCCAAAAGTGCCGCCGAATCTGGCGGTCCCGGCGCCGGCGGTCGCGGTCCCGGGGCGGTCCCGGCACCGGCGGTGGCGGGAGGGGGCGGCGGCGAACCCGTCCCCCTGTGTCCGCCGAATGTGCTGCGATCCCGACCCGAGGGGGACGCCCCCCACCCCCGCAGTCGCTGCCGCCGAAAGCGTCGCGTCCCCCCCCCTCGCCGCTGCGGCCCGTGACAGCGTCTGAGGATAAGAATTTGGCCCGCGGTTTCAAAAGTTTGGTGACCCCTGCCTTAAACCTTTCAGCCACACTGAACTGGGAGGCAGGGCGGGAAATTGCCTCTTCTGCAGACTAGGGTGAGTGTCAAAACAAGTATTTGCCACAGCACTTTCTTCTAAATGACTTCTTTAGCATGAAAAAAAATCCTCAATCCATTAAGAGTAGGTAAAAGGAGGCAAAAGAAAAGTCTAAGAAGGCCAGGACCCTCAGTCACCTAAACATATGCAAACGTCAGACTTTTGTTTGCTGAAGTGGACAATTCAGCAGAAAGCTGCCTGACAACTTTAATTTTGCTGCCTGAGGTGAGAGCACTAAAGAATAAGTGCTAAAGCCAAAATTTTCAGCATTATTTCTTCAGTAAAAGTTTATAATATCTTTTTTTTTTTTTTTTTGGTCTTTTCCCTGGAAAGGAAAGAATGCTTCAGTTTAACCAGAGAATATTATCTGGAGAGTGCAGTGTTTTCCTGCTGTTGAAATATTCAAGTGCTTTTCAAATTCAACATAGAAGCTTCTGTGTGGTTTTCTGCAGCTACAATTGTGAAATAATAAACATACGTTTTCTGAAATAATAAACACTTGTTTATTATTGTGAAATAATAAACATACAAATGCCTTTAAGTAAATTGCTTTAAACATTTAAACCATGTTGTTTTACATTTGCATACATACATTTTTCACCCTGACTGTAAAGTTAAAATCTGAATTCAAACCTTGAGATTTAATCAAATAAACTTGATAGAGAAATTCATTTCAGGATAATATATTAATTAATTGAGAATAGTAAATGTAATAAATTGTCCATTTCTTCAAGGTTAATTAGAACAAGTAAATTGATTGTAAGGCCATTTACTGTGACTGCAGGATCTCTGCTATGATTGACTTTAAAAAAAATCCAACAACCAGCTTGTCTTTCAGTAGCAGGAAACATACCTTCTATCTTTGGTTCTGCTACTTGTAAACAACAACTTTTCTAATTTTACTTGATGCCTAACCTTCAATTCTAACAGATTCTGTAATAGGATTAATTTCAAACTTTAGACATTTTGCTTCTTCCTCTGCTTCTGTCTCTAAGAATTTTATTACTGATTTCTCTAAAGAGAAAAAATTACAAAATATAATATTAAGGGGGTTTTTTTCCCCATCAATATCCTCAGCCACTTCTTCATCTCCTGCTTTTTTGAGCTGTTATTGCACTTCTCTTATCTTTCAATACCAATGAAGTTGTTGTCATTTGGACTTTTTAAAGTCTTTTTACTTACACTAACACTTTTCTGAGTAATTTTATTGGTTATTTGGATAAAGTATTACAAAGTTACATCCTTTCTGCTTTGCAAACTGGCAATCCCTTGACACTTTCTATACATCTGCACACCTACGAAGTCTAAACCATAAATAAGACAGAAAAAGAACAGCTTTATGGTTCTTGTCTCCAAGGTAGTCTGTTTTGATATAACACACATTCATTGTAGCTCCATAACGTTATTTGTTATTGTTAGGCAATTATAAACATCATTTAATGGCTAATGCCTTTAAACTGAAAGAGGACAGGTTTAGATTAAATATTAGGAAGTTTCAGTTTAAAAGTTCAGTACTTTATGAAGTCATAAATTCCCTATGGAATTCTGCCATAGCCCCAATTGGACATTGAAATATTTTATGAGCATTCCACAAACCATTGAGTATGCTATTTTTTGTAGGGTGAAGCCATTCCATTTTATGTCTGAAAAGCCTTTTGTGTTTTCAACTGTGAATGCCAATTACAAAATTACACACTGACATACTGACATGATATAATGAGCATTTTTTGAGCTTTTTAAGACCTGAAATGACATTTTCTCAATGGTCAAGGCAGAAATGCTTATGCTGCTCTCATTGTGCCTCACTCATAGGTTCATACCTCACAGATACAAAAGTATATGCAAGGAACAGCACAAAGAGATAGTGCAACCCAGGAATATCCTGTAGGCAGGATATCTCTGGTCCCCCGTTAAATCCAGCCCTATAAACACAGGGATAATAAGCTTTTCATACTGTTGTGAAGGGATGTCCCTCTTTGTCTTGCATTTAGTGTAATAATTTATCCCAGTGACAACTTAAACTAGTTAAATTCGACTGGGTTTTTTCTCATGTAGTCTAATAACTGTAAAAAAAAAAAAAAAAAAGACTACTCTTAAACAGAAAAGTTTCCTTGATGAGACAGTTTGAAATCTTGTTCTGTGCCTTGATTCCTCTGTAAGCAAGAGAGATGAAACTTGTTTTTACAAATAAGAAAAACTTATTTTTGCTTATTTGATATGGCTTGATGGGATTGGTGTGCAGTACCTTGATGCAACTGGAAAACAAGCTCTGTCTTAGGACAGATAGTTCATATCAGAACCATTGTCTCTGGGTGGCAAAGATACCAAAAAGTATCACACTGTTTTTACTTTGCTTTCCTTTGTTTTACTCTTAGTCTGAAAACTCAGTGGCTCTGCTGAATAGTAAAGGTTGTGTGTTTTATAATTTTAGGAGTTTAGCTCCCCAAAATTAATTTATCTCTGACTTCCAAGCCTCTCAGTGTTCTCGTACTGCTTATGAAAAAACATAGGTAGAACTTCACTCTGGTGAATTTTTTTCTTGCAGCCTTTATCACATTTCTCATTTGTTTCATATTCACATAAGCAGGGCTCTTATGAATCTATCTTAAATGATTTTCAAGAAGATTTATACTGTTTATTTGTATTTCCATATCACTGATAGTACAAGGTAATTTGCTAGAGGTAAACAAAAAGTGTATGTAATAGATTGTTCCTAATTATTACAGACAAACAGGGTGTGCAAAAAGAACACAGGATAAATGAAAATGATGAAAGAGAACCAGCAGAATTCATTTAAATTTACTTATATTTTTTTCCTCAGTGATAATACGAATCTTCCATTATGAAAAGTTTAGGTGTGGGTAGATGAATATACAGTAATTTTCCTAATTTATTTTTCATTATTTCAGCAGAAAATTTTCCCACTGCAATATGAGGAACTTTTTTATCTTTGCCTCCTCTTCACCTTTTAAGGATAACATGTAGGCTAAAAAGTAAACAATTTAGCAGCTTTGTAATATTCTACAGCTTCATAAACCTTTTAGGATTACTCTCAAGTCAAGTACTACTGCAAAATTAGATATCCCAGGCTCACATCCAATTTTCTGATTGTGCATGACATGCTCTGGGACTTTGGATCTGGTGTCCATAATCTTAGAGGTACAAAATGCATTTATTTTAATGTATCTTAAGATTACAGTTGTCTGGAGAACCAGGCATACTCTACTGATGAAGCAACACTAGCAAGGAAAAAGTACTCACAGAGTTCCAGTGTCTACAAAAACCGTATTATTTCCGAAACCATCCATAGTGAGATAAAAAGTTTAAGGAAGAGAACAAAAATTTGATGCCATAAATCAAATCAATGACCTCCTTCTCAGGATCTCTTTCAGGTCTCTGATATGTTGTACAGATCCAGAAAACAGAGATAAAAAAGAAGCTCCAGCTACTGTAAGTAGGATCACTTCAAATGCATATTAATGAATGTAAACAAAAAAAAAAGCCCCGCAAAAAGTATTTGCATACAGAATCCGCCAGTGATTCGAGTGATGCTGCTGCTGGGGAGGAGGTAGAGAGTTTGGGAGTGAAGTTGAACCTGGGAAGAAGGGAGGGGTGGAGGGAAGGTGTTTTCAAATTTCTTTCTTTTACTTCTCATTGCCCAAAGTGGCTTTGATTAACAATTAATTTCCCCAAGTTGAATCTTTTTTGCCTGTGATGATAACTGCACAGAGAGTGATCTCTCCTTGTCCTTATCTCAACCCACAAAGCTTTTGATGCATTTTCTATTTCTTGTCTAGTTGAAGAAGGGAAGGATAGAGCCAGGGTCAACCCACTACAGTGTGGAATACTCTTGGAACAAACTTAGGCTATGCTTATTCTTAATTATGAAGTTTATTAATGTTATTAAAATAAATACATGATGATCCATTCATGTCTAGCACTAAAAAACTCTTTTAATTCAGTTACATTTGTTAAGCAGAACAATAAATAGGAAGAGTAGAGAAGTTGCATATTTCTACTTTACTTTAAAGTAAAGTTTGATTTTTTTTGTATTGACATGCCAGTCAGGCAACATATGTTATCTAATGTCTTATTTGATATATATTGGCATTTTCTCCTTTCAGATCAAGAATGCTACTAGGTCCCTGGAGAACTAGGTGTTATCAACATAAAATAGCAGTGCAGTTAGAAGAGAGTTGTGTTCAAGTCTGAAAGTGGTTATTATCTCTGATGACACAAAGTTTTACCTTGCTTACTTGTAAGGTTTCTAGTTTATTAGGCCAGAGTTGGAGGACTCCAGTAGGTTGTTACACCTTTCATGCCCTAAAAAGTGTCTGTACCAGGTCAGAAAATGTCAAATTTTTATAGTGCAAGTCTTAATAACTTTTTCAAGGTTATAAAAAGAGTAGCCAGAAAATAAGTATTTACTTTTAGACCATACAGAGTAAACTTGATGTGTCCTGTCCTGTACATGTGCCTCTCTCTATATATATGTACATGTACATGTACAGCAGCAACACTTCAAGTGTTCTACTCTGTTGAAGAACCTTTGAGGGAGAATGAATTTGTGCAAGCACTTGAAGAGCAGAACTTTTAATCGTGAATAAGAACAGCATAGTTCAAAATTACTGATCTGGGAGAATCTCATTGAGGGTTAAATGTATTATAGTTATTATTAACTATAGTTAATAGTGTATAATAGTTATTATTAACTATATTATAGTTAGTTAAATGTATTATAGACAGATTTCTCAGCATCTACCTCAGTTTTTCTTGTGTGGTGCTTTCTTCTAGCATTCCTTAGGGCCTTGGGGTCAATACTTTACGCCTTTCTCAAGAAGACTGAGGATGGAGAAGTCACGATGACTTAGCAGGGTCTTTCTGCAAGAACAGGCAGAGAGCCTAAGCTAAACCAAGTCAGGTGATGAAGCAAGTCCTTGTAATTGAGTGACATCCCAGGCTAAAGCAGATCAGGCCAAGGCAGGTCCTGAGACCCTGCATTATGTCTTCTATAATGCAAAATCTAAATGCAGTGTAAATAACTTATTTGACTGACAATCTCCAATGCTCCCATTGATTAAATGGTGGAAATTCATTGCTTCTTTAAGAGCTACCAGTTCATCAGGTGCCCTGCAGTTTTAAACCTGTGTATTTATAATACTGTGATGTTCTATGTGAATAACCAGTAATTTATTCAAGGGTCTTCAGAATGACAATGGGATGAAGCTGAGTTTTTTGGTGGGATGTTCCCTTTCCTTCTGCTCATCTTTGGAAATAGAATACAGCAGTGCCTGAGTTTTTATTATGTGTTAACTTCATGCACTTCTCCTCCTTGTTCAGTAATTTAAATGATTGAATAAACAACGTTAGTTCTGATTTGCAGGTTTGTAGTTTTGCTCACCTTAACTGAGGTTATCACACATTTTGCACCTCACTCTGAATGCTCTTGACTTAATCAAATTCATTGTCATTATTTGGAAGGAATATGCATTCAGTAACAAATGTGTTGATTACTGCCTTTTTTTTCTTCCTATTCTCACACTTTGGAAGATTCTTTTATTTGAGCCAATGTAATGCGTGGTGCTGCATATGTGAAGCTATTTCTGTGCCACAGAAAAATGCTGAAAAAAAGTACCAGAAAAAATCTGCTTTAAAGATGGACAATATGCCTATAACACCCTTTTATGACAAAAGTTTCAGTGAATCTGATATCAATCAATACTATTTGGATATTGACCAATTGGATATTGACCGTGGAAATCCCCAGCATCTGACACAGTGAACAATTTGTTCTTCAAAAGGCAAATGTCAAATTTATATTTATATTTATTTATACTTATATGATAACTTTACAAGTGATGACTCACTTCAGATTTAATTTTTTGTGATCGAGTTCCTGTCCTTTGGAGCTGCAAATTGTGGAAGTGGTACCTTGAAGCTACAAGCACTCTTTCTTCATGCCCCAGCTGCGGCCAGAGTCAGTGTTCTGCTGCTTTGTAAGAGTTTGGGCAAGGTTCTTGCACCTCAAATTAGTGAGACATGGTAAGATTGGCTTCAATTCTGAACCTCTGTGGAGGAAGGATTCTGTGGGCCCCTCTGAGTTCCTGATGATAAACAAGGCAATATATATAGGTATGTTCTTTGCACTGTTGCCTTGAACAAGGGCTAAATAATGTCAGACTTAGGTGCCTTAACATTAATTTCTCCTCCTACTGTCATTAAAAAGAGGAGTTTCAGGAGACGGAGTAGATATTCACCTTGCAATCAGTCCAGGCTTTCAATATGAGAATGTTTGCTGGGGTCTGTTATGTACTTCAGAAGCTAGAGAACAATTCTTGGAGGATATGAGTGTGAATACTTGCAGGTTACTTAGGTTGCTGGTGCCAAACAGCTCTGGAAAAGTAAAGCATAGTTAATATTTCTTTTTCCTGTTCTATTTTCTGTCTCCAAATACTTTAGGCCTGTGTATCTCCTGAATATTCCAGTTTTCACTGTTTTAGCAGCACAGTTTAGTAGAGAAACTGAGTTTCTATGTTAGAGAAGGACACTGCAGTGTATTTCACTCAAACTGACCTAGCAGACCACATTAAAGGGAATCCAAACTGCCTATTACAGTTTTCATGAAATGAGCAGAACAACTGCTGAAATTATATAATTATAAAGGTTTTTATCATGATGTTTCTCAAATATTTGTAACATTGTTTCTGACAAAAAAAATTGGAGGATGAATAAAATTCAAACTGATGTGTACTTGAAGCAGTCTTATGTAACTTGGACACAAACCAAAGGAGTGCAGCTTTCCTAATAACTACTTGCAATGTTTAAACTAAAATTTAGCTAGTCACAGTAGTATACATCTTGGCAGGAGACATTCCACTGCTATGTTAAGCCTTATAGCAGAAGCCTTGACACATTTAATAACACCCTTCCATAAACTGGAAATAAAGCTGTTGTTCTGGAGATGGCTACAAAACTGTCCTGCTAGGATTGTAATGCTGCAAGATTAAGAAGACTGATACTTGGCACAAAGTAAACTGAATAAAAGAAATGTTAAGCTAGAGAAAGTTTATTATATTGATGCAGTGTGAGAAAACCATAAAGGTAAATCTTAATTCCTTCTTTATTGATCTTTTCAGAAACTTACAGAATGCATCGTTTTTCTGTATTTATTTACCTTGCTAGTCATATGTTTCTGAGAGGGTATGCTGAGGGGTATGTGGAGCTCTGTGGTAACTTGTCATTTTTCTGCACTTAATGAGGCAAAAATAGACACAAGAGTTCTGATCATCTATAAAAGTACCTGGGATTCATCAAACTCAGATCAGTGTGAAAGTTCAGACTGTATTAAAATACAGCAATAAAAATAATAACAATTTAAAAAATGCAAAACGAAACCCCACAGAATTCCATGATGAATCTGGTCTTCCCTGAAACATCAGCATTCACTCAATTCCAAAGGGAATATGCAACCCTTGCATGTTTTTCTGCTTGAAAGAAGTAGTGAAGGCTCCAAAAAAGGACAGAACATGTTACAGTGGGTAATATATGTGCCCATTGTATAGGAAGAGCCACTTTCACAGTGAGACATAAAATCTGCAGAATCCTGGCAATTAGTTTTGGCTTTGCACTTTATGGGAACTGATTTAAGTAGCTCATCTCTCTCCTTAAGGTTTCATTTTAATTTGCTTTTTCTAAGTGTCCTTCTACAGTGAGATGGGTGGGAATTGCGTTTCTAGCCTTTACAGAAAGGAAAAGTTCCGTCATGTGTGTTGTACCCCTGCTCCAGGCACCAAAATGTTTTTGAAGGGTGTCCTAAATGCAGGATATCCCTTCTGAATTGATATTTCTCTGAGACATATGTAGCACCACTTATTCAAAAGGGTGTTTTCCATTCTATTGGCTATTGAATATGAAAGTGATTTTCCTGAAGATCTCATTAATATATGTGGTGGGCACATCCGCAGAGCCACTGGTCTTATATTTTGTGAATTCATAAATAATGCAAGAATTGAATTCTGTGCTCTGATATCATAACGGCCATAGAAATTGCTTCAAAACACTAACTTTTCCTTTAACTATATATGTGCTAAAGGCACCCCTTGAACATGAAAACAGAATTAAGGTTTCTTACACAGTATTTGTTTAGGCTATTAAACAAGGATGAATTCTGTAAATATTTGAATGTCCTTAAGATATTTAATTAAAGGAAGCAAACTAAAAAATGTTACTAGTTACTGTGCCTGGAGATTCTCTTGTGTGTCCAACAAAATAAAAATATTGATTCTCCAAAGCCATAGTGCTATGACAAAGATCAGATTCTGACCATTCTGACCCCTTTTAGTTTGGTGCAGCCCATTTCTTTGTAACTGTTCTGTTCTGTCAGCAACTGCTTTTAAAAATAGACTCTACTAATTTATAATACTCAATAGAAGGATACTATTAACACCTGTGGGGACAGAGTCAGTTTTCATTTCAGTACCCCAGACTTTCAGTACTGTAAGCTCTTTTTAATGCATTTTTTTTCTCTTTCCTGGGAAGTCCAGCATCTGTTGCCTTGAAATTCATATTTTGGCTGTGAAAATAATTAGGATACTTTATACTGTGTTATTAATTGTGGTTAGAGTTGATTTTGAGGCCAAAGGAGAGTGAAAATATTCATTTATGGAGATACACACGTCCCTGAAGCTGAAATACTGCTTTGAAATTTGGGCAAGTGTGTCTCTAATCCCCCAACCTTGCATTTTTGCATGTAGTCCTGACTCTAAAGTGATGCCATGAGGGCAGAGTGTTCTTTCTGATGGTACATGTGCATCAATGCAGAGAGTGCCTTCTTTCTGCTTGGTTATGACTTGCAGCTGGTGTGCTTCCTTTGCCAAGAGGGATCTCCAACAGCTATAGTGAGTTGAGAGAGTTAAGGTCTGACAGTGAATATACAAATTATTATCTAAGCATGATTCTTAAATAGAATCAAACTCTTTAACCTGCCTTTTTCACCAGTATTTTCCATCAGAAGTTTTTAAGTTGTTGGGTTTTTTGGCTTTCTTGTTTGTGTATGTTTTGTTTTGTTTTCTGGAAAATCTTCCAGAAAACAACTCCATTGCCATGTTTCACTGCTGCTACTGGTTAGAAAATCTGACATCCAAGATTGGAGACAGACTTCTGGGTCCCTTAGCTGTTTCTGCTTTATTTATTGCTCAGGGAAACTGAACTCCTTTTAAATATTACCTTGAGTTTGTCTTGAGCATCGAAGGCCAGTTTATCACTGAGCATTAGTGTTAGGGCAAGATGTATGCAAGCTATAGTTATAGATAATCTTTCAGAGCTTTGTCTCTGACAAATTAAAATGTTTTTCAGCCACTTATTATTCCATGAAGTTGTATAAATTCTGTTTTTCAAGATCTGTTCACTTCTGTACTGGCTGTGTATATACATTGACATAGAAGCTGACTGTGCTGCTGATGAAAAAGGCAACAACTAATGCTGGTGATGCAATTAACTTGACATTAATCAATTTCAGCCTTAGACTCAACTCTTTTGAGCTCATACTGCCTTGCAGAAGGCAAATTCATCTGGGTATGTGGGATAAGGGTTTTCTGTTCCTATATGATTACAGTGTTTTCACGGTTTTACTAAGTATTCAAGTCTATTCTATGGTAGTTTAGGGAACCAGCTCCCACCAATACCAAAAATTATCAGTTATTGTTTCTGAAAGTAAGTTTACACATAGAAAAACTGAGTCTCAAAGGTTAAGTATGAGTTTAAGAAATATTAGGACACTGGCTCTAATACACTATGAAATATGCATTTCATGATCTGTAGGCTATTGTCATGTTTGCCCTATTTACTTTAAGTTTCCTTTAGTTAATAACAGCAATTTTCTGGGGGAAAAGAAATGGGCCAATAGGATTAAAAAGTGACAAATGTGACTGGATATAGTGTTATGAGTATCATGTACTCATTAACTGATGGGAGATCAATACTTTAAGATTTTTCTGCAGTGATTAACTAAGAAACGCAGCAGATTAGAAACTTTTCCTAATCCTTCTTTTCAGTGGTATTTGTATAACTGCTAACTTTAAAAATCAATATTTCTCCAATTTTTTTTTCTTTCTTACACTTTTGGGCTTTGCATTCATTTGGAGCACTACTTAAATACAAGATTTATTTTATTTGCTTGAATTTTGATATTTATAAGATGCAGATAAGTCTTGCAAAATTGTGCTGTTAGTAAAAACACTTCTGTCGAGGAATGACAACCTTCCAAACAGGCATGAGAGTTAGTCAGTAATGCAGAGAGTAAAATAAGTGCATATGTTCTCCCCCCTGAGTCTCTCGCTTGCATATGGGAACCCAATCCAGTCCCATTTATCTCATTTTTTATGCTAATCATGTCAACTCTGCCACCCAGGTTTTTTGACTGGCAAATCTTTTGTGACACTTAGAATTAGAGTTCCACTCCTTTTTTAACTCTGGGACCTTTATTTGCATATCACACTTGTTCTTCAAAAGTTAGTTTCCTTACGTTATTAGGAAAATATAGGAAAAAGGGGCTAGATCCAGCAGAGGTCTTCAGTTTATAATGTAAGACACAGGTAAATTTTAAATATTTCACTTGAAAATCAAAATCACAAAACTTTCTGTTTATCTGCCAACTCTTTTTCAGTTTCTTAACTAGACTATGAGCAATGAGGGGTTTCTAACCTTGGGTCTGCAAGTCTTGACCCAGCTCCTCAGCCTTTGGAGTGCAAGGTAAGTAAGGAAGGAGGAGTTTTTGATCACCTCTCTCCTATCTCTAGGCAAAAACTGGCTGATGAAATAAATCTTCTCTCCTCTGACAAAACTGGGCCACTGTGTATAAAGACGTAACTCTTTTTTGCTCCACATACTATCAGCATTTCATGTGGCTCCGTCCAGATATTTAAGGCCGGGCAGGTACGACTCAGAGGAGTCTTTTATTCCCGTGACTGTGCGTGCTTTCTCTGGTGGCTTGTGAATGAAAAAGAAAACTGATAATGTGGAGAGCAGGGAGCCTGACCCAAGCCCACATCTCCCAACTTGAGTATTTTTAACCAATTATTTATTTTCCTCTTGGCTGCATAGCAGTGCAGGTCCATGAGAAGCTTAGTGACTGCAGTTCAGTGAGAACACTCCTCTGAAAGAGCAGCAGGCATATCTGGATGCCCACAAGTTCACACAGGAGCTCTGCTGGGTCCCTAGCTCCCTGCAAGACAGCTTTGACAAAAAAGGCTTTAACAAAAGCAACAACAAAATCACCAATTTTTCCTTATTTATCTGCTGCTGTGCAAGACCAAGCATCTCAGTGCCTGACCTGGGAGTTCCACTTGCTTCCAGGCAGAACTGAAGCTTAAAGGAAACTGAGTGATGCTTTTTTTAGGCTGGAGCAAGTAGATCCATGCACTGGACCTTAGTCTAGAACTGGATAAGCAAGACTTGTGGAAAATCCATCTTCTCCCTAAATTTTGTTATAGATACTGTTTCAATGCTTTTGTCTTTGTGCAGCCTAGACTGGTTTTATGCACAGATATTTTTTTTTAATATATTGATAGCTATCTATTTAAATCTAAAAAGATATATTATCTTTCATAATATGTTGATATGTATTTATATAAATATCTAGGTATCTATATCTATTTTTAATATATTAATATAATTATTGATATACATAAAATATATACAAATATATTTCAATTTTTTTACATGTCAGTTATATTTCTTTTTTGTAGTTTGGATGGTGTTGCATCTGTTACAGAGCATGGAATACACTTATTTTTCTTTCCTCTTCAGTAGTAGTTAAATTCATTCAAACACTGAGCTTCCTAAACTCATATTATTAATAAATATTATCAGATTTCCACACCCATTTTCCAGATGATTTAGCTTTCCTATGGAAGCATTATTACAAGATTAATTTGGACTTCAGATAAAGACAACCCCCCCCACCTATTAAAAGTTCAGCAATTTGAACATTTTACCCATCTGCAGGTTGAAGGCCTGGTTTGTATGAAGTCTGGACTTAAAACTTTCTTTAGAACCAAATCGGGTTGAACATAGTGTAACATTCACAATTCTGTTTTAATATTCCTATAGACACACGTTACGATCAGTATAGATGATACATCTCACATCATTAATCCCATTCTGAAACTCCATTAAAGTCCATATGAGATAGTTTCGTACTGACTCAACCAATTCCAAAAGTGACAAATCGTTAAACATTTTATTACTTCTAGGCATATTAAGGACAGTGTTGTGATTAAGATTTCTTCACTGATAAAATTTCCTATAAGGGCTGGAATTAAAACCCTTCTCTCACATTAAAAATAGAGAGCTATACTGCAAGTTTCCAAGAACAAGGTAAAGCATGGAAAGTTAAAAATGGAGACTAGTACTATCTGAATATCTCTATCTTTTCTTTCTATAGGGCAGTGGCTTAACTGAGGTCTCAAAATGCATACCTCAACAGAGCTATCTGCATAATGCTCTTGAGTTTATATTTGTTTGCATTTTTTCATTTTACAGTAACTCTGGGAGTGCTATAAGACACTGTCCACACTTTTGCAGCATCAATGGCTTTCCACTTGCTTAATGCAGGCTATAAAAAGAATAGGAATTCTGAGTGTGTAGTCTTAAATAACTTACGTGTATATATATGTATGAAAATTCAAATTCAGATTATACACTGTATTGATGTTAGTTACTTTTGTTACCTTAATCACAGAACTATTTAGGTTGGAAAACACCTCTAAGACCATTAAGGCAAACCTGTGACCAATCCCCAAGGTCACATTTATGGTTTATAAGGAAAGTGAGCTGCAAATTTCATTGTAATTTAAAATGTAGCTTACAGAAAGGATTTTGAGAGCTTTGGGATCAAAAGGTTTGAGGGTTGCAATGGTAGAATTTTATGGCAGCAAGGATACTGTGTCAGAGTAGTACTGCTGCATTTTGAAAAAGAAATGTAAAATATTGCTACAGTGGTAGTAGAGAACCATTTTAGTATATTAGCTTTAATGGTGTCAGCTTTGCTGCAGTGGACTATTAAGAGAAAACATAATCTCATGACTTATCCATCAACTTTCATTAGTTAATGGTTGATATTTCCAGGCTGTATCCCTGAGAAAAGGGGAATAGCTTGATGTTTTTAGAAGAGTTCATGAGCTTCTGAAATCACTTTTGTGATATGTTCTCCATAGTTGATCAAATTAATTACTGAGGCCAGAGTATTCTACCATTAATTATATCACTAACACTCATGAATGACATCTGTGGGTAATTCCATAATGGTTTCAAGTAGTAGCAGACTCCATGAAGATCAATATTCTGTTTATATGTCTGATTTTTCTGCTTCTGGGTATGCATGATTAATTAACCTTTGTATCACATAATTTAATTTAATGGATTTAAAACAGGACAACTTCAGGTCACGGGTAATAGACAGCAGTTTCACAGTTCAGAGAGTGTCATTAATGGAATTCAATTAATATATTTAAATTGGTAAGTAATAGCAAGGAGTCTGCCCTGGATGAACAAGTTGCACACTCTGAACACTTGACAGATCATACTTCTAAAAGTGCAAATCAGTAAGCTCAGAAAAACTCTAAAACTACATCTGAGCACAACAAAGACTGCGGCATATCAGACACACCTGAAAGATCCTACCCTTCAAAAGTTAGAAACATCTACAGCTTTAGCATGCCAGCTTTTCTTTAACTTTTTTGCATTGAAACAATTCTAAGTCATTCGAACACTGGGCTTCCTAGGTTTATATTATTAATAAATACCTCCTGCTAAGTGAGCAAGTGCTAGTACACGTTGTGGTGTTTTTGTTGGTTTTTTTTCCGTATGCATTAATGTTGAAGAAACTAATTTGCTTCCACAGCAAAGGTGTTGAAGCACCTTTAGGAGCTATGAATACAACTGGGTATGGCTTACAGTTAGAGCTGTGTTGGGTTTAGCTATATAACACTTACTGTGGGGTTAATTAACACCTGGGGCTGCAGTTAAATTTCATGTGCTTCAAGAAACTTCTGTCAGCCAGGAGTGATAAACTGAGTCAAAGTACATATGAACTGCTTAAAATTCTCCTTTGAAAAGGCAGAAGGTAAGAAATTCTAGTTTTACAGAGGAAGAGCCTTTCCTGAGGAGTAGTTTTATATCCAGGAAGACTTACCATGTTGTGAATACAGAAATTTGCATAAGGATGAAGGTATAAAAATATAAACTTTTCCCTTGGAAAGTAGAATTCACTTCTGTTTTTTACCTCTTTGAAACTCTCTCAGGTCCAGCTACATTGGATGTTTAGATATACTATATTACACAGGGTTTTTTGAGTCATTTTTCCAAAGCTTTTCCAAATAATTCAGTGTTGACTTCAAAGTAACCATGTAAGTATGGAACACTATAATTATGTAGCTCTGCTTCTTCAAAAGCTGCTAATCAGTCAGAAGGTTCATATCACTCGCTGTTCTGTGAAAACCAGTCATCAGAAAACAGGATGGAAATAATTTTCTTATTTTTTCCTCATTAAGTTGTGCTGTGCGAAACAAATGGTATTTTATTCAGAGACTTAACACAAAGAACAAGATTTTGGTGTGTTCAAACCTAGTGACAACATTTAAGTATTCTCAGATTTGCTCTGAATGTACTTTATTAGTATACTGCAGTGTAAATATATTCAAATCTGACAATAATAATACTGGGGACTACACAGTTTTAAATATTTTAAAATTTACTTTTCAGTTTGAAATTGATTGAGTTCTCTTCTCCTCTATGCCCTTATTGTTCTCCCTTTTTAGGGTAAAAGAAAAAATATTTCTCGAAGTTGCAGATTAATTCTTTTGACATTTGAACTCTTTAGAAGCCAATTGTGAACAGCTGCCTTATTTTACTTGTCACATATGAAAATTTTAGTGGCTGAATAGTGTACAACGGTATTAAACCAAGTGGAAATCTTTTTATGTTCTGGCACTATTTCTGATTATTTTTTAAAAAATCCTGAGCTTTTGTAGATCTTTTTAAATAATCTTTCCATTCTGAACTGATTCTTAGTGCATTAACTTTCAGGAAAGTTGTAAGAAATTTTCCTCTGCCTCCTTCTATGGGAGAAATTCTCATTTTACTCAAGACATGCAGAAACACCATTCACAGCATTAAAATACTAGTAAAGCAATCTGTGATGTGACCAATTAATACTTTTGTCAGTGAACTCTTCCTACAACCTAACGTTAATTCAGTGCTTGGTTGTGTAGTCCAGAGTGGTGTCCACAAATGACCGTGGATCAAGAGTGGATTTTTCTCTGTCAAACACCACTTATAAAATTACAATACTCCCATGGACTTATCCTTGTTTTATAAGGGTATTGATGGTGGTAATTGTGGGTTGTTGTTACACCCTGGATTAAAAGTCATAAGCTGCCTAGAGTGGTTACATTTTTATTTAAGACTTTTTAAAAGCTCTTTGGTTTGTTATAACCTCAAATTAGCATCTGGAGAAAGAGTCACATGTTCCTCTCTAACAGAAATGCTTTTAATTTAGTGAAAAAAATAAGATATTTTGAAAAAAGGGGTTTACAACAATGAAATAAAACCAAGAAAAAGCTTCACTAAAACATTCATCACAAAAACATTCCACAGAAAGCACCCACTACAAATAATCAATATATCAGCTTTAGTAAAACACAGTTCTTTGGTTTTAAGTTACCCACAAGGGAAGGAAAAAGAATAAAAGAAAACAGATTAAAAGAGTAAAGAAAGAAGAAAGAAGTAGAGAGGGGAAAGAAAAAAAATGGTTAACATACAAGATCTTATGGTTCATGTGGTTCAGGTTGCAAGAGAGAAGAAAAGAGGAAGAGAGAGGTGGTGTGGAGTCTTGTGCATTTACAGTTTTCCCTCCCAGGCAGGATATCCGGTCAGTGCCTTCCAGGCCAGAGCGAGTTGTGCCATAACCACTGACAGGCTGCAGGGGTGTGGTGTGGATGGGCTACCAGGCAGCTCAGCCCGGACTGACAGCCGGGCTGCAGCGCTTGCAGCTCTGCCCTGTGCTTTCCATGGGCCTTCTGGCTCTGCCATGGACTCTCAGGTACCTGGCCCTGTTGGCTGCAAGCCATGTGCCCTCAGCACAGGCTGATGTGCAGCCCTTACCATGCCCTTCCCCACATGCACACACACACACAGAGTGAGTTCATTCCGACCCATATCAATAATTCAGTAAGATTTGAATGCAATATCTCACAGGTGGGTTTTTTTTGATGCAAGAGGTGCCTTTTTGGACCTTCCAAAACTTATAAACTGTTTTGTTTTGCTTTATAACTTTACAGTGATATTTAGTTTAAATGTCATGTTTCACAAAGAAAAACTAAGGGGAGAAATTAAAAAATTAAAAATCACTGTTCCTAGAGTTTCTAAATAGAAAGAAAAGAAATAGTAGACTTATTCAGTGTCAATTAAAGGTATGTAATATTTGACTAGTAGAATGGGCTTGTGGTTGTATTTGTACTGGAAACAAGTTTATATTCCTCTACTTTCATAAAAAAAATTATAAAAAAAGAGAAAATTTATATATTGCACAGCTTAATAGAGCATCTTCAAAAGATATTTGGGTTATGAAACTGACTGACAAGCTGAAAAACTTGAGACTGTTGACAGAAAATTGAAAATAAAAAAAAAATAAAGCTGGGTGAATTATTGAAAACTCCAAAAAGGACTTTTGTAGTCACTTAGGTCAGAACGAAGATCTCTTGAGAACTCTGAATCAATAGAGTGAGGGCTGTTGCAAAACAACAAAATTCAAATGTTTAAAAAGAACAAGTCTTCTGATTCAGCTAAATTCAACCTGTGCAATCAACATCATTTTAAAAACAGGAAGGGAAGGAGATGGGAAGGAATCAGCAAAACTGTTGCTTCAAAGTTCTGTTCTGACTTAATAAAAGTGGTGTAAGGACTACCCCAGTATTTTCTTAGAAGCTTTCACATGAGGAAATTCCACACTCCAAGAAATTCTGGAGACTGTAGTGTAGCAGATGGTATGGCTCTGTCCCTCATCCATTGGAATCTCTTCAGCTATGCCATGTGGGGGGTTCTGACTACTTGGAGCTGCTGCTAAAGAAAGTATGTGATAACAAACAGCCCAGTCTTGGCTCAGCTGAGAGATTATCAGTCCAAAGAGACCGCTTCAACTTCTTTTTGAAGCAACTTGCAGTGTTGCTACTGAAGGGATGTATTCATAGCCAAATATGACAGTGATTAAAAAATTAAACCCACTGCCAACACCAGTGGAAAATTCCCTATCCATAATACTTGACCCAAAGCCTCCCACTCAAGCTCAGCTGTCATCAGAAAGAGACATGAAAAAAGCATGGAAAAGGAAATAAATCAGCAATTCATCTCCTCTTATAGATGTGTTGTACATCCTGTGTGGAGTGATGATGGCTGCAGCCTGTTGTCAGATCTTGGTCTGTCCTGTCATTGACAGAAGCTACTCTCTGTCTCAAAAAAAGACTATTTACTGAAATCAATAATAATAAAAAAAATATGTGGGGAAGAAATATGGCTGTGTGGTTACAGCCAACAGTAGCAGGCAAGAGGTCTGTGGTCTACTGATGCCACTTCTACACTTTTCTGGTCCTCCATGACATTTTAAGGAAGGCAAGGTATGTAGGCTAAAGGAAAAAGATTACTTAGCTAAGGCTGGCCACAAAATGAATTTAATCTGGGGAGGGCAGTGGAATATTTATCTCTATATAAATTTGAAAATATGGATTTAATAAAGTTACTAAAGAGGCATCTTCCATTGTCTTCCTGTGCTTGCTTTTCAGCTTTGTAGGAGAATTCAAGCTAAATGCTTATATTATAAAAGTTAAAAGCTTAAAAGTTATTTAACCTTGTGTTCTTCTTAAATTGTAATGCTCAAGCTTAAAATGCTGATAACAACACGAACCTCTCCTGTAACTGAAACTCAACACTGTGGCTCTGAAAAAAATATTGTCCATAATTTATGTGTAGAAGGTTGTAAGATGAGGCATGGGAGAGAGTTGAATTTAATCAGGTTATGGTGATATTAAACTAATTTCAAATTTATCTGCAGAATTCTGCCACCACTTTGTGACTAGTTTTAAATAAATCATATCAATTACTTTAGCTATCACTGACTATTCAGCTAATTGGAGAACAATATAGTATATCACATGTAAAATAGTTCAACGTGGTTGCAGAATGGTTTTTAAATTATTTAGTTTGATCCTGATGTTAGGTCTACAGAACATTATAATTATACAGCTCTATTTAACCCTGAAATAAGATGAGGGATCCACCATCCTCCCAACAGTTTAATTGAAGAGAGTAGAGACTTAAATTCAGTGTCACCCTCTGTTTGATCCTGTGTAATGGAGGCTAAAAAGGTACAATGGACAACAGCAGTGTTTCATTTTGGGAATGTTACTCAGAGCTCTCCGTAAAGAATTCTTACAACTTGAGAACTTATTGCTTTTCCTAAAACATGACCCTTAAAAGGTTGCATTCAAAAAATTGTGTTCAAAACATAATGGCACTTGTTTGGTCAGTGTTGCCTATCCCAGTTAAACACAGCATGTGCAGCTGCCCTGGTTGTATGATCACTAAACTGTTTGCATGTAAGATTTTGTAGTCTTTGTGACCATCAGGCACTTGGAAAAGTACTGTGGGTCTCTAGACCTAATTTTGGCCCTTTTTTTCCCTGTTATATAGATCTTGTCCGTATGAAGTGTGGGCAGCAGGGCATGAGGTGATTCTGCCCCTCTGTCCCCTCAGGTGAGACCCCACCTGCAGAGCTGCCTCCAGCCCTGGGGGCCCAGCACAGCAAGGACATGGAGCTGCTGGAGCAAGTCCAGAGGAGCACCAAGATGATCAGAGGGATGGAGCAGCTCTGCTGTGAGGAAAGGCTGGGAGAGTTGGGATTGTTCAGCCTGGATAAGAGAAGCTTTGGGGTGACCTAATTGAGGCCTTCCAGGACCTGAAGGGGCTACAAGGAAAGATGGAGAGAGTATATTTACAAGGGCCTGGAGTGACAGGACAGGGGGGAGTGGCTTCCCACTGCCAGAGGGCAGAGTTAGATGGGATATTGGGAAGGAATTCTTGTCTTTGAGGGTGGTGAGGCCCTGGCACAAGTTGCCCAGAGAAGCTGTATCAGCCTGATCCCTGGAAGTGTCCAAGGACAGGTTGGATGCAACTTGGTCAAGTGGAAGCTGTCCCTGCCCATGGCAGGGGGTGGAATGGGATGTTCTTTAATGTCCCTTCCAACTCAGGCCATACTGTGATTCAGTGACTGCTTCTCTGAGCTGTATTTGATCAAAGAAGAATTGTTTATTGCCTTGTTTTCTGGCATCAGTCCACGACCACAACTTTTAGACACCTGCCATCACCCTATGTCTGTACTCCACTACACTTCATTAATTACAGAAACACACTGTGCTACACCACACAGATATAGATAGTTAAAGAAAAACTAAAACAATTTGAAGATAGAATAACATTGGATAAATGCTTTTATTAATTAAAACAAATCTAAGGTAGGTGAGATCTGTCCAGCCTAACAGACCTGGAGGTATAGGTCAATCCCAACCTATGGCCTGATACAAACAATGGCCAGACCACCTTTACTGGACCATGAGGCTTTGAATGGTCACATAATTTAATTTTTTTGTGTCTAAAATTATTATTCATAGAAAGCTATATTTAAGTAAATATTTAGGAAGTCAGCCACAAAACAACAAATGCTTCTCAAAACTGTGGATGTTTACAGTGTGTTCAGCTAGTTTAGAAATATTCTTTCAGAGGTACGTCATGCTTAGCTGAACAAAATCTGCATCTGGATTCATGAGATTATCAAACCAAAAATGGAGATTTAAAACAATAATAGAAGATCTATATTCATATATCACCTAATCTTCAGATTGCAAAAACATTAGGATATTTGCTATTTGTATGCCTATAGTTTCTGTATAGAAATGATGATAAAAAATGGGAATTTTATGTAGATTTCTCAAAGAAATTAATCTTGGTGATAATACAGAAACTACTTAGGTGTCATCATCAATGTGTGTTCCTATGTTATTTAGAAATAACCTGAAAGTTGTGAGAATCCAAAGTATTATTGAAGCGAGGATGATCTACTACAAAAATATTTGCATGTATAATACTTCCTGCTTTTTTTTCACTACCGGACTAATAGATCAATTTACGTAGTATAAGTAAATCTCTGTATTACTGATAAAAAAATTGTTTAAATCATGATTATTTCCATAATTCTGAAGCTGCTTTAGTGTGAAATGCCATGTGCAATCAACAAAGCATATATTTATCTATGATGGGGACCCCTGGTGGCCTAGCGGTTAAGACACTGGTCTCTCAGCGCCAAGACCGCAGGTTCGAATCCCGGGTCCCC
>JAWWLV010000100.1:10285631-10306709 GCA_035041135.1 Platyrinchus mystaceus | reverse complement strand
AATCCATTGCGCAGGCTTGAAAGGTAAAAACACCTTTCCCAGATCTTCGTTCGCGAAGACTGGCCACTTATTTATCTATGAACTCAGGTTTCATCTAGTTATCTACCAGCCCTTTTTGAATAGTAAAATGGAAGCTATTTGTGTGCCTAAAAGAATTGATTTATGCTTTCAATTAAAAATAATTATTTCAAACCAGCTATGATTCTGCAGCCATTATGTGTGTGTGTCCAAATGGGTGGGTGTGTGCCCAGTAGAGATGAACAGATCTTTAAAAGTTGCATCTTGGCTCTTTGAAATATTATTCTTTTCCCAACCACAAGATCTGTTTTATAACTAAAAAAGCATTGAAGTTTACAGGGCACAGAGTTTTTCTTGCATAACTCTTAACAGCTCAGAAAAGCCAGTTCAGTAGGAATTTATTAAAACATAGAAGAACTTAGACTAAAATTAAATAATCACTGAAACTCTTTGTGGTTCCAGTGCCTTACAAGATAAAGCACCTGTAAAAGTATTGAAAATATTAACAATTTAGCACACATTAGAAATATTTACCTCTTATTTCTTTAAATATCTTAAATTCCTTGTGTTCTGGTTTTGTTGTTCAGGGTTCATATATTTTTAATTATTATTATTATATATTTTATTTTTACTTTTGGGTCTTTTCTGTTTCTACAGAAAACCCATTGTGACACAAATGTATATTTCCTTATTATAAAAACCTGTAAAATGAAAATAATGTCCTGCTCTGTTTTGCTATATATGATACAGAAGTTGCTGATTCACCACAACACAGACATTATTTCTGACCTTATAGAAGACCTTTAATATTTTCTAGGAATTCAGCATGGAAAGAGGGGATGATCCTGATGACAGCATTTGTGAACATGTTGGTTGGTAAAGTTTGGAAGAAGGGTGTTGGCCATGGATGGCTTTTTTAAAAATCCTGTTCTTTTGATTTTTTTTTTTGGTAGGGTTTATTTATTTTTAAAAAGATTAAGATTGTCAGAAATAGTTAAAACTTGCTTGCAGCATGTCAAGACACTTGGCTAAAAATAAGGGGTTTTTTTTTAGTTTCCTTCCAGAACAATCAAATGGAAGAGGCAAAAAATAGCATACTTCCCATTTCTCATTATACCAAATGCATGTATAGGACTGCAATTACTTCTCAAGGAGATTTATTTTAAATGACACTAATGACTTTGTACTTGTAGCTCATATATTTAGAACAACTCCTGTTAGTCTCTGTGAAGTGCTTTTTTTTCTTTTTGTCTCAATCTTGCCCTACAAATGTTTAGTTGATTGTGATTCCCCAGAGGATGTAAGTCCATGTAATCTGTTCCCCTATGCCACAGCTACCAAAAAAGAAAAAAATCAGAGTATCTTTTCTTCAGCGTTTGGCCTGTCAGAATTTAAATATAAATGAGTAAATAGACAGTATTCTACTTCATTATAGTATCTATTATAACATACAATGTAAGTTGTATGAACTGACATTCATATTCATAGAATCCCAGACTGGTTTGTGTTGGAAGGGACCTGAAAGCTTATCCAGTTCTAACCCCTGCCATGGGCAGGGATACCTTCCATTATCCCAGGTTGCTCCAACCTGGCCTTGCACACTTCCAGAGATCCAGGGTGAGCCATAGCTTCTCTGGGCAACTTGTGTCAGGGCCTCAGCACCCTCACAGGGAAGAAATTCCTCCTAATACCCAATCTTTGTCAGTTTGAAGCTAATCTCACTGTCCTGTCACTCCAGGCCCTTGTAAAAAATATTGTTCCAGCCTTCATAGTTAATAGCATAATACAACAGAAATAACAGGAGTTTAACAACAATCTGACCTACATGATGACAAACAATTCTAGTCAATAATACTCTTCAAGTTTAAATTTTAATCCATGATACTGTTGAGTGAAAGGATTTATAGGGAAGTTTACAACAACAGAATGATTCCTGTGACCCCAAAAGAGCAGTGTATCATGTTTCTATAGTACAGCAACTACTAAAACATCCTGTACTTTTGTGGTGCTGATGTTCTAGTCTCATCATATACCAGTTAAGGCTGTAGAATATCACATCAATTGTTTTTATAATTTGTCTTCTGTATTACATTTCTGCAAAAAAAAAAAAAAAAAAAAAA
This sequence comes from Platyrinchus mystaceus, assembly GCA_035041135.1. NCBI lineage: Eukaryota > Metazoa > Chordata > Aves > Passeriformes > Tyrannidae > Platyrinchus > Platyrinchus mystaceus. Next base: position 10,304,571 of record JAWWLV010000100.1, on the reverse strand, counting down.
AAAAAATTGTTTTGATCAAAAATTCACAGAATCCCTGAATGGTTTAAGCTGGGAGGGCCTATAGTGGGTCATCTGGTCCCACCTCCCTGCTCCAGTGGGGTCATCTCAGAGCACATGGCACAGGATTGTGTCCAGATGGCTCTGGAATATCCCCAGTGGGGAGACTCCACATCCTCTCTTGTTTCTGTTCAGTGGTTGGTCTTTGCACAGTGAAGAAGTTCTTCCTCATGTCCAGGTGGAACTTCCTGGGCATCAATTCCTGCCCATTCCTCTTGTCCCATTGCTGGGCCCCCTGAGAAGAGCCTGGTCCATCCTCTGTCCCCTCCCTGCAGACACTGACAGGCATGGATGAGAAATAGATTTTTAGGGGAGATAAAGTAGGACCATCCAGATTCTGGCCTGATTAATTTCAAGGCTTTTCATAAAAATATATACCAGTGGTTAAATAGAAACACTTATTGTAATGAATCAGAAGTGTCTTAATTTTTTCTATTCAGAGTGACTTCTGTGTGGAATGAAGTGACTGTCTTCATGGCATTCAAACCAGGTTGGATTGACCAATTCACTCTCAATTCAGTTTTGTTTCTTTATTAACATCTTCAGAGATGCTGAGTAGAAGACTATTTATAGGTATGTATAGCATTTCTAGTGGAAGGTGTCCCTGCCCATGGAAGGGTGTGGAATGAGATGATTTTTAAGGCCCCTTCAAACCCAAACCATTCTGTGATTCTGTGATTCTGTGATTTCGGGTGGCATCAAAAAGTATTGTAATGTTTCATTTTCTTCCTAGGTCTGCCTTCAACACTTTTGTACCAGCTTTTGTGAATTACTTTCATTGATTGCTTAGAACAGTAAACCTTTCTGAGTGACAGCACTGAGATTATAATACTTCATATTTACATTTTTAATCTGCTTTTCTTTCTTTTTCCTACCTCAAATGAAAGGGTAAGAGCAATCTACTCATTACCAGAAAAACCTGACAGTGTGATTGAACAGAAGATTTGTAGAGAATATGAGCAAAATCAGTGCCATCCTTCTTTGAAAGACAGAGAGAAAAGTATCTTTCATTTGTAGAAAACTGAAATGTATGATACATCTCTACCCCCCAGCTTGGTTTACAAAAGAAGCTTTATTTTTCTTATAAGAAATGCTAAGTATGTAACATATCTCTATCAGCAAAACTGGCAGCATTACAGAGAGAAATGGAGCAGGATCTGCTCATGTATCTGGGCTGATAGAGCAGTTTAACAGAGTACCTAATTCAATAGCTGGGGGAAATGGTTTAAGCAGTGTTAAACCTCTTTCCCTGCTACACTGCCTGAAAAGATATTGCTGCTTCTGTGTGGTCTCATGCTTTGAAGAGAGGGATCAGAAGGTGCACTAGGGAATCCTATATCTGACACTGATCCTTGTCTTCCATCTGGCATTAGTAGAGTGAAATAGACAGAAAGAACACCAGAAAATGTTCTACAGTAGAGCTTTTTTTAAGACCTGAAAGACTGAGACAGTCACCCTTCTTTTTTTGCTAATCATAATGTTTTATCTGTGTTATCCTAAGATCCTTCAAGCAGTACAAAAAGCTTAATTATGGTAGCAAATGAAAAGCAGCAATAAAATGCATTTGCTTGCAGAAACCAATTCAAACTACCGTAGAAATGAGGAGTACAGTTCCTCTGTTAAGTTTCAGAACTTTGATTCAACTGTGTAGACACTTCAGTTCAAAAGACAAAAATGAAATTGTGGTATCTGTCACAAGCTAGAAAAATTTCTTTAGAAATACTGCCTAATACCGTTTATACTTATATAGGTTATGCTGTTTTTTTAAACAAAGACCATAATGATAGAAAGTCTACAGACTCTTTATAATATCTGGCTCCATTAAAAGCTAATGGTTTTCTTCTAGTTCAATTTTGAGTAGGTTCTATTTACAAACAAAAACTAAAACTTAAACTAAAACTAATCTTTCAATTCATTTGCTGAATCTCTTCTGATATTAAATGTTACATCTTCCAAGCATGGAATATTTAAAATAAGATAATTAGAGTACTGGACTTGGAAGAGGAATTTTTACTGTCATGTTTTCCATTTCCCATATAGCTATATGAAAATTAAGTATTACCTTTGCTTAAATATGTCGTGGCCAAGTTCAACAAGTAGATTACCCTGACTATTTTCCTCAATGTATAATTATGGCACTGAGATAGCTTGTTCTTTATACTCATTGATTGGATTGTTTAGTGCTTCTTAACGGGGTGAAGGAATATGCGTGTTTTATTGACATGTCAGGAGGTGAAGAGCAGTTTGTAATGTAGCCATGCCTTTATTCACTGAAATGTTGTGCTTTCTTCTTGACAGTTTAAAAATAATAATCTTTAAAGAAAGAAAATAAATGTATTACACAACAAGCATCTAATCAGGTAGAAAATGCTATTTATGAGCTTTAACTTCTCTTACTTGAAATAGATTTTAGAACATACTCTGTTTGTGTGCTTTTTGAAAGTGCTGCTTCCTTTGTGTTGTTAAGCAGCAGTGTTATTGATAAGCTTTCTCTCCTGCTTTTTAAGTGTATTGATATTGATACCTTACATGCCTTCTACCAGTTTTTAAAATGGATTTCTACTGCAGTTGTCATCCTTACAGCATATTCATATGTCCATTCTGCTGTTTTTTTGGGGATGAACAATACTATTTAGAAAATGATAGCTTCTTCACACTGAAAAATGAACTATTTGAATTAATTCTAATTTCAAGACTTATGAGGAAATACTAGTATTTTCCACAATTTAGTTCTGTTTTTTAAAAAGTAAGTTGTCTAGATCTCTTTATTCTTCTAAGAGACTAGAAGATATGAACGTAATCCACTGCAAAGAACTGTGCAATGTTAATTGGTTGCATGAGGCAATCAAAATATTTACTACCTCAATGCAATCACATTTTCATAATTTTTCATTTTAATGACTCTCTCTGTAAATAGTAGGCCTTTCTATCATTTAATTATTTCAAGTTAATGGAAATGTATGAAAGAAGAACATTTTACATTCCTATGAAACATTGTAAACCATGTTCCTTGGGCAAAGGTTTGTCTCACTTTCCACTTCAGAGTATATGGTGGAAAGAGGGCTGTGGGACTTCCCTTTCATGAATGAATGAAAGTTTAGGGGAATTGCCAACAAGAACAATGTGAAAAAATCTCTGATTACTCTGCTTCTGAATTGAAAAGCAGTTTCACTGTGGTATAAGTGTAAATGTGTTCTGTTAAGTCCTGCCCAGAAAAAAATTATTTTGACCTGACAAAAAAAGTCTTGTTCCACTTCCAAAGTTTGTGGAATCTTGGAGTTGTTAAAAAATCTGTTGCTGTGCTTGAAGGTATGTTTGTGTTGTCCTCTTCTCATACCATTTTAATATTTGCTAGTGCAGTGTTAAATGCTCATTCCATATACAAGCTGGTAATTAATTGTGACCTTGAAAGACAAAATTAATGTAATAAAGTGTATTGTCTGTAAAGATGGAGACAAATACCTTTCTGCCACCCTAGGAAGCGAGAGAAGAGATCCTGAAAGAGGGGATTTGGGGATTCTTTTGTTTTTTCTTGGTAAACTGAGTTCAAGAAAGAACTGTTGGTGGGGGAGGAAGGGAGGGAGGGTTGTAGGAATGCGTCTTAAAGGTGGTTGTGGGAATTGGTAACAAATTGGTAAAAAAAAAGAGTTGTGGAGTCCTGACCCAAAGGAACAGCCCCAAGGGCTTTAAGTGGAATAGCCTTGTGATCCTTTCTGTAAGCTGAAACAGCTGGAAGATTTATAAATCTGAGATTTCTATGAATTTTAATAGCCTTTTGAAAACACTACCACAGGGTGTTTGTGGGCAAACAAGTAATCTCACATTCAAGATTACTTTCAAATAATATAAATACCTGGCCAGGAAAATGTGTGTTATCCCTGACAAGGACTAATATTTGTTTCCATTTTTGATGGGTGACTCTTAAAACTGTCTCAAAATTCAGATGTTGATTTAGTTGTGAGTCATTATTTGTGTGAAATATTAACACTGCACTGAAGAGTTCTGCAAGCTCTTGTTTTTATAGGAAGCCTTGGCTCAGCAGAAAACAAATTGGAACTTCAGTGCTCTGAATTCTCCAGTCAATGTGATAAATGTTTGAAATTTATTGACTATGAATGTAAAATGCTAAGGATCGAATTTAGGGAAAATACTAACAGGACTCGAAAACAAGTGCAGACACAGGTAGCAGAAATGGTATTTTTATACACAGACATGTACAAGTTGCTCACATGAACTTTCCCCCCATAATATTTCTGATAACCTGAACAAAGGTCAAGGATTTAGTAGTCCCTAACAGTATCAATATCTTTTTACTGTAGTATTTTTCCCTTCTTTAAGTAGAGGATACCTAAGTTGAAATGCTGAGGAAAGAGCATGAGGAAGGAAAGCAAGAGCAAATGGTCCAGTCTGTGCCATGGATGGCAACTGATTAAATTATATTTTCAAATAGCAAATGTAATTTTGTTAAATAGGACTTATTCGCATGTATGCAAGAAAATAATTTTAAATTTGCTGATGCTTTTTTAAAAAGTCAGTGTGCAAAAATGCTATAAATATCTTCAAGTCTCATACAAATGATACTGGATCTGGATTGTAGATAGTTGAGTTAATACTGCTTTTTCCATTGATTTTGGATTGCTGGATTGCATTTAAAAAAACCTGTGACTCCTGTTGACTCAGTTGTCCATCTGTCTCATAAGATTAAACAAAGCAGAAGAGAATTTCAAGGGCAGTAATTTTTTTTTCTCTAAAATTCCTGAAGAGGTACAAATTCAAAACCCTCAACCCATCCAAAGGATGTCTAAGTTATTGAAGATAAAGTATAGTCTCTAACAATAAAAATATTTTTACATAAATCTCTATTTTTGTTACACTCATGCAATGGGTCAGTCATTAGGATATTACACTACTTTTGTATTTTCATTTTCTATTAGATGTTTTGTGTCAGGGTTCACAGCTGATGGAAGCCTATCCAAAAAACCTCTTTTTTAATCTTTTATGACAGTGGTAAAAAATAGAGCTAAATCAATTTTAGCTGTGTGGGTTCTGCACTGACTCTAGGGCAGGAAAGCTGTTTCACAAAGCTCAGTGTACAGAACTAAATGTGTACTTAGAGCATTTCCAAGAAGAAAGGAATTTTTGCTTCTACTTCTTGAAAGTGCCTTTTGCAGTTATTGACACTCTTTGCTCAGAAGCAACCAGTGTTAAGAGGTTTTATGAAAGTATTGCATCAGAAAATACAGTCTGTTGATTCCCTGTGCATTACCAATGCCTCAAAGTGTCCCAAGTGTTCCAAGAGAACACATTTTTATCTGTAATAAAATCTGAAATAATACAATGTATCTGTCAACAGCATAACTTACACCAGTTGTAAATAAATCGGTATCTGCAAAGGACATTGCTAAATAAACATATTGAGATCTGTGCTTTGCATCTGAAATTACTACTAAGAGATGATCAGTTATAAAACCAGGTATTTTACACCCTAAATGGTCTGCCTCAGTAGCGGTTCTGATGTGAATTATGACCTATGAACTCTGGCACTGCCCCACTCTGGGGGCAATGGCTGTTCCTGAGCTCTGGATCCAGCTCTGTCTCTTGGTCTAAAAAACAGGGATATGTGAATTTCCTGGATAAACAAATGCCTTCAACAGGCTGCGAGGATGTTCTGATGGAATTTTTACTCTGTGTCTCCTGTGGAGTCGTAGAGAGCAGTTCCCTAAAAATCCTATACTGGCTTTTACTCCTTTTGAAAACTTTAGAGCTCCTTTACAATTTTTTTCTCAATTGTACAAGAAATTCAATATTGTTAATATTGCCTAATGAATACATTTGGACCATATGTGTGAAACTGGAATGAGGAAGTGAAAAATCTGGGCTTTTAACCATCCCTTTGCTTAAGGAATATTCCAAAATAACGCATTACTTCCACTACTAACTATGCTGTCATGGTTTTGAAGGATTATGCAGAAATCTTCACATTCAGATCTCTATTTTAGTGTAGCCTGGATTAAAAATCTGAGGAACTTTTTTCTAATTATAGTAGTTTTTTAACTGGTTGGTCAATTATTGCATTTCTATGTTTTTGCTTTTTCTTTTTTTTAATATAGAGAATAGCTGTTAAGGAACCAATGAATCAACATCAAAATATAAATATTAAGAAGTAGTTCAGTAAAAAAATAAATAATGTAATCTGTAGAGGAACATTGACTCTGTGAATACTAGTAATTGTCTAATGAAACAACAATATGTCTAATTGCAAAGGTAAAATAAACTCTGATTTCATTAAATACTGTACTGGAGAATGAGTTAAAATATACTCTATGAAGTGAAATAAATGCAATTGTATAACATAGTAGACATTAAACATTTTAAGAAATATAAATGCTGCAAAGTGATGTCTACACAGAAGTTCTAGGAGCATTTGAAATTCTAGGGAAAGCTGAACTTGAAAAGAGTTTATACTTTCAATTCTAAAAATATGTTTTACCATGGTAACATGGATTACAAATCACTGAGATATCAAGATATGTTCTAAATGCAATTTGCTTGCAGAAATACTAGAATCTTATATTTCATTTATGTTACTACCTCATCTCTAATTTCCATCCTGCATCTCAGAACTCTGAACTCTCAAAAATGATTTTGGGTTTAAATTTATCTTTTCATTGAAGAATGAAACCCATTGAATTCAAATTTTTTTTGTGTGTATAACTTACTCTGGAGCTCCAACCTGAGATCCTTGTTCCCATCTGTCTTTGTAATTGAGAAGTCAATGAAGAGACTTTCAAACTCTTCAGAAGTGTTGTCTCTTACAATAGATGTATCGTGTGAAGTCATCATTAAAACTCTACATTTTCCCTCCATTCTGCATGCAACTCTTTGAAGTTGCAAAGATTCTGAGGTGTGTGTTTTTAGATTTTTTCTGTTTTGTTTGTGTGTTTGTGGTTTTTGTGGTTTTATTTGTTTTTATATAAACCTTTGTGTTTAAATAAATGGAATACTTTGAACTTTTACACAAACATGCTAAAACATTCATTTTTCATTCTGTGCAGAACCAAGTCCATTGAAACATTCACTGAAACAAGAACAAACCTTTTTTAGCATTCAGTTATATATAAGGGAGTTTGTTCTTGGCCATCACTGGAGGTTGCTGATGAAGTCTTTAAATACTCTCAGATTATTCAATTTTATGGAATTCTTTAATTTCTTAGTAATGCAGTGTGTTTGTAAAATTTTCCCTCCTGACTGTCTGGTGCGTGCCCAGTGCCTACATGAGCCTGCACATTTAACATCCTGAGGCATTTGCACATGTCTTGAAGAAAAACTTGCATTTTAATGTTTTTTATTTGGGTGGGTGAGTGGGCTGGGGTTTTTTTTTTGTTTGTTGGGTTTGATTGGGTTGGATTTTTTATTCATTTAATAATAATAAAAAAGACTCTGGTGAATTTAACTGTCAAACTAAATCTGCAAAAGGAAACCATAAGTGTATGTTCCACACTGTTTTTATTTACACAGACTCTTTAAAAGATCATTATAAAGTAATTGAAAAGATCAGAATCAGATCTCTAAGGTCTAGATGGAAATCAATAATCTTCTGTTCACCTCAGTACAGATGTGGTGAACTAGGGGATTATTGCTAAATATGGATGCTGAAAAGTCTGGCTGTGTCAATTTTGACATGTCATTTCAGACTGTGCAATGCTTCCTTTAACCTGGATTTATCAAGGGTTTTTATTTAAGCATCCTGTGTTTGACCACTCCAAAACATTGTGGATGCTCTGCCAAGGAATGGCCCGTGGCCATTTGGAGAAACTGAGGTGGATCTGAGAAGGGATGAGGCATAGACACAATGTGGGGTAAAGGGGAGGTGGAGGGCTGGTTTCTGACAGAACAGGGAGTGCAGCTAGCACACAGCACACACAGGGAACAACAAGATAAACAGTGTTGTAATCCTCTTGGTTTTGATAGTGAAAAGAAAAAATTAATTTCTTTGGTTAGGAAGTGGATTAGTACCTGATTAAATCCCAGATTTCAGAAATAAGATTCCTTTGCTTCCCATTTCTGCTTTGCTAAAACAAAAATTGTCTCACACAGGGGAGTATAAGAATTATCCATGCAGGTATCAAAGGTTTTCCTAAAATATGAGCTTTTCCTGAGCTTTTTTTTCAACAGGGAAATCTTCTATCAGCCTATAATAAAATTAGACAAAACCCAATACTCACGAAAATCACTTGTTTAAAAGTTGTTGTGGTGGGTTTTGTTTGTTTGTTTGTTTGTTTGTTTGTTTCTTTTTTATTTTGTTGAACCTATTCTGAACAGAAATGGGATGTTTTGGCTTGCTTCTCACAGATTCTCAAGGGTGTGACAACTGAAGTAAACTAGGGAGGTTTTTCACTTCAGGAAAGATGCATGTGATATATCAACTTTAGGAACAGCTTTAAAAATGCATGACTTTCATTTTTTTTACCACTTCTGAGATATATCTTAAGCCTTAAATCTGTGGGGATAATATCTCAGCTGCATCACCCAGAAGCTGCATAAAAATTGAGACAACAATGTGTTCTGTGGAGGTCAAGTTCTCACCATGTCCAACTCTGCATCAGAGTGAGATTAAAGTGATCAGCTCTTTCTTTTCCCCTAGTCACACCCAGGACAAGAAAAGAGGAGTGCGTGGGTTCATTTTGATGAATGGGACCATGCACCCAAGGACAGAGAGATCAGGAGAAGGGCAGTGCTACTGGCATGGTTAGACATGAGCACCAAAGACATTTATCCTCTCCAGGAAACCAGATGGGTCCCCAATGCTCAAATAACAGTGTCACTTAAAAGGGAAAACCATAATTTGCAAGCTGACATGAAAGCTGCATTTTTTTGTCTTGTCAATGAGGATTTACTGTTGTATCTGCCAATTTTTCTAGTGTTATTGAAGTCTTTTTTTTTTTTTTCTCTCTACAGTGTTGAATTCATCAAGATTCCTAGGTATTTTTTACGGAGAATTCTTATTCATCAAGCTGACATAAGGGCAAAGTGGTTAACTTCTGTAGTTGCCTTCTTTTGCAGCAAAAGGAGGTCTTCTAATTTTACATTTTATTTTGATATGCAAAGTATTATGCCCTTCAGATATATGGGTGTATGTTTTAGAAAAGTTTCTGATTATCCTCAGACAAGAAACATAAAAACACAGCATAAGCACAGGCGAACCTCAGCTGCTTTTGGTTACAGATAGTTTTCAGTTTGAATGCAGAGAGAAAACTCAGCTAAAATAAAAAGATATGCTGCACTGATAACTTTTATTAGTCTTTACTTCTGCTTATAAAGAATCAGGGCAAATGTAACCTGTAGATAGAAAACGATGCAGCAAATACTAATGCTGTGTTCTTATGGGAAGGTATGGGATTCCCATTGCTTAAACTATTTTCAAATTTAGACTGCAGACACTGATTTGATTCTTTGATTTACAGATTATTTTCTAAACTTGAGATGGTTTTCTTATATCAGTTTGATTGCATAAAACAGGTTGTAAATACTTTTAAAAGCACAGATTTTTTTCCGTTTCCCCAAGTTTCAAAAGTTTTTTATAATAATAGACAGCATTTGCTGAAACTACAAATATTTCAAAATTTGTTTGGCCATGGCTGTTTCTGCCCTAAGTGCCCAAGAGTTTGGATGACCTTTCCCAAAACTCTCACAGCCAAAAGTCTTGCAGGTTCAAACAAGGAATTGGTGTTATGGTTTGACATCTCTGGCTGTAGCTTGAATGTGACATGCTCTGTCAACACACTACTTGTGAGCACGCTGCAATGTGACTACTTGTGAATATGAATGCCAATTGCTACCCATATTGTGAACCAAATTTTGCCATCTAGTGCAGTCACACTACTCTACTGAAATGACTAGGGGAGAGGTTCTGTATGTCAGACAAAAGAAGAAACACTAATTAGTATTCATTAACACTCAGTGCTTCTTCTTTTGCATGTTGTTTGCAAGGGGGTTGTAAAATTCACCACTGAGTTATTCACAAATATTCATTAATTTCTGTGTGCAATTTTCTCTTTCATGTCTGGTGCACAAAGAAGTTGCTATAAATATTAATAATTCAGAATATGTTGACTGGTTGCATAAGTTATATGCCGTTACTTCTGCTTTCGACTGGTTAATTTATGTAAATAGCGAGTACAAGAAGAATGGCAAATTTTGCATGTTAAAACTGAGTGTGGAGCTTGGGATTAGCATGTGGGAAATGGGCTTTTTCTGCAAATACATATTGAGAAGGATCAGAATTATCAAAAGCATATATGTAATTTGGAGTGTATTTCAAAGAATAACAATAGGCTACTTCCTAAGCTTCCTATGGGACTTTGAAAGCTAATTTGAATATTTATGGGAGAGAATATATAATATCTGAATTTGAAAGCAAACTTCTGATTTTTCCAAAAAATACCTGTGAAAAAAAAGACTGGGGCTAAAATTGAAGAAAACTGTAAAGTTACAACAAATTTATAATAGTATAGAAATTATAGGGATACATGAAATTGTACTCCCTGAATGGATTATAGTCAGCATGCTCAACTTCTCAGAATCTAAGGGGGACTAAACAGAGGGTGGAGTGGAGACACCACGTCCTGACTCTGTTGAAAGCTTTGCAGAGGAGGGAATTTGATGGTATTTTTTAGCTGGTAAACCAAATACCATTTGTCAGCCAAGGGAGGTAAAAGAAGTCAGAAAACATGGCGAAATCACTGCCAGTGTTTTTTTTTTCCTCATGTTAATATTAATTGTAAAATATTTTTATTATTATTACTTCCTGTTTTTATGGTAATTATTATTTTTTTAAAGAATACCTTCCTGGTTTGATCTGACAGATATCTATAATCTGTATTTTTTTTCCCCAGTGGGACTGGGAAGGGCCCCTTTTAATGAGGGGAGTCACATCCATGTTTTCTAGAAAATTCATGCAGAAGCACAAAGAGTCAGAGGGCAGGCATACGTTGCTGATTGCTGTAATGGAAAAGCATATTTATATTATATAAGTTTGGAGTTCTTTATATTATTTTACAATGGAAATAGAAACTCTGGCTTGTAAAACAGTATTTCAAAGGAAAGATGTGGCAACAGAAGAAAAACAAAGCAAAACTGAGGTGCCATATGATGTGATCACCAAACTAATTATCTGAGCATATTTATAAAGCTAATATCACAGAATGCATAAGGCAATATTTGGACAAGAGGTTTGGTACTGCATTTGCACTTCTTGTATGTTTTTCCAACACTTGATGCTACCCACCCTGTATGGTCTGTGTCGTGGGTTTGGCCATGGGCCAATTTTTTTCACTCCTCACCCCCCCAACAATTGCTAAGAGTCAAGAGAAAGTTTATGCAGACAAAAGAGATCCTGTGTGTGTTTTCATCAGAAATCATCACATTCATTTTGTGAATAAGGACCAGCAAGTTTTTGTGGTACCAACATACCTTTGAACTTTTAGATTTTAATTTTTTTAAAATTGTTTTAATGGTTTCTATAGTTTTTTTCTTTATTTTGCAAATACTTTTTTTATTAAAAAACCCATCTTACAAAGAGTTATGGGTTTTTTTTATTTTCACAGCATAAATATCCACATCCAAACTTCTAAATCTAGAAGTGAAATATTCTCTTTCAGGAAGGCAAAAAGGCAAAATAAGGTAAATTTCTCACCAGTACTATTGGGACTGAACTATCCATACTTTGTGATTGCCATACATCCAGTAGCAATTATTCACTAGACTTATTCTCAGCTACTTCTTATTACCAAGTATTATGAATCGGAGAACAGAAAACAGTTCCCACCAATGGTTGAATTGTCTCTCCATGTTGAATTTACAGCTCATGTTAAATTGTTCAACTGTAGAAAAAAGAAAATCCTCCTTCTTTTATTTTATACAAGTGCCACTTTGTCTCAAGGTATCCAGTAGGAAAACAACATAATGTACTTTAAAAATTAATTTTTTTACATCAAGACCCTTAAAGTTACTTCTGTTCATGGTTTATTGCACTTAATCTGTTCAGTTTATAGCACTTAATTTGTTCATTTTTATGCTTATTTTTTCAATTTAATATCAAAACTTGAAAACTGCACCTGATATTCCTTGACAAATTAATTTTGAATCAAATTCTGAGTATTAGAAATTGCCAACATGTTTTATTGTTACTGTTTCATAGATATGAAGTCTATCCAGTCAAGGGCTGGATTCCTTGTAATATTTATTACTCTTGGGAACTCTTGTATCCACATTTCCTAGAACTGTGCTTTGATGAAAGTAAAAAGTTATGAAGTTACATGTAAGGAGATGCTTTTAGGTATGATATTGCAGTGCAAATTATCACATAATGCTATATTGAATGAGACATTTTTAAAATAGGACAATTCCAGCAGCACAAGAGGAAAAGTGTGATTTGCGGGAAAATGGTGAAAATATTGTTCTTTTACTGTCTGAGAGGGAAAAAAAGAGAGACTGTGAGAATATTCTAGGCAACAGCAAGGGATTCATTCAATGGAAGGTAATATCCTTAAAGTATTTTTGTGTAAAGATTATTAGTGTAATATCACTACTAATGGATTTCACAGAATGCTGATTTAATTTACCCTTTAGAAACTGGTCTTTAAAATCTTTGTGCAGGTTAAGACAGTATTAATTACCCAGTACTTTAGTCTCGTTTTTCTGCCAGGCTTTTTTTCTCTGCCAGACATTTTACTCAGCTGCTCATCAGCTTCAATGTGTTCCATGAGGAAAAAACAAACAAACAAACAAAACCAAAGCAAAACCCAAAAAACCCTGACCATCACAATTTCACAATTTTAACCACATTAGGGATATATAAAATTATTTGCAATTATCTTGATTGCCATAGGATGCTAATGTGGTGAATTTTTCTCTCCATATCACAACATTTACCAGGTGAACACCAGGGGAATTTTGTTGCCTTACACATTCCCTGATGCCTAAGACTGCTCCACAAAGCTTTGACCTTTCCAGTGTTCACAAATATTGTAGAATGCTCCCTGCCACCTCCTCAACTACTTGGAGACAGCTAATTTGTAGGGAAACTATAGAATGGCTCATGCAATTAAAGTATAGAATATTGAAAAGGTCAAAGTAATGCAAAAGTCTGGCATGGAATGTATCGGGAACTTCACAGATGGCTCTATCTGTAGACAAGAAAAGGGAGAAGAAAAATATTAAAATACATTTGAGTTCAACCCATAAAAGAATCAGATTTCCTGTTAAATTCTGTTTGATAGAGGATGAGCATCCTGTGGCTGCTGGGCTTGCAAGACTGAAAACATTTTAAATGGGTTCACAATGTTCATTTGTAGGTAGTGCATTTTGTTCATATGGGCAAAATTCCCATTAATTTAAATGGTTCCAGTTGTCTGGCCTGCACAGAGACCTTTTCTTTCAGATAGATCATTGTAACTTGATGGACAAAAATTACAGAGTAAAAAATATCCCTTCCTGCAGATAAAAGGTACTTTATCAGAATTTTGGAGCCATGCAAGAACTGGCATGTTCTACAAAAAGTTAATTCCTGCTTTATCAACACCAGAACATCATGACTCTGTCTGTAAATATAATTAACAGGTGTCTGGTGGAATTTCCAGAATAATCAAACAAAGCACAGTTTTGCCTCTTACTTTAAATTTTGCAGCTAGAAATGCTGATTTACAGCTTTCAATTGATATTTTTTCCTATGTCATGGTTGTTGCAACAAAGGAAAAGTCTGTTCTTTGTTGTACGAATCTTACATAGTTGACTTTAGTGCTCTTAATCAGTCTCCCTCTTTGAGTAAGAAATCTGCCTTGTGGGTGGAAAAATAAATTTGTTTGCTGCTCTGATTTTTCCATCATCTGGGTTGGCTGAAAAAATTGTCTGTGTCATGGCACGTTAGTAGGTTGTTCCAAAAAGTCAGTAAGGAGATGCATGTGATAAGAATATTAATTCATCAGAGTTTGCTGCCATTCTTAACAATCCTGTATTCTAGATTAAACAATTGCTTTTATCTTAATTTTTAATTTTAGAGCAATTATGCTTAGTCTAGACTAAAGCTATTGCTTTTATTTTAATTTTTCATTTTAGAGCAATTATGCTTAGTCTAGACACAGGATTGACTATGGGTTTCCAATTTCCAGGCAAATTAAGGATGTATGTTTCTAGGTATTTAAACAGTCCAGGGAGATATTGGTTTCCAGAAAGATATACCTGAAACTAAGTTTGTTTTCAATGCTCCGGTTAGAGAAAAGCTTACCCCACTTCAGTGTGTACCTTGCTAAGTTCACTCAGCTGTACCACATCTGCAACCTCTGAAAGTCACTCAGTATATGCTCTGGGCCTTTCATATGTAACAGCTGTTAATACACTTAAATTAAATATTACCACCATCTTTTCATCCCAGATTTGTTGTTTCATATTCATATGTAGCCCTTCAACAGAAAAAGTAGACCTCTGAAACTAATTAATTATAAATAATGTTGTGAAACTGTTTAAATCTTTGTAAGTTTGTAAATTAATTAAGGGTGGTGCTTTATCTTGACATTATTTTCAAAAGCATTTTTCTGCTGCACTGAAAGTAGAACGTAGATATTTTAATATAATTTTATAGTATACCAAAATTTAAGGCAAGTTTAAAACCTGTATGAAAAATTGAAGTTAATTCCTGTCAATCACAACTGTCAATGGATAGTCCATAATTTTAGATGTAATTCTGTATAGTACTCTGGATGTGTTTCTAGCAGCAGCAAAATGTCTGAAAAAAAAGATTCAGGAAAAGCCTATTCTGGTACAGAAATTATTCTGATATCCACTCAGCTGAGTACACCATTGCACAAATGCAATAACTGTTGTGCAATTTTAAAATATTTTCTTATTCAGAGAAACCTGTAACTCTTCAAGCTCCTGCTCAAGGTTTTTTCACCTATACTATGTTTTTATGGTACTTTAAAAACATGAGTAGAAAATCTCCATAGTCACCTGTGGTCTGAAACTTTGCATCTTTGATGTTTTACAAACTGAATCTTTTAATGTTAGCTATACCAAAATGTAATGTTCTATGAGCTCAAGCATAAAATCTTAGTTATTTTAAATAGAAAAAAAAAACCCTTACAGACACACTGCCATAAAACATTAGTGTAGCTTTTTTTTCTCTCAAAATAAATGTGTGCTTATTTATTTTTGGGGGAGGGGGTGAGAAAGATGGTAAGAATTTCACAGAAATAAAGATTTTTTTTTCTTGTAGGTAGACTATATGACTCCATTTTTAAGAAACAAAATATTCAAACATTTTTATTCTTTCAGAAAAGGTTGGATATGTGGTTTGTCTTTAGTTCATCATACTGAAATTGCTTTCTACTATAGAAGGCTGGATTGATATTTGCTGAGATTTAGATCTCTCCCACATATTTCTTCTGCACTTTGGTGGACTGAATAATCACGGTTTTGATGAATCTGTTTTAAGGGTGTACATTCCAGTGCTTGACTGAGCAGTAAATGCAGCAGTCACTAACATAATCTGTACAAAGGCCTTTCCCAAATGAGTTTCTAGTGTAGTCCATGGATCAAATACATAAATTTGAAGCATAAAAATGGTGAGATAGAGTGCCAATGCTTTGTACTTGTTTAAAACAAACTACATTAACTCCCAGGCTGCACCAGAGTATTACTGGTGTTCCTCAATTATAATAATTTGCTTGTTATGGGTTTATGTGGCTGAGTTTCGATAGTGGGGGGAGCTATAGGGTGGCTTCTGTTAGAAGCTGCTAGAAGCTTCCACTGTGAGCCAGTGATAGCCAGATCAGGAGAGACTTCCTGCTGCTGGCCAAGGCTGAGCCAGTGAGGTGCATCTCTGTGTTAGCATATTTAAGAACAGAAGGTGTTGTGCAGAAGAAATTCCAGTCCAAGAAGAGTAGAGGAGAACATGGAATAACAATGCAGACACCAAGGTCAGTGCAGCAGAAGAGGGAGGAGGGGCCCAGGGGTCCCCTGCCCCCCCGCCTTCCAGCAGGGGAAAGACTGAAAGCCGAAGCCCCTGCCACTGGTGGACAACCATTGCGGTGCAGAGGCCCCCCGCAGCTCATGGACGAGTGTCTCAGTTTAATGATACACAAGTGTTTTGCTGAGGATGAGTTATGAGGAAGACCCAAACTCCTCCCTCTAAGCAACTGTAAATCCAAAATTAAGAGGCTCCAATTGGGAAAAACATGGAAAAAAAGGAAAAATAACAGCCCTTTTTCAAAGGATATATGTGTGTTGGCAAAACAATGAAATAACACAAATAAAACAACCAGACAATAATCCTATACCCAAAAATAATCTTCTTCAAAACAAACAAACCAACCAAACCAAAACAAAAGTAAACGTCAGTTTGCGCCCTTTGGTGCAATTCTAACCAGAGTCAGAAGGGGGCGCTGTTGGATCACTGGAGGTGCAGAGCCTGCAGAGCTCTCTGCTGGCCAGCAGGGGGCGCTGTTAGATCACTGGTGGTCACCACATGGGGGGCCCCCGGGTTTGCTGGAGAAGCCAAAAGTAGAGGTCTTCCCTTCCCCTCACTGGGAAAGGGGAGAAAGGAGGGAAAGAAAAAAAAGGTTCTTCCCAACGGGAACTCACTGTCTGCAGATGAATTGCGTGGTGTGGCTTCTCCTCGCCCTTGATGTGCACAAGAACTACTGCCAAAAGAAAAAAACAGAACGGAGGAGGGGAGACTTCCTGAACAGTTCCTTTCCGATGAAAATCCAAGCAGATTCCCAGCTGGCAGCCAGGCCGAGAACAAAGCCACCTTGGAGTTCCTGCCACCCGGACCCCGTCCCAGCTCAGGCAACAAGGAAGTCACTGCTGTTTGCCAGGAGAGGAGAAAAAAAAAGTAAGATAGAACTCCTCGCCCCTCCCCACAGACAAGATCTTGAGGGCCATCAACTTGGAATGTGGTTCTACCAGCCACTTCTTTTGTGTTAGTCAATTGCCCATTCAACATCCCTTTCACACAGTGGGCAGGGGGAAGGGAAAATTCCTGCTTAGTTTCCAAGAACAAGCAAAACCATGACACCCATGCTTTCACAGACAGATACTATTTTCCTGTTTTCATGGGCTTCTTCCACCCTTGAGATGTTGGGCTCCATTCCAACAGAATGGGTACTCAGGACAGTAGAAGCAACACAATCAATTGTTGGGCACTGGCACCAGCCTGGCTCAGATCACTGTGGTACTCTCCTTGCTCCTCACAGAATTCATTTCTCATTGGCCTGCTACTTTACTTCCTCCAACATGCAACATGTACAAAAATTTTTTCCCCCATGGTTATATCTCCTTGAGGTCTCCCCATTTTCACACATTACCTACCAGGTACACCCTGGTCCCTGAGCAAAGGCAATCTCATGGATGGGTTTGCCTTTCCTCATGGGAGAAGAAACCCACATCAACTTCCACAGCCACTTCCCCATGTGTAGTATGGGCATCTTATCTCCTCCCACAGCATGCAGGGGTTTGGTTTGGGCAGGACCAGTGTGGTTGGCAGATCCTCTGTTGTTAACCATCCAAGTAGCATTGGCTAAATTTGTATCCCAATACTTCCATGTCCCATTACCTAATGCTCTCAACATAGTCTTCGACAGTCCATTATATCAATCATTTCAGAGGCTTGGTGGTGATAAGGGATGTGATATATGCACACAATGCCATCTTTCTTTGCCCAAGAGCTTATAAGGTTATTTTGAAAATGAATCCCATTGTCTGATTCAATTCTCTCTGGGGTCCCATGTCACCACAGAATGTGCCTCTCAAGGCCTGAGGTGGTGTTTTGAGCAGTGACCTGGTTTACAGGATACATTTCCAGCCAGCCAGTTGTTGCCTCCACCATGGTGAGTATGTAGCTCTTGCCTTGGCATGTTCATGGCAGTGGTCCAATGTAGTCAATTTGCCAGTCCTCACCATACTGGAAATCCAGCCACCACCCTCTATTCCAAGGAGATTTTACTCACATGGCTCGCTTAATTGCTGCACACATTTCACATTCATGAATGATCTGTGTGATGGCCTCCATGGTCAGGTCCACCCCCCCATCTGTACGTCACATCTCTTCCTAGATGTCCTTATGTTTCATGGGCCCATTGGGCTATAAATAGCTCACCCTTCCACTCCCAGTCCAGTCTACCTGGGCTATTCCAATCTTGGCAGCTTTATCCACTGGCTTATTGTTCTGATGTTCTTCAGTGGCACGACCTTTGGGCATGTGAGCATCAACGTGACGCACTTTCAGACACGTTTTCCACCAGTGCAGCGATGTCCTGCCACAATGCAGCAGCCCAGATGGGTTTTCCCCTGCATTGCCAATTGGCTTTCTTCCATTGCTATAGCCACCCCCATAGGGCATTAGCCACCATCCAGGAGTCAGTACAGAGGTATAGCACAGACCACTTTTCTCATTTAGCAATCTTTAGGGCTAGTTGGATGGCTTTCACTTCTGCAAACTGGCATGACCCACCCTCTCTTTCAGCAGCTTCAGCGACCTGTCATGTGGGACTCCACATGGCAGCTTTCCACCTCCGATGGTTTCCTACCACATGGCAAGATCCACCAGTAAATAGAGCATAGCCTCTTTCGTTCTCTCGTAACTCATTATATGGTGGTGCTTCTTGGGCACAAGTCACCTCTTCAGGCAGTGCTCCAAAATCCCTGCCTTCTGGCCAGTCCATAATCTCTTCCAGGATTCCTGGCAAATTGGGTTTTCCCATTCAGGTTCATTGTGTGATCCAAGCTACCCACTTACTCCATGTAGAACTAGTTGCATGATGTGTTGAGGGGATGTTCCCTTTGAACATCCAGTGCAGCATGGGCAATTGTGGTGCCAAGAGGCCTT